>WAAD01037411.1:20792-57873 GCA_013389945.1 Fregata magnificens
CGGTCCCCCCGCCCAGGACGGCGGGGTGGGCCCGCGGGGCAGCCGACACCCTCCCCCCCCGCCCCCGCCGTGAGATGGCTGCGGGATGCCGGGGTGCAGCAAGGCGAGTGGGGAGTATGTGGGCAGAGGCACCCCGGGGGCTGGCAGAGACCGGAGAGACAGCCTGCGAACCGTGCGGCGGCAGGCAGAGCATTCCCACCTCTCCTCGGGGGGTGCCAAAAGCTTTCGCATCCCCCGATGTGCTCCAGGCACCCTTGGCCTGCCTCCCACCCGGCAGCCCGGAGCCCCATCCCCATCATCCAGAGCCCAGGTGAGGCGCGGGGACCGCACGGCAGGCTGGCGCTCGTCAGCCAGGACGGTACCCGGTCTGCTCATGGGAGCCCTGCGGCCGAGCACCCCAGCACGCGGGGGGAACTTGGGCATGCATCTCCACTTTGCCCCACACACAGACAGCAAATCTTAAAGTCCTGGCCGTGGCATTAGCTATGTCCTTTCCCACTCCAGGGGAACGTCTCAAGAAATAAAGTAACCAAAATGTCTTTGTGGCTGACCCACCAGGAGAAGGCAAAATATACCTATTTCAAAGCCGAAAGACGTGAAGCCAAGAAATCTTGCGAGCTTGGCCCCAAACAGTTGACATCTCAGAAATGTGAGCACTACATTCATTTTATTACCTTCCATTTTCTTCCCTGAGGTCTGCAAATGCAAAGCAGGAGGGTGTAACCAGGAGGGCTGGTCACCTCTTTTATTAATGACACCTGAAACACTGGTAACCCCATGGCTCCAAGAGCCGAGTCCTTAAGAAAAACAACAGGCATTTTGAGATGCCCAACAGAGCCCTGGCTGCTGGCAGCAACCACTGCAAATGTCCTCCTCGGAGAGGAAACCCGTGGAAGGAGGGGAGGTGGGAGCCTGTCGCATCACTCCGGCAGCGGGAGGAGAGGTGTGTGAGCACAGACACCCCGCTGCACACTCATTCCCCCAGCCAGCAGGGTATTTGCAGGGACGGTGGCAGGTCCCAGGGATGGGAGGAGTGCCTCTTAAGTCAATGCCTCCTGTCTATGGTGCTCCACAAGCTCCTTAATCAGGGTGAGAGGCAGGTGTCTGCACAGGGTCTCACTCCAGCAACAGCCACCTCACACACACACACACGCAGGGCTGCACCAACTTGGCCCAGATCAGCAGCCCTTTCCCATCCCGAATGCAGGCTCCCATCATCTGTCTGCATTTTTGTGACATCTCCTTCCTCTGGCCCCAATCCCGGGAGGAAGCTGTGCCTGAGATGGATGAAAGGGATTTGTTCCTCGTTGCTACCCAGCAGTCCTGACAGCGAGGAAGATGAGCTGCTTCCCAGGACTCTGGGAGCGGACCGCTCGCTGGCATGGCTTCAGCAGAGGTGGCCCCGCAGCCTGCCCTGGGGGGAGACCCTGGTGACAGTGGCACCACAGAGCATCCGAAGGGGCCCTGTGCCGGACACCTCGGCTGAATTTCAGGGGGTGAAGGTTGTTTCCTAGCGGCTCGGTGTTCCCCAAAGCTGGCCGCTACCAGTGTGATGCCGGTGACCTCCTTCCCTCCCTCCCAAACTCCCCCTCGCCCCTTGGCCAGCAGAGCAGAGCCAGGTCTTCCTAACCTGCCCTTTACCTCTGATGCTGGCAGGAAGGCAGGAGTGGGATGAGGGATCTTGTTTCCTCGCTTTTGCAGGCACTTGCCCCAGGCAAATCCTCATCATCTACAGAATAAATAGGCTCTCTCTGTCTCTGTATCCAGCTGCAGCAACACCGGGTCGCTTTACAGCCGGGCTGTGGTCTCAGCAGAGGGAGTAGCTGGCGGGGGCCTGCCTGGAGGCCACCATTGCCTGCCCCAGTTCCAGTGGGAGTACAGGGCTGGGAGGCTGAAAACCCCATTTCAGGCCAACATCCACATTTTCTCCCGCAGATACCTTGACTCCTGCTCTCCTGTGGGAGCTGATTGCCACCGCCTGCCACACAGCCAGCGCCCTGTGCCCCGGCACCACAGAGCATCCCACTGAGCTGGGCTGCCGGCCACGGCCGAGCCCTCTGCAGCTGCTCTGGTTGCAAAAGCAACCCCCCTCCAGGGCTGCCAACACGGTGAGGGCTGAGCGAGCCCGGCGAGGCAGGAGGGCAGGGCTGGGGGACGGGCTGTGCACCAAGACCCCCCTCCCACACCTCAGCCCCTGGTGCATTTGGGCAATCCCAAATTGCCCAGGCACCCTGCATGGGGTGATGCGGGCCTTGGAGAGCAACAGCTGCCTGGGAAAGGCCCAGGGTGCCTCTGAATATGGATGAGGAGCAGGGAGAAAAATAAAACCCAAACTTTTCTTTATAGGGGGAAGCCTGGTCCTGCCGTCTGCCACCGGGATTTGGGCCAAACTGCTTGATAGAGAGAGAGACCATCTGGATCGTCTGATGGGCTCTGGGTTTGGTTAAAATGAAGCAGAAGCTTTTTTTGCAGGAGAGGAGTTTTCATGGGAAGATCCAGGGAAGGATTCCAGGGTACGCGCCAGACCTGTCGTGCAAAGAGATGCGAAGCAGCTACAAAGCTTCAAACAAAAATTGCTGCCAGTTTTAAGCCAAGCCCCCCAGGGCAGCATCCGGGCACTTCCACCCACCCCGGGACGGGCCGCGGCCCGCCCCCGTTAGCTCTCCCGCGGTCTAGGCTGGCGCTGGGTCCCTGCCGGAGCCGCTGGCAGCCAGTAGCACCTTCCAGCATGCCTGGGCTTTGAGGCAGCCGCGCTGCACCGCTGCACCCTGCGCCTTGGCACACAGGGGAGGGGGCGGCATGTCCCAGCCAGTGCTTGCTACAGCATTTACACTGCCCTTCGAAGCCGTGCCACGGCTGTCACTGGTGCACAGCAGTGCTCAGCCCTTCTCAGGGTAGGACCAAGCACTGGTGCAGAGCAGAAGCATTTAAAACACAGGCAATAGCATGCATGCACAGTGCCTGCTCCAACTCCCCTGCTGAGGAGCATTGCCAACAGCAGGATCCAGTTCCGCTTGCACCAGGGCTGTGCTTCGAACCCTTCCTCCCACCAGCGACACCGCTAAAACACACCTGGTTTGGGAGCGGCGGCTGCAAGACCCAGCCGGAGATGTGCCGGGAGCAGAGCAGCCATGACCTCCGACTGCCTGGCGTCCCCCAGAAACCCTGTGTGGGGTGGGCTGCCAGGCTGCCCCTCCACCGTCCGGGGCCGCATCTGTCACGCCTGGCCTGCTCGGCTCGTGCTGGGAGGCCAGGCTGCCTTTGTCCCACCGGACACACTCGGCTTCAGAGAGTGAGGCATTGTGTGGGAGCAGGCCGGCGTATCGGCCCCGTTAGGGCACCTGTTGGGCTTGTGCAGCACAACAATGCCCTTGATGGGTCTATTATAGAGCGGTGCGGGCGGCCAGGGGCTGCTGGGATCACAGTAAATCTCGCCTAGTTAGCAGCGGAGGCAGGCAGGACTGGGATGCACTCTTTCTGGCATCTCTCCAGGGACAAGCCCTACCTCCCTGGCAAACAGCAAAAGCATTGCCCCGCAAACGTGGCCAGCATCGCACTGTGAACGTGGCCAGCATCACTGTGCAAACTGCCAGCATCGCCCTGCAAGCACTGCCAGCGTTGCCCTGCGAACATGGCCAGCATCACCCTCTAGGCACCGCCAGCATTGGCCTGCAAACGCTGCCAGCATTGCCCTGTGAACATGGCTAGCATCACCCTCTGAACACTGCCAGCAGCGCCCTGCAAACCCTGCCAGTGTTGCCCGGTGAACACCGCCTGCATCACCCCATGAATGCGGCCACCATCATCCTGTGCCAGCATCACCCTGCAAACACGGCCAGCGTCGCTCTGTGAACGTGGCTCCACTGACTGCAGGAGAGGGGGGCAGTTCCTCTGCCAGGGGACCTCACCGCTGGGACTGAGTGAAGGGAACAGCATCCATCGAGTCCTCCAGAGTGATGTGGGAGATGCTGAGGATCCCAAGCAGGTGGATTTGGCCACAGCCTCACACAACAGGAACTGTCCGAGCAGGGGGAGCCCAGCCTGTCCCGCTGCCTTGAACAATTGCAGAACAGCAGGAGGGGGACAGTCCGCAAGGCACTGCATTCCTGCTTTGTGGCGTGGCTGAGCAGAGGGGCCGAGTCCTACACCCTGGGTTCCCAAAACCAGCTCTAGTCCATAAGGAAAACATTTGCACCGAGCAGCCCAGACGCAGATGGGGAGATGCTGTTCCCAGCACGGCTGGACACACCAGCCGCCTGGGAGCTCTGCGGCACAGCGCAAGCTGGTTTGAATAAACCACAGGCGAGGAGGTGTTTGTGAAGCGCCTCGCACATGGAAATGCTATTGTTGGTGCAGCGTGGGATCGGGGGCTCGGGGGTCCCCAGATGTAGCAATTGTTCCACGTCTGCGCTGCGCGTACACACACGCTTTTCCCTGCTTGCTCTGCCTGGAGCCACTAATTAACCCTCCTCAATGAAGATGCATTGGAGGGATAATTTACTGTTTAATAGACTAACTTTCCATTTGCTGTTGCCAAGCACATCCAACATATTTCTCCACGGTGCCATAAACTGCAGCTCCTCTGCCATAAAACCCTGCCTCCCAGTAGGAGCAGGTGGGTTTTCAGGATTCAGCTGATGACCTTGGCCGTGGGGTGAGCAGAGACATCAGGCTTTGTTTTTGGAGGAACAGGGCTTGTTCCCACCAACCCCTTCCACCTTATTGCAATCCCCATTGCACTGACATCCCTGAGCTGGGGAACTGTCTAACCTGAGAAATAAGGAGTGTCTCAGCCTGATGGATGAGGGAGGCAGTGACTCTGTCGTGATTTTATTAATGAAGATGCTCTGGGTACAGACGAGCTTCCCTCTGCTCCATATTTATGGTTAGCTGGCGGCTGGTCCCACGCTGGGATGTAATCAATAAGCTGCGTGCCCACTTGGGTTCATTGTGCTTCCGCAGTCGTGGGCGGCTTTTCTGCGCCTTGCCGGTCCCACGGTTGTGCCTCCGCATCCTCTTTCCTTCTCCCCCAGCCCTTACAGAGTTACAGGCTTCTAGAGGCTGGAAGAAAGTCAGATTCTGCACAGTATGGGACAGGGGAGCTGGTGCCAGCCCCACTTTGCCTCCATCACCCAAATTCCCACGCTGTAGAGGAGGCACTTTCAGGGTGCAGGTGCTGCAGGAAGGAGCAGCAGCCCCAGAGGCACGAGCCCGAGTGACTGGCTACCAGGATCTGACTCTGAAGGATAGCAAGAGGATGCCAGTAGCCAAAAA
Organism: Fregata magnificens; assembly: GCA_013389945.1. NCBI lineage: Eukaryota > Metazoa > Chordata > Aves > Suliformes > Fregatidae > Fregata > Fregata magnificens. The sequence goes on from WAAD01037411.1 coordinate 26,067, forward strand.
TAACTTGAAAAGGAGAGGGAAAGGGTTCAGCTTGCCTTGTGACAGCTCTGCTCAGCCCCAGATGCAGGCAGGGACTCTCACCAGAGTTGGAGGACCATGCAAGGAGCTACCTGCAGAGCTGGTTTTTGTCCTTTGTAAGAGGGCGTCCCTCCCCAGTCCCTTCCAACAGCCTTCTCTGTGCTCTTATGTTCTTGTTCGCCTTATCTATAACCCCAGCTTCCTACCCCCTCCATCCCCCAGATGCAGCCAGGGAGGAAGCCTGCCCCCCACCCCCCCGGCACATCTGGCCCTCAGGCCCCCCAGCACCGCGGGCCGGGCAGGGGTCCGGTCCCGGAGCGCGTGCTGCCAGCCCCCTCTTGCGCTGCTGCTGCAGAACGGCCTTGGCGAGGCACAATAGAACCAGAGGCTTTTGTGCAAGAGGTTGCTGTGATCCTGCTCCCCTCGGGCGGGAGGACGGGCAGGCAGTCCGAGCAAAGCTCCTGGCCCGGCGGCCTGCCCATCCTCCCGCCCCAGGAAAGCAAGTCTCAGGCTTTGTAAGCGAAAAGGTTGGAAGAAACAAACCCTAAAACGACTTCAGGCCAAAGCAGACACCCCCACATCATAGACCTGTGCATGCACCCAGTTACAGGCAGCCATGATGGCCAAGGGAGGTTTGCACCTCTGTTCATCCCAATTCTAAGCCCCAGCAGCACAGGAGCTTCAGCCAGAAGCAGAGAGGCTGGAGTGGGACCCAGTCCTCTTCTCTGGTGCAAAAGGAGCCAGGCTTAAAATCACTTAAGGCACGCCACGGGAGGGCTGGGTGGTGGATTTGTCAATCCTTCCCAGCAGCAGAGCAGGGGAGGCTGGTTTAGCCTGCGAGAGGAGCCTGGTTTAATCCGGGAGAGGTGGGACTGGGGAAGGGAGGACAGTAATGCCCACTCCAGCTGGGGCTCAGCAGGCAAAGGAAAGCTCTGCTCCCCCCCAACCTGGAGTGAAATCAGCACCTCGAAGGCTGGTGCTGAGAAGCATCTGAACATCACCCCATGATGTACAGCTAGGGACAGCTTCTCCTTGCCTCAACACACAGGAGTCCAGAAACAACCCCATCGCATTCCTCATGAGTGGGCACTTCCCAGTGTGGTGGGTTGACCCTGGCTGGATGCCAGGTGCCCACCAAAGCCGCTCTATCACTCTCCTCCTCAGCTGGACAGGGGAGAGAAAATATAACAAAAGGCTCATGGGTCGAGAGAAGGACAGGGAGAGATCATTCACCAATTACCATCACGGGCAAAACAGACTCAACTTGGGGAAATTAGCTTAATTTATTAACAATCAAATCAGAGTAGGGTAATGAGAAATAAAACCAAGTCCTAAAATACCTTCCCGCCACCCCTCCCTCTTCAGGCTTAACTTTACTGCCGATTTTCTCTACCTCCTCCCCCCAAGCGGCGCAGGGGAATGGGGGTTGCGGTCAGTTCATCACGTTGTCTCTGCCGCTCCTTCCTCCTCAAGGGGAGGACTCCTCACACTCTTCCCCAGCTCCAGCGTGGGGTCCTGCCATGGGAGACAGTCCTCCACGAACTTCTCCAACATAAGTCCTCCCCAGGAGGACTGGGGCTGGGCCCCAGGATGGGCTACAGTTCTTCACGAACTGCTCCAGAATGGGTCCTAGACACGGGGTGCAGTCCTTCAGGAACAGACTGCTCCAGTGTGACCCCGCAGGATCAAAAGTCCTGCCAGCACCCCTCCAGCGTGGGCTCCTCTCTCTCCTCAGGACCACAGGTCCTGCCAGGAGCCTGCTCCAGCACAGGCTTCCCACGGGGTCACAGCCTCCTTCAGGCAACCACCTGCTCTGGCATGGGGTTCTCCATGGGTTGCAGGCGGATATCTGCTCCACCGTTAACCTCCATGGGCTGCAGGGGGACAGCCTGCCTCACCATGATCTTCACCACGGGCTGCAGGGGAATCTCTGCTCCGGCGCCTGGAGCACCTCCTCGCCCTCCTTCCTCACTGACCTTGGTGTCTGCGCAGTTGTTTTTCTCACATATTCTCATTCCTCTCTCCAGCTGCACTTCTGCAGGGTTTTTTTTCCCCCCTTCTTAAATATGTTATCACAGAGATGCTACCACTGTCACTGATGGGCTCGGCCTTGGCCAGTGCGAGGTCCGTCATGGGCCGGCTGGCATTGGCTCTATTGGACATAGGGGAAGCTTCTAGCAGCTTCTCACAGAAGCCACCCCTGTAGCCCCCCCACTGCCAAAACCTTGCCACGCAAACCCTGTACACCCAGGAACAAAGCTGGTCTGGAGCAGAATGAGGCTGGAGAGCTGGTGCCAGCAGAGATCCCACCCTGGTCCACAGCACAAGTGGAAGGTCAGTGTGAGACCCAGCACAGAGATCTTGGCATCTACATGCCTGCACAATTTATGAGCTTCAGCGTGAAACCTTTGCTGGGGGGATGAGCAAACAGAACTAAACATGTTAATTTATTCACTCCATGAAAAAATATTAGTTAATCCAAGCCAATGAGATTATAAAGCCTGATAACTGGTCTGGCTGGCGCCAACATCTATCGCTAGCAGTACTCATGTTTTTTGTCTACGCTGTTGCCCTAGGCAGTGAGATGCAGCAGCAGCGTGACAGCTCCCAGCCACACATGATAATTTAAGAGAGAAAAAATATCTTACTTCAACTCCAAACCAGGGCATAACAATTAAAAGAAAAAAATCAAGACAACTTGCAAAAATTGATTTAGATAGCAGTGACACTCTGCCGAACTTATTTGCAAGTCTGTGCTCTGCAATTTGAGATAAAAACTGCTTAATGAAATGAAGGGTGAGCACTACTTGTTTGCTTTGTAATGCCACTGCTGTGCAGGAACACCAAAGCAAACACACTGAAAGCTGAGCGATCCCCCTCTAAATACGTACCTTCACCCAGTGTTTGGTCCCAATGACTGCTGCCCTTTCACTTGCAGCCAAGCACAAGTGCTCAGGCTGTGGCTTCAGGCGCTAAAAACTATTCATTTTTTAAATTATGAAAGCCATCTAAAGCTGTCACTTTGAATCACAGCTTATCAGCGAGGCAATATTTGGGTTTGCAGTATTCAAAACAGCTATTGTGAGTTTTTGCCTTCCTTTGTTCAACATTATCAAGAACAGAAATGTCTCTCTGGACTCCCATGCCCACTTTCAAGTGCACAGAGGCCCATCCCCTCCCGCTCCCCGAGCTCCGGGGAGATGGGGCACACCAGTCTCATGACACCCGACTGACACCCGCTTGAAGCTCACCCCGCAGGAAGGCAGCGCTGGTTTCAAACGTACCGTGCCACTTGCTTCTCCTGCTTGTTTTTCAATTGCATGGCGAGGATGTTAATGAGTGTCTGAGCCACGGCAGGCAAGCCCAGGGCATTTCAAATGTGGAAGAACTTCACAGAGAAATAATCTGCATAAAATCTGAGACGCCATTATTAAGAAGGAGGAAAAGAAAATGCAAGCAGAAACCATACTCCCTCGGCAGCCAAGAGTGGCAAGAGAAGAATCGTTCGACAGAGAAAAATGTATTCATTTGATCCATTATTTATATAAAGTGTTCTTTGTAAACCTGATTTCCCATCACCCTGGCTGACAGCAGGGGGAAGACAGGAAAAGAAGTCCAGCTTCATACCTCCGAGGGAAAGACAGCTCGTCTGGGCACCCTGCATCACACCAGGATCCCAGAGAAGGAACAAGCCCTAGTGCCATGGAAGGCCAGTGCCGTCCCTGCAGGCGGGCAGCGCCTCACCGGGCACCCCCAGCACTTAAGGGTAGTAGCTCTGGGGTTCTGAGCAGACGTCTCCTTCCTTTTGAAGGTGGATGCACCAGCAAGTCCTCGCTGTCCCAGTGAAACTGCTTAAGCCACTGAGCAAAACCACTAAAAATAAAAGCATTTAATATGGGGTTTTCACATGAACACACAGAAAGGCAACAGTCTGAAACAGTACATACATAGCATATATAAATAAGGACAAAGATTAAAAATACTTTGGAAACGATAGACTCTGGGAACAGTTAGTGGCTGCTCTGGGAGGAAGTATCCTTGTGAGTTATTGCACAGGGCAGACAAATGAGACACATCCAAGCATGACTAAAACTCCCCCGCGCCTGTGAGACAGTGTGAACACATTGGGACTGCAACAGCCAAGGGTCCTAGAGGCCGAATCCGTTAGCCACCACCATCCTCAGCATAGGGAGGACAGCACCATGGGCTAAAGCCCAGGGCACCGAACCCCTCCTGGGACTGCCCTGTCTGGAGACCGCACCCGCCCCTTTGGCAGGGAAGACATCTGAGACGTGCAGAATACAAGGCTGATGCCCCATAGATAATTTTTCTTAGAGCTAAGCAAATCTCAGCTGTGCCAGAAGCCAGACAGAGTCCCTGAGCTATAGCCATCAGTAAGCGGGGACAGTTGAGAGAAGCGTTACGTTCCTCTCATCTACACAGGAGCAGTGTATTTAGTCTTAGGAACAAGATTGCCTTGCCAAGCGGACACCCATACAGAGATGTATGCCCAAGTAAGCTAGGGGCAATAGGGAGAGGAGGAATGGAATGAACAAATGCTTCACCCAGCAACCACCCCTGATGCAAGTAAGAGCAGAGGTAGCAGGACCAGACCCAGCTTTCCATGCGCTGCCGCTCAACCTTTGGCTCTGCCTCATCTCTGTTCAGAGGCAACGCCGAGATCCCCAGGCCTCCACTAACAGTGGACTGCAGGGGCAGGGTAGAAGTGCAGTCAGCAAAACACGCCATGCCCTTCGGAGAAGAGCGCATAGACAGCTTCAGCCTCCAGAGGGAATGATTGTAGACACATCCAAAAAGCACATACTACTACTACAGCAAACAGCCTCCATCCTTCCTCACAGCATCCTCGCCTGCCCAGTCCCTGAAGAACCAGAGCTCACTCTTTGCTGCGACAGAGGCTCCTGACACCAGCAACTCCCAACTTGCACATCTACAGTCCCACTACCCCCTACATTTTCAAGGCAGCTCCTCCAATTTGGGGTCAGACTGGGGACAGGCACGCCCAGTAAAGTACCAGGAACATCCCTTTAGACAGAGCAGCATGAGGCACATAGCTTTGTATCTCAAAAAAAAAAATCTCACAGTAAAAAAAAAAGGGACAAATTCCAGCCAAGCTGCACAGGGCTCCGATGCCCTGTTTTGACAGCTCTAGCCAGTCGGACTGAACTCCCTGCTCACATCCCGATATTCACACCTCCTGCCACGAGTTGTCTCAGAAAGCTGTCAAGGACAGAGCTCTAACTCCTGCCAGCTGCTGGTTCTTAAAGATTAGAAGACAATTATAATTGGATTCCAGAGATTATTTGCTTCGCCAAGAAGGGCTGAGAAGTGTTTAGATGGTTCCCCAGCTGATTAAATCTTTATTTCACAGTAATGACCCTGTGTGTTTCCTACCCCAGAGTGCTTGCAGACAGGTACTTCGCAAGATTGCCTTATTGGAGCACTTTAGCTTAACAAGGCTGCTGATACTGGCCAACTGTGATGGGGGTTTATCCCGTATCTAGATGGTTTAATCTCATTTCTGCAGCTCAGGCCAAAGAGCTGAACCCAGCTCCAGCCCTTTCCCCCAGTTTAATGACTAATCAGCCAGTTGCCTGACCAGCCATCCAGATATCTTAAGCCAAAGCCTTTAGCACCATTTGCAGCAGATCACAAACTCCCTCCCTCACTTCTCATGCTGCTGATGCTGTTCCCATGCTGCACACACAGCTGCCAGGCTCTGCCTGCCCCAGACACCCCAGCTTCCAAAGACTGGGCTGTCCTGCCCCAGACAGCCTTTGCCAGCCTCCTGCCCAGCTCAGCTTAGCCTCCCTGAGGGAATACAAAGCAGAGGCACTCCTTGCTCACCAGGCAGAGCTGTGCCACAGAAACATGAAGGCAGTGAGCAAGGGCTGCCTCCAGCTCAAGCTCAAACAGAGGGATGAGTTTATTGGGGAAGCTGCTTTCCGCTGACCCCACTTGAAATGATGGCCCCCAGAGCCTCTCCTCTTCTCCCAGGCCCATCATGTGCTCTGTACCGTTTGTGCACTCCAGTCCTTCCGGGACAGCAGGGCAAAACCGAGCCCAGAGGAAGCAGAGGAGGGCATGGCTCCAGAGGAGGCCTGGAGGTAAGGTTAGCTGTCAGGATGTGGGTGAAGGTTGGAGTCCATCGTTCTCACTGCTAACAGAGGGGAGGGAGCAAAACGAAGCCAATGTGTTAAAAACTCAGAGCAGAAAAGCAAAAAAATACAACCTAGCAACATTGCAGAGAAAGCTGGGAGTGCACACAGGGCCCTGCAATACACAGGGCTCTCCTTGTAAGCAAGCACTCCAGCTCTTCCCAGAGCCAGCAGGTCAGACATGCTGCACAAGTTTTGGTTAGATAGTGGTTTGCCCCATAGTAGAATGAAATATAATTTATATACAGAAAGAAACAAGGCCCTGCAGTCTTTGCAAAGGTCCAGTTTCAAGAGCGCTGCCATGTTGGTGAGGGTTGCCGTGAGCCTGCAGCACTCCCCTCAGTGCAGCACACTATTCACAGCTTGCAAGGCTGGGCGTTCCCCACCCATGCACTGGTGCGAGGCGATTCAGAGGGATGATGAATCCTTGGAAAGCAGGTGGGCTCGCATGCGTCTACAGGATTCCTGGAGCAGAGAATTAGAGCAGTTCAATACTTGAGACACAGAATGCCATGCAAGAAAAGGTTGACGTGCTGTCCTCCCCCTGCAAGGACTCCCCCCAGGAGTCTGCCTCCCACACCTTTTACCAAAGCAGAGCACTAGACAAGAGGCAGTGAGCAGATGGGGACAAACACAGCAGTCAGTCTTGGGCTGTACCAACCTCTTGTCCCACTGCCACCCTGACAGGCTGTTAGCACTACCTCGTGCTGCCAGCTTTCCTCTCCTTCCTGTGATAGCCAGCCTGCCAGCTCACAGGTAGAAGGGCTGTACACACCTGCTCGGGTGAAACCCTTCAAGGCCCAGCTTCCAGGAGGCCAGGTGCCTGCAGCTCAGCATGGAGCAGACTGCTACAAGCCAGGGACCGCAACTGTCACAGAGCCTTGCGTGCATGCCATCACCTCTGCAGGTGTCAGAGCCCAGGCAGGCCAGGTTCCCCCCAGGAAGGAGAATGGACGTCTGTGTGTGTCTCACCTCTTTCCGGCCCTCCAAAGATTTCAGCTTCACTTGGGACATGTGAGCTGGAGATCCACATTTCTGTAACTGGACAAGAGAAGGGAATAGGGGTGGAGAGCTGGGGAACTAAGTGGCATCCACAGCCTTCCCTGGGAGCAGCATGTACCACCAGAGAGCAGCTACCACCCAAATCCACTCAGTTTGTCTGGGCCATGGGACAGCCCTACTACCCACAGGCAGCAGAGTCTGTACAACTTGTGGAGGAGGGTGGGAGAGAGGGAAGGGGGCACAAGCCAATGCCCCAGGGCACGAACACAGCCAGAGGGACAAGACCGGAGCGGAGGCCCAGTGCTGCCACCCCTGTCCCGATGCTACCCTCGCTATCTGCTCTGCTCTCCTCACAGCAGGTTCCTAAGACCTTATTTGATCATGCAGAAGAAACTTGGAAACCTTCTCTTGGGTAGAGAACAGCAAGCAGCCCCTCCAAGGATCGCTGAAATGAGTGCCCAGGTTGCACTCAAACTCCCCTCACACGGCCCCCCCCCCCAGCAGCTTCAGCAGTGCTGGGAGCAGCCCTTACCAGGTGGACATTCTCTTTGCTGACTCGCTCAGGCTCTGGTGTGGCATCCCTGCTCTTCCTCTCCAGGATAACTGGGGTTCCCAAAACTTTTCGCTGCCGTAAGAAGAGAGGGCTGTTGGCTAGTGCTTAGAGTGCAAAGTGAAAAAGAAAGGGAAGGAGCAGGATGCATTGCTGGTAAGCAGTTGGATGCTGGGAAAGAAAAAAGGAAGCCAAGCTGGGACAAAGATTGCAAAGCAGAACCACCTGAAATACCATGCCACTAGGCTGAGCCTGCCTGATTGTAAAGTAGCTGACCTGAGGCCTGGCCAGGGGCCCAGCCTGTCAGAAGCAGGTACAGGCTGCTGCGGGACAGCCTACAGTGTGCTAACACCTGTGCTAACAGGCTAGACTACATGACCAGCTCCCTGTCAGTCCTTGTCTCATCTCGGGAAGCAACTAATCCTTCAGAAAGATGCATAGGTCCTACAGCCATGCGTTTCATAGATAATTACACTTTATACTAACAAGGCTTATTGTCACTGTGCTGCCTTTTCCGTCCCCAGTGGATCTGTTCTTTGGCAGCCAATACTTTGAACAGTCCCTGCCCTTTGAGGGCCTCATTCAAGCCAGGGCAAGGCAGAAGCAGAGAGCAACATCAGAAACTCACAGCAGAGAGCACGGGTCAGAGGCTGCCTTTACCTTAATGAGGCCGCTGAAGGAGCGCGAGCGGGTGCGTCGTGGTGCTGGGGATGTGGGTACATCAGAGCCAGGAGTGAGAGCTGCAGGATGCTTATTAAACTAGGAGGAAGCATGAGGGTAGTATGTTAGCACAATTACTGTTAGAGTTACACCAGTCCCTTGCTGCTGTGTGCTGCTCTACCTGCTGCCCTCTGCCTAGAACTCAGTTTGTCTCTTCCGCACCCCAAAATGGAGGAGCGGCTCAGAGCTGCAGGGAGAAGAAAGCAGAGGAAGGCCACATCTCCCACCCAGGATTACAGGGAGCTTGGGTGTGAGGCTGCTTTGTGCTGGCTACCAGATTAGCCAAAAGCAGCAGCTGTTGGATCAGAGAGGGGGTTGGGCAGCAGCTGGAGGCTGGCAGCCAGGACTGGTGCTGACCATATTGACCAGTCTCCCTGGAGCAGCAGGTTGGCTGGGAATGCTCACGGGACCGAGAGGAGACCAGTTTGTCCACTCCCCGCAAGCAAGAGGGGACAAGACTTTTCCCTTTCTGAGGGAGGAAACTCCACAAGGCCATGACCAGGACTGAGGAACTGCTGGCTGGCAAGTCCCTGGCTTGGAAAACAGAGAGCTCAAAGCACAGCTTGGTGCAGCAAGCTCCATGGTCAGCCACATCGAGGATATGCGGCCTCCTCCCCTGCCTTCTTACAGCTCTGCCCCTTACACAGCCCAAAGCCCACTCTCCCCAGCCTGCCCAGGATTAAGAGCAGCTCTCAAGAAGGCCCTGCCTTTAGCCCTGTGCCCAGGATTGTGCTGACAAGCACACCTCAAACATATCTTTCCTCCCCACGCTACCTGCCGGATAAGCTTCTTCTTCTTCGCAGAGTCAGGCATATTGTGGACGTGGCGGAAGAGCTCCCTCAGTGCCTCCTCTGTGCGCTGCTGGGTCTGCTCCTGATGGCAAGTGTCCAGCCGGCTTCGCTTCTGAGACTTGAGGGGCTGCAGGTCCTTGGAGCCAGGAGATGTCAGCAAATCCAGGTCATCCTGGGAAAGCGGAGACAGCAGTCGCTTGCCATGCTTTAATCCAAATGAGCCACCCATCTGAACCAGGCTGGGAAGAGTCTCGTGAGCTGCCTCAACCCCAGTGAACGCACAGGGCTGTGTTTTCCCTACCCCTCTGCAGCAGCGCTGCACCAGCAAGGCCCTGTGCCAGGAAGAGGTGACAGCAATACAAAGGTGACCCCATTGCTTCTTCCCTCCCCTCCTGGATGCCAGCTGCAGAAGCGCTTCCAGGCTTGAGAAGGGTCAGTGCAGCTCCTTGCAATGCATATTCCCTCTTCTGCAGCTATATGAGGCAGAGAAACATTTGCTGGCAAGACAAAGACAAATCTTGTCCCAGTGGCAGCAAGTAGCCTTTATCCCAGCCCCTCTTCCAAGCAGCCTGGCCACAGCAGCAGGCGGCGTCTGTCTGTTTGGAAGGCACAACCCCACGAAGGAGCAGGTGCTGCATGTACTGGGCACAGGGAGCAGGTTTGCTGCTAAACAGGGGCTGGTAGCTTTCCCTGTGCTTTTGATTAACAGATGCTTCAACTCTGCCCAATTTCCCTAATGCAGCCACCTGCACTACCAGACCATATGGTTCCCTCACTCCTGCTCTCTGACAGATCCTCTTTCATGACTTGGTTTGCTTTCAGCTTCTTTCACTCACAAGGATCCCTTCATAGTATCACAGCCTCTGCCCTTTCATGGAGGGCAGGCGCTGCATTTGCTGGCCTTACCTTTGATGTGTGGGCTCTGGATCCCAGATAGTGCAGCCTGGCACACTCCCGGATGTACGCTGGGGCCTGTGACGATGAGCAGAGAAAAGGCCAAACGTATGTTTAGTGTGTTTGGCCCCAGAGCAATTAGTGGCTCCAGCAAGAGCTGCTCTTCAACCATACCACACAAGCCACTTCCATCAAGACTCAGCCGTTTAGGGCAGGCAAAGCAATGGGATTTCACGTCCCCAGTGCAGTCCCTGTTCAGTTTCCCTTTGATGCAGGCAATTAGCAAAAGTGGAACACAGAGCAAGAGCAGGGTTCCACAGAAGCTTTTTCCAAGCAATTCCCCCAGCTCTGAGGTGGCCAAACAGGGGCCTGACAAAGAGGGCAGAAGGGGAGCTTCCTATGGGAGGACTCTTCGCAGAAAGCAGATGCCTACAGTGACCAGGAGGGTCCTGAGAAGTCAAGAGACTGCCTGTTGCAGAAACACTTCCTTGGGGGAACCTGCAGACAGCCCCACACTCCTGACAGCACCCCGCTCCGAGCTAGACAGAGGCCCAAGACTGCAGGCTGTGCTTGTAACAGCAGTGGGTTGACTACCACTTGCGGAGAAGTTCACAACAAAATGACCCACTGTATTAGGGATTCAGGTCACGGCAGCACTCATCCAGGACAAGACCCTTCAGTTTCCTTACCCTGCCAGAACCCGAGGGGTGCCCGGTCACTACCTGCCCCCAGGAACCAGGTTTCCCAGCCAGGCAGTGGGTGCTGGGTGTCCAGCAGAGGGTGGTGTTACACTACACCGTGCTTCTGACCTGCCCAGGCACAAGGCCACCTCCGGGGCTGTCATCCTCCTCCCGGGCTGCCTGCCCAGCAAAGACCTCCTCCCTAGACACTAAAGGAACAGTTTCTTGTAGAAATCCTTCTTTTATCGCAGAAGAGAGCACCCAGAATATACACTTGACCCCTGGGATCTGTCGGGACAAGGGGCATTCAGTCTCCTGCTGAAGGGCCAGAGAGCGCAAGACCCCAAAGTGCACTTACCTTGAAGAGTTTCTGAGAGTGTTTGATCATGAAGGTCACTCCATTGTTTAGCTTCGTGATATTCTCCTGAAGGTCATTTGCTGTCACCTGGCAAGGGGACACAGCCAAAGGCACAGCAGTTAGAAGGGGAGGAGGAAGGGTCTCTGCTGCCTTTGCTGTCTCTGGGACATAGACACACACAGTGCCTCAGCAGGAGACCTGCTCTGAGGAGACAGGCAGGCAGGGCTCAGGGCACACCAACAGGCAGAGCTCACAGAGCCAAAGCTGCTCTGAGAGGAGGAGGACTAGACAACTCTGGGGCCAAACAGTTCACCAGCAGCACAGAGAGAGCAGCAAGATTTGCCTGGAGTTGTCATTCTTAGAAGGAGGACTGTGCTGTGCTCTCAATTTTACTGAAAAAGATGAAGCATCAGTTGCAAATGAGGCCTACGGCAGGTCTGGACCAAACACTAGGACTGAGCCCTACCACGAAGCTCCACCTCACTCACCACCCCAGCCTCCAACCCTCACATCACTATATCAATACTTAATCTTCCCATCTTGGTTCTTCCCCCGTAGGCCTGCCAAGCCTCTGCTTTCTACCTTGCAATATCCCACCCACAGATACTGAGGCATTGCTCACATTTCTGGGCCATAGGATGTGGGGTGCAAACATGAGGGCAAGATTGTGGGCAGACATTTTGTTCTTGTCCTGCTTCTTGGCGGTCTGGTAGAGCAAGTCCAGCAGCAGTTTGAGCAGACTGCGGTTGGGCGCAGGAAGGATCAAAAACAGCAGCTGGAGGGCTTCAATTTGACGTTCTTTGTCTGGAGTGCTGGTCTTATTCCCCTTCTCATCAAACAGCGTCAAGTCTGCCAAATCACAAGGCAGAACATGAAGGACATACATTACCTTCCCTAACAGAGGGCCTATTGCAACCGATTACCCTTCCCTCTTCACATGCAGATCACCTCCAAACTCCTGCACAGTTCTTGGCCCCCCTTCTCTCTCCCCCCAGCTCCCAGGCTCCCCACCTGATGCGTTAATCTGCGGTACTCCTCCCTCCTCACAGGACAACACAGTTGCTAAGAGTCGTGATGGGTTGAAGGCAAGATGGAGGAAGTTCACATATGGTAGTTCAATAACAATTATTAAGTACATAGAAACTACACCTCGGTCAGGAGATCCCCAGACTTAAAACAGATGGAGATCCAGGTTACCAATGTGGGCTCTACTCCTGTAGGTATCTGTTTATTGCTGGAAAGAGAAGACTGGGCTAGACAGACTTGGTCTGATTCCTTAGGATTTTCAGTTCTAGTCTTTCCATCATTAGGCTGAGACGGCAGGAAGATTCCTTCTCACCCTGCCTTTAAGGGTTACACTTCCGCAACCTAGTGTGCAGCTCTGTAGCATTACCAGCTTTCTAGGCTGGCTCCCTTCCCTCTGCTTATCACTGCCTCTTGTTGCTCACTCACCTGCAATTTTGAGGTGGGCATGGAAGTGCTTGTGTGTCAGCAGCGGCTCTGGTAATTCACCCAGGAACATCTTAAGCAGGGTGGCCACATCGTTGGAATGAAACTCCCCAGAGTCCAGGTCAATATCTGTACCACTGTTCAGAGCGTCCTTTAGGATCTGTTGCCTGATGCTGTTGCCTGGCACCCGAAACAAACCTTCTGCTCTAAGATCTGCTCGGCAGAGGGGAGAAAAAAGGCCACTGATTAATCAGAGGCCGATTCCCATCTTCTTACTAAAGCAGTTCCCTCCCCTTTCCAGAGCTTGACAGCAAACCTCAGTGAGCTGCATTCAGAGACATGACTTCAAGCTGGCTCCCATCAGCAGAAAAAGTCCATGCACAGAGGGAAAGAGATTAACATATCTGCTAGGCAATTCTGGGGAACAGTTGCCTAGTCCAGCCCCAGACTCCTGCTGCTGCAGAGCTCAGAGCTTTTCACTCTGTCTGCACCAGAGACCTGAGGTGGGCCAGACAGATACCCTTGGGATAGGAAGACAGCAAGACAGAGTCACTTACTTTTGTGCAGATACTCGATTAGCTGGGAGACCTGTGCAATGCCTTCTTCTGTCAGCGGTGAGCCAAACACCACCCCTTTCTCTGCAGAACAGAAGATAACGTGTTCAGGCAGCTCAGACCCCAACAGCCACAGAGATGAGTGGTCCCCAAAGAACAGGATCTCAGCATGCAAAGCCAGTGCCCCAAAACACTAAGGGTGAAGGTCACAAGGTCCCCCACAGATGTGAGATAGCACAAGCACTCCCAAATAAGTCACTTCATCTCACCATGCTGTACTTACAAGGGCTTCATCGTCCTGCTTCTTACCTCAGCTTAATTACAGTTTTTATCAGCTAGAGCAAAAATTCTCTAGCTCCTAAAAAGAAAACAACACCAGAACAGATGCTTCAGTTTTAAAGGGCGTATCATCTGCAAGCCTGGACCTTATGCAAACAGCAAAGTGGGAAGGGCAGATGTGACAGCCTGGACTGCCCAGGTGCCTGCCACATTTGCACACTCCACACCTGGGAAGGAATGTCCAGATTAATCCTCACTGTGGCTTGACACGGAGTGGAGCAGAAAGAAGAGGTGCAGCTATGAGACTATGGGAGAGGGAAACAAGCACTAGTGGGGAGATCAGACATGATCCAACTGGCTCACGCTGGCCTCCCTTTCAGGGATTGGTAATACCTGGAATTCCCTAATTCCAGTGAATCTCTCTTCCATGTCAGCTGCCTTGGCCTGAGTACAGTAAATTATGAAGTATCAGAAAGCTGAACAAGGAAGAGCTAGGAAAAAAAGGAGTAGCAGCGAAGCAATGAGCTGGGCCCTTCTCCATACGGAGCACTGACAGCTCCCCTCACTCCTGGAGTTTGCTTTCATCTCATGGGGCTGTTACAGACCAGGCATGAGCTGCCAGCTCCAGAACTCCATTCAACACAGGCTACAGCCCTGAAAGAAGATAGAAGCACCTGAGCTGAAAGGAGGGAGATCCTTGCATGGAAGGAAACATTAGACAAGAAGCCCATTTAACTGAAAGACACTTGCTGAACCAATGCAGAAAACTGTTATTGTCCAGAGAGGGACTTCCCAGGTAAAAGAGTGCTTATCCAGCAGGACAGTATTTTCTAATAAATGGAATCTTGCTGGTGAGTGGCTTTTTCCATCAGACACTTAGAGCCAGCAAGCTCTGTCCCTCAGAAAGCTGAGGCAACTCCCAGGGGCTTCACTGGCAGCAACCAGAGCCCTGAGCACCACTTCTTCCCTCAGATGCATGTAGGCTTTGGCTGCAGCTAGAGACAAGATCCTGGATAGACCGTACTGCAACATGCTGACTGGGACTGAGAACTGGAACCAGGTACAGAGCTGGTTTGTCCTACCCTTGCACTTAGGCTTCAAAGAGCCAACAGATTTAAGAAAAGAATATTCCTCCCTTCTCCATGACCAGACTGCCAGGAGCATGGGCCACTTCTGAGGGCAAGCTGGGCTTCTGCACCCCAGCTGTCTGTGGCCGAAGATTTCCCTCCTTATTGTTATACCTGATAGCCCAGCAATCCAAGCAGTGCATTGGCTGGTCTGATAAAAGTTATCCCCCCCACAAGCTTTCTCTCACTTCCCCTCCCCCCCCCCAGCACATTTTGATTTTACTAGCTTTTGGTCTGTTGTACTACAGATCTTACTGTTCTGTGGTGTTGATGCTCACAGCGTGTGGGAAACACCTGGTTAACCCCGTGCACTTCTCTAAGAGCCTTCCTGTGCAACTAAATTTATTCCGCCTGACGAATGTTCCACTTTGTTCCAAGACTTCTGAAATACATGGTAAACCACCAGGAACTCCAGCCTCCCGTTAAATCCAGAACTTTCTGACCTCCCTCTGATACAGCGCATGCTTCAGTCTTGTGGGAGAAAGGAGGGCAATGTGACCTCTTGATCCACATGTAAGATCTGAAAGGCTTGAGTGCAAAAGGAGAGAACGGTTGGCAAAAGATTCTCGTCCTTGTAGAAAACTAAACTTATTAGACATTCAACAGATAGAATCAATGGTGGCCAGGAAGGGAAGAGGAAATACATTTTCTTGAGACATGCAGGGCCCGACAAATTCGATTTACTTTTGAAGTCAGAAGTTGATATCTGAATGAGAATTTGATTCTCAAAGAAACTTGAAAGAAGTGTCTGGAGAATGGATCCTCAGTTATGAAGTCTTAGATGTTATTGTACAATTGCTTCTGAAACTAAGAAACAGCGTGAGATTGAGTTTCCTAATGCTCAAAGGAGTTGTAAGTATTTGCAGTTTGATCAGCTCTGAGCTCTACAGTCCTTGGCCGCTGGCTTTGAAGAAATAAAACCTGTTTGTTCTAACTGGTCTATAACATGAGGAAAAACAAATGATGGCTCCAAGACAAAACACGCAGTACATGAAATGGATTTTCTCTGTAGGCACAAACTACTTTTTCTCAGAGTATGGCCAAGGAGTTCACAGACAGTGCCTGTCAATGCAGGGAGACACTGCCATTGCAGCCTGGGAGTGCAGCCAGCGGACTTGGAAACATCTGCTAGCTGTAGCTGTAGTGAGACACATGGCCATGGAGACATCTGAATGGGGGAAGGCGGAGCTCTTGGGGAAGAGAGCTAGCGGGAGATGTCAGGTCTGATAAGAGCAGTGCTCCAGCAGAGTACAGATAATTTAAAAAAAACGAGCTAGAGAAGGCTCACGAGCTCCTGCTAGAAGGTTTTGACAAGAACAAGGAAGTTTCCATACACGCTAAGAAAACACTTTCAACTTGGTTACTCACTCGCTTCTGTTTGTCAAGTGGCAAGTGTCTGAATTTAAGGTGTCCTGCTACTCCCCTGGAACAGAGGCAGGAGTAATAACAGGTATGAGCACAGTCTAAATGCAGTTTGGGGGCAGCGTGAAGACCTGTTATTATGGAGCAGCAAGCTAAGTCATGGCAACATTGAGTAATTCTCACCTAAGGATGCTAAAGGACTTGATTTGCAGTACTTGATTTTCCCCTGCAGTGCTGTCCAGCCCAGAGTGAGCGTATCTACCAGGGTTCCCACTGAGAGAGCCAGGAGTGGAGGGCTGAAGCCAGCACCAGAAAATTCAGGCTGAGCAATGGGGCTGCAGAGCTTGTCCTTATGAAACACACTGGAGGAATAGGCTTGGTAGAATCAAAAACACTTAGAGAAACTATGTAAAGGTTGAATGAAGAGAAAAAAAGCTGTACTTGGACATAGCAATAGCTCCCTTCTCAGACATATTCACGATAGCAGAATTGCACAAAGGAAGGGGAAGGCTAATTAGAAGTGTTCAACCTCAGGCTGCCAACATCTGAAGGCAGCTACCCACAGCTTCTCTGCCAGCAGACAACCAGTCTAACTAGGAAACCAGAGCTGACGGGGGATGTGAGAGGTGCCCAGATGGACACAGTTTCTGTCTAGATGAGTGAGAAGGTTTAACTGAACTTATCAGGAGAACTAGGCTCCCCTTGAATGTGGGCAGAGGTGGGAGAAGGCGCACACACACACCTAGAACACCTTTTTAGTTAAAACAAATCAGAGTGGTAAATGCCGGCCATTGAAGAGAGGGTCTGAACACAACTGTACTCAAAAGCAAATCTCAGACTTCTGAGAGGGGGCCTGGGGCTAATATTTCATAACCAAGACAGCCGAACTTGAAAGAAAAGGTAAGAATTGTCATTTTACCAGAAGAAAACTCCAGCTGAATGCTTGTCTCAGAGACACAGAGAAGTATGTCATCTCCCAGGGTTGAATCTGGGCTTGGAGCAGTCAGTCTGCAGAGCTTTGCCACTGACTCTATAGGCCAGTCAGCCTCACCTCCATCCCCCGAAAGGTGATGGAACAGTTCATTCTGGAGGTCGTCTCCAGGCATGCAGGGGAAAAGGTTATCAGAAGCAGTCAACATGGATTCACCAAGGGAAGATCATGCTTGACCAACCTGATAGCCTTCTATGATGGCGTGACTGGCTGGGTAGATGAAGGGAGAGCAGTGGATGTTGTTTACCTTGACTTCAGCAAGGCTTTCGACACTGTCTCCCATAGCATCCTCATAGACAAGCTTAGGAAGTGTGGGTTAGATGAGGGGACAGTGAGGTGGATCAAGAACTGGCTGAACGGCAGAGCTCAGAGGGTTGTGATCAACAGCGCAGAGTCTGGTTGGAGGCCCATAACTAGCGGTGTTCCCCAGGGGTCTGTACTGGGTCCGGTTCTGTTCAACATATTCATCAGTGACCTGGATGAAGGGATAGAGCGTACCCTCAGCAAGTTTGCCGACGATACCAAACTGGGAGGAGTGGCTGATACGCCAGAAGGCTGCGCTGCCATCCAGCGAGACCTGGACAGGCTGGAGAGCTGGGCTGAGGGGAACATAATGAAATTCAACAAGAGCAAGTGTAAGGTCCTGCACCCGGGGAGGAACAACCCCACGCACCAGTACAGGCTGGGGGTTGATCTGCTGGAAAGTAGCTCTGCTGAGAAGGACCTGGGAGTGCTGGTGGACAGCAAGTTGACCACGAGCCAGCACTGTGCGCTTGTGGCCGAGGCAGCCAACGGTATCCTGGGGTGCATCAAAAGGAGTGTGGCCAGCAGGTCGAGGGAGGTTATCCTCCCCCTCTACTCCACCCTAGTGAGGCCACATCTGGAGTACTGTGTCCAGTTCTGGGCTCCCCGGTTCAAGAAGGACAGGGAACTGCTGGAGCGAGTCCAGCGGAGAGCCACAAAGATGATCGGGGGACTGGAGCACCTCTCTTATGAGGAAAGGCTGAGAGGCCTGGGTTTGTTCAGGCTGGAGAAGAGAAGACTGAGGGAGGATCTTATCAATGCTTACAAATAGCTAAAGGGTGGGTGTCAAGAGGATGGGGCCAGAATCTTTTCAGTGGTGCCCAACGACAGGACAAGGGGGAATGGGCACAAACTGGAACACAGGAAGTTCCACCTGAATATGAGAAAAAAAACTTCTTTACTGTGAGGGTGACAGAGCACTGGAACAGGCTGCTCAGAGAGGTTGTGGAGTCTCCTCTGGAAATATTAAAAACCCACCTAGACACAGTCCTGTGCATCCTGCTCTAGGTGTACCTGCTGAAGCAGAGGGGTTGGACGAGATGGTCTCCAGAGGTCCCTTCCAACCCCTACCATTCTGTGATTCTGCGACTCATTGGATTGGGATGTGGATCAGAGTGGCACTGGCATTTGGATGGGAGATGATTACAGATTTCTGAGCTGCACAGACAAGACCTTCCAGAGAGCTGGGACAGCTACTGTAGGAGACAGTGGGCACCAAGTGAAGTCAGTGGCCTGGAAAACCTGGGCATAATTGTTCTTCATGGAACCTGATGCTCTCAGCCTTTACTCATATTCCATTACTTATGAGGAAAGCTAATGAGCTAAGGAAAACAGAGCATGGACTACCATGGACACAAACAAGCAGAGAGACAAAGACACCATGGTGTGTATTGCAAGAACCTGCAGCTTGTTCAGGCATCCCTCTCCAGCTCAGTGCTATCCACAGAGCCAGACCAGAAACATCCAGGGACCAAAGCTGTACCTCTGTGGTTTGTGCTGCACTGAGCACAGCAAGCAGCAGACCCACCGAGGCCAACCTGACATAAACAAACCACAGCAATAACCCTCAGAAGAAGGGTACTCTGGAAGTGTCAGGGCATTTCCTGGATGAACCTCCTGGCCCCTGTTTTGCTCCTTTCTAGACCTGGCATCCCCAGAGATTACAAACCTACAGTATTAAGCATTCAACACAAGCTCAAAACAAGAGGCCTGCACCAAGTTTTGTAAACTGTGTGTAACAGATTATGACAGTCAGCATCACCCTAAAGGTGGGCACCAGACATCATGCCATACTCACCCTTGCGCTTCAGAGACATCAGAGAACGAAAAAATCCAGAGGCTGTGCTGTTTGCCCCGGGCAGCTTTGGGTCCTCCTCTCCCATTAGCTGGGCCAGCTCTGCCCCAGGCAAGTCAATGAGCCTGGTAATGTTGCTGACAACGAGCTCTGTGAACACCTCTGGTTTTTCATGGCGCAGCTTTTCCACAAAGAAGTCAGGATTGAAGATGATCGGCTGGCTGCGGAGGGAGGAGTCATTGCAAATGACAAAATTGCAGATGGCATCACTGGAAAAAAAGGAAGGAAAAAAAATACACTAACTCCTCATTGCTTTGTTTTTTACAGCCAGCTGGTCTGCCCTGAAGGAGACATCTGCTGACACAGGAGCTACCAGTCTACACCATCAGCACTGCCTGTCTTCACTGAGTGTTCAGCACAGCATAGTTACATTTCCCTTTGGAGCAAAGACATATCTGGCCTGTTTGTAGAACGCAGCTCAAAACTAGCACTCCATAGCGTGATGGTAACATATACAACACATGGCAACACCCAGCTAAAACTTCCACTGTATCTACATCCTACTAGCTCAGGCAGATATGACACCAAATATTTTCCATTAACTTACCATCCTCAGTTATAAATAAGTTTGGTTCTGCCTCCTTTCCTCCCCAGAAATTCACTCCCAGTGGCCTGAAAGTCTAAATCCCAATCTAATTTTTTTCATGGCCAGCTTATACTCATCAGTTCCCATTGCTGTTCCATCATCCCTACCTTCCTATTAACAAATGGATAGTTCCCATGCCCTGGGACTTTGTTTTTAAGATCATAAACGTGCAATAACACTGACCCATAGTTCTGCTAGAGATGTGGTCACATCCTCCCAGGTGACAAGCTGCCAACTCTTTGGTTACTGCTCTCTGCCAGCTACAATAACTGCCCAGCTATGCACGAGTCCAGAGCGAGCATGAACTCATCAGTATTAGCCACGAGCCACATAAGATCAGTCCTTGAGGAACCCCTAGTAACCTTTCTCCTAGAACATATCTTTTCAGCTCATCCAGTTCTTGCCTCTTCTTCAGGCTGTCCTTTATCCGACCTCCCTATTCTCTACTGACGCCTACTTTCTCCATTTCATAGCTTGTCATGTGGCATGGGAAAAGGGATGCATCTGAGACACTGCTCTGCGAAGGGTTATCTGTAACAGACGTTTAGCCCTACCAGAGGTTAGGTAAGCTACATTTACCATGTCTAAAATCAAAATAAAAGTTATCAAAGAGATATCTCAGGTTAATCAGCGCTCTTAATGCTCACACTTAAAGCTTATCCCAATTTCCATCTACCTCTAGGTCTTCCATTACCATCTTCCCACCACTGTTTCAAACACTTGCACGCTTCTGAAGTCAAGCCCACAGGCTAGAGTTGCCTAGCTTGCTTCTCCTGTCCCTCTTCTACTGTAATGTGAGGATTAGTGTCATTTTTCTCCAGTCACAAGCTACTGCCCCGATGTCATACTCAGCTAGAAAGTGCTGGCCTGGCCCTGCAAGTTGGTGCGCCAGTTCTTCCAGGGCTCTGGGCAGAGGCTGCCTACCCACCCAGCTTGCACACACTGAGTGCTTTCACTGCGTGACATTCCCCAATCCGTTAACCCTTCTTGGGCTCTTAGATACTACTTTCCTTTCCACTGTTTCAACATCCCCCCTCAGCTGTGAGCTCCCACCGAACACCATTTTCCAACAGCAGCTGCCAAGTGCACAGGTAATAGAAATGCTGCGCTTGTGCACCAGGGATCACGTCAGTCCCTTAGGTGTGGTGTGGCACCCGGGGGGAAGCACATGCTCTGCCGATCACCCCTGAGGCCACCAAAGGCTTTCCCTCCAAAGCAGGCTTTCCCACAGAAGACCAGAGCACCTTGACCTTCCTCTCCTCTCTGCTGAGGGGTAGAGGCCACGTCACCGTGTTCGGACCACGCTGGGCATCTGTGCTGACTACTCAGCACGCCTGCCACTGAAAGCGTTTGCAACCTGCTGGACCTTACATCCATTGCTTCAAGCAACAGAGCACTTGGGCTACTAGTTCAGACATCTTGGCAACTTATTGTTCTGTAGCTAACGAAGGGGAGGACATCAAAGCACATACTGGCAAGTCACCTGAACTCCAGCCTGCCCCCACGCAGTATCTGTGAACCCAACAGTTATCTGAGCTACTGCTGTACATCTTTGACCTGAAAGACCATCTTGGCGTGATTTCCAGGATACGTGATCAGAATAAGAGAATAAAAGCTGGGACTCAGGCTCCACAAGAAGATACTTGCTGAAATCAGAGGAAACCAGGCTCTCAGCAACACTCGCATCGTGAGAATCCGTACGAAACCCTCTCTCTCCCCCTGCCACTGCTCTCCACGGATGTCAAAGACTCCTTCAAGAGGATGGAGAGGAGGAAGGTCTGCGAGGCAGACTGCAAGGCAATCTGCCAGGTCATCTAAAATTTTAGAAAGCTCTTAAAGGCTCCCAGCTGCATGGCTCAGAGTGGCCTAGCGAGCACGCTGCCGACTCCAAATGGGGGCCATATTTTTCTGAGTACCTCCCAGTCTGTTTTTCAGCAGTTTGTTATCTGCAATAAATCAAGACCGAAATGCAACAACTCGGTATCAGCTGCCAAAAAGCAACTGCCAATCGATCTGATCATATTCGCATTTCATTGCACAGGGCTACAATGCACAAACAAGTGCCAGCTCTGCCCATAATGTGGAGCAAGCCCTTTGCCTGAAACCCATGACAACTCATTCTGTGGCAATACAGATCCTGAGAAGGGTTAATAGCAAGTGTATAGGCCCAGTGACCCTGCCTGCAATGATCCGTGCACTGTTATTCACTCACTAGCAGTTTTGTTTCCCCACAGAGAAGATATGCAAATACTCTGCAGCAGTTACATCAAGCATCACAGATTATCTGCTCCCTCTGACAATTAGATATCTAGATTCAGAGAAAGAAAATTAAACAATTTTGTCAACTAGAACTGACTGACATGACTTCTCTGCACAGCCAGCGTTACAAGTTGCACAAAGTTTAACAACATTTAATGCAAAAATAAATAGAAAAAAGTAAATTTCTTACATGAGTGCTGAGAGCTTTTGGAGAGGCATTAGGAAGCAGAGACAGGGAAAAGAACTTGCTCCTTGTTTCCAGCAACAAAAGAAACCTGCCTGTCCCAGCACAGCCTATGCAAATTCCACGCATGCTATGAGACACAAGGGCGCATTATTGGGTCTGAAAGGCCCCCTTGGCACACACTGGGCATCAGCCTTCACACAGAGACAAAACAGAAAAGAAAAGCTGGACAAATTGATTCATGTCTCTTGCCAAAGGCTGCGTAGCTGGAGTTCAACAGCAAATAATTCCTACATAGAAACCGGGGTTTTGAATTAGGACCAGCGTGGTATTAAGTGCTCTCCACCTGTATCCAAGAGGAACCCACAAAATAGCCCCAAATCTACCCTGTGTTTACCATGAGTAATGCCATGCAAACACATTCCCAACAGCATCCAAGCACAACCGATGTTATGGCACTGGGCAGGACAATAACCAAGTCCCTTAACTGCACAACCCCGTGCCCAGAAACCTTGCTAGAAACACTCTCCACCCCTGCCTTTCACGCTGTTAGATCCCTTCAAAGACAAAGCATGTAGATCAGCCTCTCCAGAGCTGGGAACAGCACCTGGCCGTTGCTCTTTGCTACCTTTACTGTGCCACCACGTTCATCCACTTCAGGCTTCCCATTCCACATTTCTCTGGATTCCCGTCCAGTTTCCCTGCCTGCCACAGCTGGGACCAGCCTTGTATACTCGTATTGTGGTATGGCACTTCAATGAGCTACTTAATTTTGAAAGGTCACTTTATTAGCAGCTCTTCCTCGCACAGAAAATTTGCCTTTGTATCATTATTGCTAATCAAAATGGAAATGTGAAGCAAACCCCTATTTCTGAGCAAAGATAAAGCCCCCACCGGCTTTGCACACAATAACCCTGCCAATCCTCACTGCTACACACACTATAACCTTCAGAAAAAGCCATGTGCCCCATCTGCTGTTTTCATGTTAAAAAAGGAAGATGGATGTACTCTACCTACACTCACAGTTTATATAACAGCAGCAAAGGGGAGACAAACGTGTATTCAGGGAGTTTATGGCTTTTTTTTTTTTTTTTGCTTTGCTTGCAATTACAGAGTTATATTTTCTATATGCTGTGATCTCAGATTGCTTTACGACACATCAAAAGGTGATAAAATAAAGGAATAAATAGCTCCCCCTCCGATCCCATGAATAAAATCAAATCCCAATGAATAATAAAACCTTGTACTAATAGGGTTGTGATTAAGACAGCAGATTAAAAAAAACGGGTCCTATATTGTGCTGAGATTCTTGCCATTCTAGTATCTTTTAGGAGCGAAGCCTGTGATCCCAGTCAAGTCACAAAGAAAGCTGTCTGTCACACACAACGTTCCTGCTTCCGGCATGACAGCCCCATCACTTCATGGGGAGTGGATGGTGCAGGAGGTCAAAATCATGATGGATCAATTAATCCCTAAGGTAACTAGATCCAGGCCAGGGAAATGCCTTGGAAACTAGGGCAAAAATGAGACTTTAACTGGCAAAACCTGGTGACTGAGCCTGTGCAAGCAGGCAGATTAGCTCATGTGGCAGCAAGCTTGCATTCAGATAGGTGAGACCTAACCATTTTAGTGGCTTTTACAGATTTTATATTGTTCTACCTCCATCCACGTGAAGGCAGAAACAGGTTCAAGCAACATGAAATAGAGCGTAAGGAGAACACAAGTAAGCCAAGAAAGAGAAGGAAGAGGTACGTTTGGGGCAAGGCATTAGCTGTGTTTGTCTAGCTGGGAAAGTGGAAAAGCTGGAAGCTGCAGATTTCAGAGGAGCCTGATGTACCTAATTCAGTGGGCAAAATCCATCTCTGGTGCCATTTTGCACACTTAGTATGTCGCCACTAAAGAGCTAACACTTCAGACACACCACAGTAGATGAGTCTTACCATACAGGAGTAAAAGGATTAAAGAGCTTTTGAAACTAAGGCAGATAACGGAAGAAAATCTCCCTCTATAATAACAAAATCTTTAGACTGAGAAACAGTCAGGCTACTACCAAATACTGAGAACAGGGCGATAAGCAGGCAGTGCTAAAGAACACAAAACATGAGCAATTCTTTGCCTGGCTAAACACAAAGGGAGACAGGACAGATGCGCACAGGCTCGTATTTCCCCAGGGAGAGAGAAGTAGCATCGTTTCCTATGTTGTGCCAGAGTAAGGAATCAATTAATGAGGATGTCTGAAGACAGTTATTTCCAGAGCCAGATAGGAGCCATCCCAGATTTTGCAAAGAGATGAAAGAACCATAGTGGAATTATGTGGAATCATTTTCAGTACAAAAGGACTAGAAGACAAATTATTTCCTAGATTAAAAAAAAAAAAAAAAAAAAGATTTAACCAAAGTCTGTTGGGAATGGACTGTAGAGACATTAGAAGTGACTCTACAGTTAAGGTTGCTTTGAGGACTGTACTTTAGACTGACATTCTTGTAAGACAGCATAACAAAGATCACATTCACGCCTCAGATTTAGTACAGTAACTCTTCATAGGATGACTGACTTGCCTCTGAAAAACGTCAAGAAAAACACGCAGCAATTTTTGCCTAGGGTTATACTCATAAGGTCTTTAGGGGCAGAGAGAGTCCTTTTGTGACGAGTACGCAGTGCATAGCACAGTGGGTGCCGATCCTTGACCAGTGTCTCTAGACTTAATACAAGCAAGCCATACTAGGTAACACTGCCTCTTTAATTTTCACTTTGCTTTCTTCACATTTAAACAGCTAACACAGAGTGATTCAGCCTTTTGGCTACAGGAAGCAGATAATAATGTACAAATTAAACAGTAAGGAGCCGGGGAAGAAAGCTGCTATTATGTGACTGCAGCCTGTGCTGGACAACCTGGAACTAACATAACACCTGGCCATCTTTTGGACATCGGGTAAATTGGATAGCCAAGTCACTGCTATATTATAAGAATTCAAATTCTGTCTCAATAAAGGACTCGAAGCAGACCTCAGCAACATCAGCTACACATCTGTGATGTGAACCTGGAGACGGACCTATCTGGGAAGATAAAAGGGTTGGAAGGGCGGGGGGGAAGCGTGCTTTGGAAGAAACACAAATGCAACGTATTACCTGTGTCAAAGAAAACTGCAGTAGCAAGACAGCTTGATATATGTGAAACATCAAGAAATTTGCATTTCAGCATGAAATGTCTCAAGTTTGACCTCAGTGAACTCTTTTGTGATATCTTTAATAATAGCCACTGGAATATTTTAAAGTCAACAAAGCAGTACTTCAATCGGCTATCACCACGACATCAGAGTATCCAGATGCCTTCTAGTGCTAGAAGGAGGAAAAGAACTAAGAGGCGCCTTAGAGAGGAACTGCATGTTCACTGCGGTGCTCCTCATCAAGTCCCCTTCCCAGCGCCACCGCCACAGCTCTGGATGATCCCACGATGTGCGATGGCTCAGCCTCCTACCCAAGGCTCTGTAAAAAATGCAGGAACACAGCTACCACCAGAAAGCCAGTAATTTTACATTAAAGATCTGCAAGCTCATATGTCTGCCTTAACATCAGAATAACACAGTCTAACAGCATTAAATAGCAATGCCGCTCCGATTTTCATGACTTTCAATGCAGTCTAAAGTTTGTGTCTTTATTTTAATATAAACCCCTACTGGGAGCTGCAATAGAGGAGGAGCCTTAGATCCAATCCTAACTTCACTGAAACCAGCACCAAAATGAAATCTTTTTAGATGGCAGCAGCTGCCTCTTCTCATTACTGATCTATTCACTTTTATCACTGTAGCATTGGGAACCTTGGTCACAGCTGGGGACTCCACTGTGCTCCATGCTGTACAAACACAGAACAAAGGCAATACCCTGTCTTTAGAGGGCTGATAGCTAAATCTGAAATGAATGCTGGAGGGACAGAAAAGAGGAGGAATCCCAAGAGAAGAGGCAGCACTATCAGTCAGCATGACTGATATAACTGAACTCTGCCAGCTTTTCTGTAGACGCTATTAAAAAGGAGGGCGAGGAAGGACAGGAAAAATAATCAGGTCACACTGCAGGCATTTAGAAGAAATCCAGCTCCTGTGCAAGGGGCGACACGGGACTGAGCACAAAGGAGCTGGTTTGAAAGCTATCAGGCAGGGACGGCTGGGACGCGGGGCTGAGGAGGCAAGAGCTGAGCTCCAGGCCCTGGCCGGGAGCCGCTGGTGAGGCAGAGACAGCAGGCCAGCAGCGCCGGGGAGCCGGAGGAGCCTGGCAGCACCGCAGGGCACTGCGTGGCCACATCCGGACCCCCGCAGCAGGGTGGGAAGGTTGCAGCCTGAGGATGCCCTGAAGCCACTTCCCACCACCCAGAACATGCCGGGAAGGCATGCTGCCTCCCTTGGGAGAAGGTCACCAGGGCCTCGGGCTAGCCTGTGTAGAAACTGTATTGATGTAGTTTTCCCTGCCCCAGTCACACAGTTATAATCGTGACAAAACAATGCACCTTTTTTGTTTTATTTTACTAATTTAAGCCATTTGCTTTGTGAATAACATACCATAGATCTGAGGTACCCTGTGGGGCCAGGTGGTATCTGCCCTGAACGCTGTGTCCTACGTCTAGGACAGGGATTCTGGGCCTTTTCTCCCCATGCACTGCAGAATTACCCACCACAACCTTTGACTACGAGACAAACTAACAAACTGCAAGCACACCTCCTGTTTCCATGATCCCTAACACCTTGGACTCTTGCCAACTGACTGCTCTTCAGCTTCATTCCTATCCCACGTAGGAAGTTTCTTCCCACTTTTGTCTATTTGGTCCTTAGCTGGGCAGACTGCAAGGTTCACGCACGCCTGCTGTATCCTCAAAGCGTGCATGGGTACTTTCCAATTGCCAACAGTGACAGCATTCCCTTAACTCTCCTCATTTTAAAATGTCTTTAATTTCTTACTTCCCCATTTTGAGCGTACTGGAAGTCAATAAGAGGCATGGCCCAGTCCTACCTTTACCTCCTTAGCCTCTAGCATTCAGAAGTTACTGCATGCACCTCTGATTGTCACCCTTACACTTGAAGATAAGAGCCCTAAGGCAGCCTTCAGAGGCAGGGAAAAATGCAGTTCAGAGACTAGCAAAGATACACCATGCAGATGCTTCTCAGTCCAGTAGCTCCAAGCCAGTGTCCAGGTCAGAGCAGAATTACCACCTACAGAGAGGAGCCCCACAACAATCAGGTTGTCTTCTGACATACAAAAAAAAAAAAAAAAAAAATTAAAAAAAAATCGAGCAATCACACAAAAACAGCACAGCAAAATTAACAAGCTCTTGTAGCAGCTAGTCTGGGAACTCGGAGCAACCCAGCAAGGAAGGAAGGTTGTTTTCCTCCAGCCCTCCCGCGGGATGATAATCACCCAAAACGGGTAGCACCAACTGGCGCCCAGAACACGTTCGGAAATCCCATCCCACCATCAACTGTCAGCGCTCGAGCAAAGCATCGCAATTTGAGTATAGTGTGCTGTAGCGCTCACAGGTTCGCTTGACTGCTGTTGTTTTTTCTGGACCAAGGGGATACTAAGACTTGGGTCAGGACCCACAGCCAGCTCCCAGCAGTGCCGCTGGGTGAGATTTTGTGGTCATAGCCTGGCAAATACAGGGAACAAAGGTACTTGGAAAGTGACAGCTCTTGGTTTTGTTCCTTACACTTTTGTAACTCCACAACGCTTCTTAGCTCTGGAGGTGCGATGGGCAAGCTGTGTGCTCGCATCTGTATTTTGTATCATGGTGGCCTCTGCAAAGGATGAGAGCACATCAAATCCCTTCTCATCAGCAATCCTCCGCAGACACCACTGAGTATGTCAGAGGCCACATCCCATGTTCCAGATGTGTAAACTCTCACAAGCTGGAATTGCACTGAGGCATACCTGGATGCATGCCAGCATTTAAATAAGCTGGTGACATCTGGTCAGGGCTGCCAAGGCACACAGATAAACAGGCTAGGCCAGCCGCAGAGCAGCACAGCATGCAGTACGAGAGAGACTGAGATGCACAAAGCAGCCCAATTAACTCACCAAATTGAACAGAATGGGGGCCTGGTGCTTTTGAAGGGGATTTGGGCAAGCTAGGATGTCAAAAACTGGAATATCGTACACAGATACCAGAATTCATATGACAATAACCTATACTGTCACTTTATGCAACTCTCCCATACTGATCAGAAACCGCTTCTCTTCCCATCCCGCCTGACAGGTCATCTCTGTCTGGATTCACCCGGTTTCTCTGCAGAGCCCAGGGAGCAGCAATATATTTATGTGCTGCTCCGAGGGCCGCTCAGGAGGATGCGGAGTGGCACGTGCATGAGAGGAGAGCTCCGGGCGCCCCTGAGAGCTTGTGAAGGATGTTCCCTAAAAGGCTTCCTGCTCTCCAAGGCACGGCCAGCCGTAGCACACTTGTCTCCTGCTATAGGACAGCTCGCAAGCAGGGCTGTAGGAATGCCCATATGGAACTCCCAAACCATAAAGCTACGTTTCAACATCGAGTCTGAAGTCCAGCAAAACAAAAAGGGAAACTAATGCTGGCTCCCCCGAGAACTTCCTGCCTCTGAAAATCGGAGCTGCCACATTACCACTCAAGAAGAAAGGATGTTTTGGCCAAACTCCAAATTATTAGAGCTTTATAGGCCAAAAGCAAACACATTAAAAGTTCTTGTAAGCCAGCTGGCAGGCAATTATTTAAGCAGCTTAACACATTCCCCACTATCTACAGTTTCTGAAAAAAATTATGAGGAAACTCTAGATAGCTTAATCGCAATTACCTAGCATAGAGGTGAGAAAGGCCGAGAGCCAGGGTGTGAGGCTGTTGCACCTCGGAGAAAAGGGCCCGATGCTCTTGTCAGACACAATGATAAGCGTAATGCAGTACCGGGATCAGAGGCCAGGAACGCACCAGACCTGCGAAGCTCTGAAACAAAGGGTCGCCCAAATTTATCACAGCATGGGGCTGCGGTTCCTCCCCTTTCTCTCCCCAAGCTGGCTCCAAGACCCCTGTGACTTGGGACCACAGGAACCCAGGGTCAGTCCCCAGGGTCACAGCGCAGGTTTGGCGAGAGCCTCCTACTTCTGCACAAAAGCAGCACAGCAGGTCTGTGCCTGAACGCAGCAGAACACAGGCGAAAGAAAGGGCTCCCTCTTCTTGCCTCCAGCTAGGGAACAAGTGAAAATGAGATCCTACAGAAAAAGCTAACTCTGAAACAAGTGGAAAACACAAGGCCTCAGCTGTGACCAGGAACTTAAGAGTTCCCAGCTTACAGAGGGACAGTATTTCCAAGAGGAACTTGACTTCAGTGCAGCCATTAGATATTAGCCAACATTTCCATGCTGCCCTGTCTCCTTCCCATCTGTTCATGCCACTTATTAAACCAACACACACTGAAGACTGTTGACCTTTAGGACAAGGAATTTGATTTCCCAGCACACTGTCCAGCACTCAGAGCTTCAGTTTCAGACTGAAGTGAGCGCCCAGGCACCTTTAAAGAAGCATTAATGAAGCCTGGTGACATTTTCATATGCACGTAAATGCGCACACAGCAACAAGGCAAGGACTAGGCTGGCAAGGAGACCCAGACGCTGCTTTGGGCTATGCGGGCAAGCAACGCTCCCCCTTCATGGAAACAGACAATAAACTGAAGTGTAGCAGAACAAGGATCCTGTTGTCCAAGCCCATCCCAGGCCCTGGATGAGAACAGGACAGGGTGTTACATGCAAATGTAGAAAAATATTGCAAATGCAACACAGCCTTGAGTTTGGGCCTGGATGCGTGCCTGATGGGGCTTGGACTGAGTAGGGGGTTAAACGCAAGTCTAGGTCTCAAAGATTTTAGTGAGAGCTGTGGAGAAAGGAATGTTTGAATAAGACTGTCCCCTGCTCCAGGCTATCTTCAGAGAAAAGTAGCCATGCGTTGAGACTTGGCCTTAACTCTGAAATCAACCATTTTTTCTGCATGACTCTCAGCAAGTCACTTTGACTTTTTGCCATTAACTCATGTTTACAGTGAACATTTTCCTATTTGCAGTAAAACATAGATAGCAATTGTGTCTTCTTTCATCCCCTGTCTACAATGTGAGCTCTTGATGTCCAGTTGTGCAGCGACACTCTATCAAGCCATTTTAGCAAGATGCCTTATGTCTTTTTTCAGCACATCCTGTCTGCCAGGCCCATGGCTTTTTCCCTTCCACGCATCCCACGCCTGCCATATCAAGTGGCCAACATGAACACTGAGTGCCTGGCAAAGCATTTAGGCACTGCTTGAATAGAACATTAAATGCATTCATGAAACAGACAGATGTTTCTCTTTTGAAATTGAGCACTTGGACACACTGCAATCATCGTTTTCAGTTATGAAGAGCCAGGCAGAGGTTAGAGAGACCACAAACAGAAGAGAGACCCACACAAATCATCTTTTGTCCTGTTCAGTAACATTTGGTAAGGAGGTTAAGATAACCAGCTTTCATTTCAAATCTTTAAGTCAGCATGCTATAAGACCACACGCGCAGCATGCAAGCTTTACTAGCTAACTTGCACTTCTCTCCAGAAGAGAGGAGACAGGGGCAAAAGCACGGTTGTGGAGCATACTTTAATAAAAAAAAAAAAAAAAAAAAAAAAAAAAGAGGAAGCTTTGTGGTGATAGACCTGCAAAGCAAGAGATCGATTTGCTAGCGCTACCTGTGGGTGACAGGAAGCGTTGGAGTAAAACTTGCACTTGAGGCTTTGCTTTAACACAATGAGTTGTGGGGCGGTGGGGTGGGTAAAGAGCTGGAGGATTACATCCTAAGGACAGCTGTCAGCATATAACAGATAAATTCAGTCATTTGGACTGATCCAGGCCACGTTTAAAATGCTTTATCCAAGAGAGCGTTGTAAGTTTCAGCAGCACAGAGCATACTCATCCCTTTACCAGGTCCAACATTTTAGGCACTCCCTGCTCAAACATGCCACACTGAGCACCATCTCTTCATCCCTCCCTTCAGAGATAAGCACAGCAAGTGCCATCAGGATGGGTCCTGCTCAGCAGAGAACGGGACAGCACCACTGTGAATCAGGCTGGATATGAGGCATCAGCCCTCAACTGCGTTCATTTTGCAAGTCCATAAGAATTACCAGTCAAAGAATACTCAGTTTGCAGCTCCACACCACATATAGAAGGGGGGGAAAAAAAAAAAAAGAGGAAGAGATATTACAGCTTTTTAGCAGTAATCCAAAAAATACTGTTCTAGTGAGGTGCTCGTACAGTCTCCGCTATTTTACTGGCAGCAGTTACAGAACGATTATGCATGTAAAAGTACGTGCTAAAGGTGAATTACGTGAAGCTTACAGCGTACGCCTATTTAGAAAGCAAGAATAACGCATGTAGAGCGGACAAAGCAAGGGAGAGAGGGTTGGATGCAAAGCAAGTCTATAGAGTGCCATCACCCTACCAAACCCTGCAACTGCCAAGCGCCCGGTATTGGGTCTCGCTCTGCGGGGCAGGGGCAGGGCGGGCGCTTACCTCCGCTCACCGGAGTGCGGGGACGCGCTTCCCTGTGGAACGGCCCCTGCCCGAGGGCGGGTGGCTCAGAGCCGGAGCTCTCCCCTCGCAGGAGGAGCGGGCCGCGCCGCCCCCGCAGTGCGGCACCGGGG
>WAAD01037411.1:58360-72683 GCA_013389945.1 Fregata magnificens
CACCACGGGCGGCCGGCCAGCCGTCCCCAGCCGTCCCCTGCCCGTGAGCTGCAGCGGTGGCCCAGGCGCTGGCAGGGTGCGGGGCCCGGCTGGCACGCTCCCAGTGCTGCGGGACGAAGGGGGAAGGAAGGTGCATGTGCCGTTTTGCCTACACTTGAGCATCCTTCGTGTGTTAGGAGCCACCACAGCTCCTGGCAGGGCAGAGGAGAACAGCCAACGCCTGCACGACCAGCACGCGTGAGCTGTGGGCCTGTGCGCGGCACCAGCACGCAGCCGTGGAAGTTCTTGTGGTGCTGCCTTTCAGAGTGCTGTGCACGCCCGACACCCCAAGCCTTAATATTCAGTAGAAAAATAAAGGTTGCAGCCATTTTTTTTCAAGGAAACTTTTAAAATCTGGCTTACGTGTAACCAACGCAGCAGCGTCTGCCGGAGCCTGCAGAGACCACACAAAGTGCACCATAAAACCCAACTCACTGCTCAGATTTAATGTTTTTTATCTTTGCTCACCATCAAGGAGAAATTAGATGAACAGAGACACTGGAAAAGCAGTTTTATTTCTTTGCTTCCTCTTTGTGTGTGGAAGGACCTGCCTTGCCCCTAGCTGTCCCTGTGCCCCTGCACACTCGCTGCACCTGGGTTTGCACAGAGCTTTCAGGTAGCAACCAAGAAAAGACAAACAACTTTTTAGAAACAATAAATGAAACTGTAGATCAGAGTGCTGAGGGGACTAGGAATTAATTTTTTTTAATTGACTAGATTTCAGCTAGAGTGGTCCCTCGGTGTTTTAAACCTCAACACTTAATTATCTTACTGCCAATCATTTTAGCATAAACACCAAGGTTCCTCTTATACTGCTACCCCCAGGAGGGTTTTCCCATCCCTGCACCTTGGTGTGTGCCAAATCCTGGCTTTGAATTGGGGAGACCCAGGTGTGGCTGTGGGGAGCCCCAAAGGCGCTGCAGCGTGCTCGGAGGAAGTGGTGGTCTAGCTGGAGGCTGCATGCACAGCCCCACAGGGCACATCTGTCCCTCTCAGCAGCATGCCACAGTGGACACAACCCACACAGGTAGCTTCTAAGGTAAGGAAACGATGACGTTTTCCTTCTCCTCCTGATTTTAAGCCTTAAAACTCAATGTGGGCATCTGCAACTGTTCCAGCCAGTCCAGGGGCCACCCAGCCCGTGCTGGGGGCAGCCTGTTAGTCCTGTCAGCCTCTCCTCAAGCGTGCCTAGAACGCCTGCAGCCCACAACTCTGAAACCTCCCGCGTTGCAGCTGGTATCTGCAAGGTTAAGACCCCTTCGTGACAATTTCCTGCACAAAGATAGCTGAACATGGGTACGCTGTCAGTGCCCGCTGTAGCCTGCGGAAAGGAGGTGCATGGCTTAATGGCGTGCTGGGTGAAGAAATAGCCTCCAGCCACCTCCTGGCTTGAGCAACGAATGCCAAGCATCGCTCCAGGTCCCCGTCTTGCGCTTCTCTGCAGGTAACTGCAAAATATTTGTGGCTGGCATCTGCAGGAGGCAAGACCCCACATCACTCTCACCCTGTCCCATAGCAGAGAGCTGTGCTCAGCCTCCTGCGGGCCCCCGAGACACAGCTCTGCTCCCTGCCAGGGACAGCTGCTGGTGGGGAGCAGGCTTGACTCACAGCCAGCCTCCCCAGGCAGGATGACGTTTCCTCTCCAAGGGTTTCTATTGCGTTACATGATTAATTAGCTGATTAACAAGATGTTGTTGCAGAAGAATCTGTACTCTGGACACCAGCTCAGGCGAACACCATCCTCTGTGCTAATGAAACTCTTCTGTTCCACGCAGGCATGCACTAATTTAAGCAACAACATGCAAATGAAGAACAATACAGTGAGTAATCTGGAGCTTTTAAACAAATTAGCTACAGCCTTCTCCAGGCCCGGTCTCCAAGGAGAGAAAGTAGAAAAACAGATAGCTCTGGTGGGCCTGGAGCTGCACGTTACAGGTTTTGGGTGCTTGGAAGGTGACTGGGGCCTGTCTCCCCCTGTCCTGCCCTCAGGGGAGGGAAGGCATCAGGCCAAGGCTGCAGGCAGCAGAGAAAGATGGATGTAGCTCCTGCTGACTGAACATGGTCAGGAGGTGCTGCTGGAGGTGCCTGTCCCGTAAGCCAGGCTGTGGGCTCCCTTCTGGCAGGATTAGAGCAGCAGCACCTCAGCACGGCCCTGGGGCTCAAGGGTCCAAGTGAGAGCCCTGGGTGGGGAAGCAGGAAGGGGACAGTGCTCCTGAGAAGGCAGGACCAATACCAGTACAAGAGCTCCTCCTCCACCCCCAGGCTTTTAAAAGGATCTTAGAAAAAAACAAAAAGCACAGAAGAGAGCCACAAAACTGGATTTGCAGCCTCCAGAAGGAAGCCTGCAGTAAGAGGCTGAACAAGCACAATCCCTTTAGCTTATTAGGAGACTGAGAAGCGTTGCAATTCTGGCATGTAAGCTGGAGACCCTGTTCATCCAGGAGAAGATGCTGCCAAGAGGAAGCTTGTATAAGAAAGCTGGTTGTAGCAAAGGACTTTTCACCACCTCTGGCTTCTCTCTTTCGCCAACCCCACGACTCAGCCCTACTGAATGTCTGCCAGGAGGGCACAGGACGCGGGCAGTGCCTCGCTGCTCTGTACCACAAGCGTTGCTCCTGCCAGCCCCCAAGCAAGCCCAACGCAGGGGATAGGACTCCAGCCCCAGGTTCCAGGCTGATGCAGGCGTGAGCCCCATGGGGCGCGTTGCTGCAGTGGCAGAAGGACCCACTGCACCGGGGCAGTGATCAGAGCACAGGGGACACGGTGTGCACAGCTCTTAAGGGAAGGAGAGGAGGAATCGGCTGAGTAGGAACAGTGGGTATTTATCAATATAGAGAATTCATTACATGTTACTTGCTCTCACACACACAAACACACACACACCCCCACACCAGGCACCCAGCACCTTCCTCTAGGCACAGGAGGGCAGGGCTTGGACCAAGAGTCCATAATACGATGGGGTGGCTTCTCAGCGAGTCTCAAACAGATGCAGGTCGTCTCCTGCAGAGGAGTACCCCCTGCTCAACTCATGAAGCCCCCTGTCCCCGGCTGCCCAGAGGCCACAGGGTGTTGTCCGTCCTTGGGCAGGTGCAAGCAGAGCACCTGAGGCTCCTCAGGGGCGCTGGGCCTTCAGACGGTTCCTGCGGCCGGCCTTGGCCCCACGCTGGGCACCCTTCATCAGGCCCTTGAACTGGCCCTGCATTTTTGCCCGCTTCCTGGAGGGAGGAAGGAGCAGGAGGCTGGGTTAGTGCGGACACTGCACACTGCCAATGCACAGGTATGCTCCAAGCTCCGCAAGGAGTGGTGCAGAGGCTGACAGGGAGTTCCCAGACACACAAAAAAAGGTAACAACAAAAAGCAGGATCAAACCCGTGCTTTGGCCCCATTCCCCACCCCATGCCCTTCCCAGCTAGCCTCACCTTCTGTTGAGTCTAGCTCTGTTCAGGGGGATGTAGGCATAGGGGTCAAGCTGGCCCTTCTTCTTCACATCGCCTTTGCCTTTCTGTGGGAGATAGTGACATGGGAGAAGATGCAGCACCAGGGGAGAAGCATGTGTACTGCTCTGGTGCAACCCTGGCACCCGGCCACCCCAAAGACTATGTTGTAGCAGGGTGCCAGCTGAGCACATGGCCCTTTGAGCTGATTTCCCACGCAGATGATGCTACAGACACCTGCTTTGAGCAGTGAGCAGCAACTGGCCATGGCAAGGGCAGGACCAGGACTCCAAGACGGGCTGGAAATGTTCACAGGTACTAAGTGTTTGGCAGCTCCTCTTGGGGCAGAGATTTACCCTCCCCAGCCTTAGCACTGCTGGACCAGACCCTCAGCAAACACCTGGTGCTTCCTGCCCCCCAGGCCAGCAGCAATCCTGCCCCAGCAGAGCCCCAGGCATCTCCCCACCCAAACCCTGTGACCCCCCAGATCGCTCACCTTGGATCTGTACTCCGCACCAAAGGCTGGCTCCTTGTCCAGCCGCCGGTGGATCCCAGAGCCTCCAGCTGGAAAACAGGGAATGTGCGTTGAAAAGGGGTCCCGGGTGTCCCCCTTCCCATTTCCTATGCTAGAATGCACCAGGGCTGGGGAAGCTGTTCCTGTTTTTTGCTCCAGTTCTTGGGTGTGAGGACAGCAGAGAAGGGTGACCATTTCCCATGAGCAAAGATCTCTGCTCCAGCTGCCCTGGAGCAGCCCAGTAAGATGGGTATGTGGTTCTGGCCCCCTGAGGAGCCCCAGACCGGGCACAGGTGAAGGACTTACCTCTGTACTGAGGGTAGGTCCCAGCCTCGAGTTCCTCATCGTCTGGCTCCTCTCTGAACTGACGCTTCTGGCTTTTCTTCTGCAGAAGAAGGCAGCGGGGACCCTGCAGCTGGCTTGTCCTTACGGTTCTGCCCTCCCATGGACCCCTGACCTCCTGCTTCCTCCCATGGGGGCCCAGAGACCTTCCAGAGTGCCTGCCCATGTCCCCTGCCCCAGCCAGCCTCCTGCACCCCTCCAAGAAGCTGGCGCATGCCCGGTGTCCCCACTGGCCTCTTGGGCAGAGCTGCAGCAGCACAGGCAGGGGTTTGGCACAGCCGAGTTCCCCCAGCATCTCCTCAGGCCCATGAGTCCCATACTCACACTGCGGAGACCCACATCTTGCAGCACATCTGCCATCTCCTCGTCCGCTCCTACGGCACAGGACAAGAGGGTCAGTGCAGGATGCGGGTGCAGGAGAGCCCCTGTACTGTGCCAGCCCTCAGAGCAGACTGCAGGAGCAGGGTGCCCCTGCCAACCTGGCACTGGTGGCCATGTCCTCTTCCAGCCCCCTCCTGGTGATGGAGGGGGGTGCCTCCCCTGGGTGGCAGCGGCCCAGAAAAGAGCCCCTGGCTGTGACACAAGGCCACACCAAGCCCTGTTGCTTCCACCCACATCCCTCCCCAAGCTCCCACATAGGGGTGGCAAGAAGAAAACCATTCAGAGTACCAGAGCAGGTCTAGCGTGGCCCTCCACCAGCCCAGGCAGTACCTTTGGCTTCATCATCGTCCACCTCCTCCTCATCTTCATGAATGATCAGGCGCCCGTCCTCAGACACCTGGAAGTCATGGCTCACTCCTCTGGACCGCTTGGGGCCTGGCTTGGTGGCTGCTCACAGAGAGGTGCGTCAGGGCCTGGGGAAGGACCCACTGCCAGGGGCAGTCGTACCCCCAGAGCCCCTGTGCATCACACCAGCTCCCACCCCGTCCACGCCCCCCGCCAGCCACATCCGAAGCTCCCCTCCTCACCCAGCACCCGCTGGGACACGTTGGGGTCCAGGAAATTGAGGGGCTCATCCTCTTCCCCTTCCTTCAGCCAGGCCTGGCCTTTCTGCCGTGCTTGCTTCCTCCGCTCCTTGCTCCGCTGCCGTTCCTCCTCTTCCTCCTCCTCATCCTCTGAGTCAGCCAGGATCTCCTCCATGCTGGTCAAAAGACAGAGAGGATGATGGAAATGGAATAAGCCCAGGAGTGCGGGCCCCAGCCGGCCCCACAGCGCACAGCAACCCCAGTGCTGGAGATGTCCCCATCTCCAGATCCGACGGGGCTGCTCCTTTTTCATCCCTGGCCCATCTTTACCTGTCTCCTCTGGGCCGTGCCGGTGGTGCCTCCTCTTCATCTGTATCCGCAGCTGCCTGCCTCAGGGCGCGCTGCTTGCGGCTCCGGGCTTCCGCCTTGCGGATGTTCACCAGCACCTTGTGGTACTCGGCTGGCAGCAGCCCCTTCACCACCTCGAAGCTGAGGAGCACACAGAGAGCAGTCAGTGTCCACCTCCTCCCGCACCGCTTCCCAGGGAGCTCCCTCGCTGCCCCAGCATGGCTCCGGCATGACCCAGGAGCTCCCGGCTCACCCGAACTTGCGGATGAACTTGGTGAAGAGGTTTCGCAGCTTCATACGGAAGTGGCGTCTCATGTCATCCGAAAGGTTCCCCACGGCCTCCAGCTGCCAGGACAGAGACCCTCAAGACCTAAGCACCCCTGCCCTGGGCACCCAGCCTCCCATCCTTCCCCTGCAAAGCCACCTTGCTCACCCTGCTGCCATCTCCCCATGCACACCCCAGGCAGGGCCGTGGGGAGGTCTCCCTGCTTGGCAGGGCCGGTTCATGGGGGTTCTCTGGCAGGTCCATGCCAGCATTCAGGAGAGAGACCTCCTCACTGCCTTCTCAGCCACTGAGATCAAGGTTGTGCCCCTGGCTCCCAGGCAGAAGCAGGGTGCAGCTGGAGATGCCCCTGGCTGCCCAAGGCAGCCCCAGCTCTGCCCCGCCACCGTCCTTGGGGCACCCTGTGTGGGACCTCACCATCGCCTGGACGTGCTTGGCCAGCAGCTTGGTGTCCCCCAGCAGCAGCGTGACCTTGAGAAAGCCCAGGGCTGCCTTCACCACGTCCCGCGTGCGGGAGGCCAGCAGCAGGCAAACGTTCTGCAGGAGCTGCTCCACCACGCTCAGCTCCAGGTGATCTGCAACCACAGCAGGGCTCAGCCACAGCCAGCCTCCTCCCAGCACCTGCCTTCGCCGGAGGGTGCTGCCTCGTCCCCCTGTGCCGCCCTCGTCCCCCCAGCCCTCCTGCTCCCACTCACCTTTGAACTCGAAGAACAGGCGCGTCAGTGCTAGCACCGTGCAGCTGATCATAGTGACTGAGCCCGTTAGCCCCGCATAGACCAGGAGCAGGAACCGCTGCATGGCCTCTGAAGGAGGGGAATGACTCAGGCCCCGACTCGCCCCCTGCCCAGCAGCATCCCTGGCCCATTTCAGCGGGATGCCAGGCATGGGTCTGATCCCCCGGGGGCTGGAGTGGCCGTGGGGCTGGGTAAGCGGAACAGAAGCTCACCTTGTGGGGTGGGCCCGAAGCGGATGAAGGCGTGCCCCATCTCCACAAGCAGCACGAAGGCGTTCTTGCGGGCCCCCACTGACACCTCCTTGGTGCAGAGGATGACCTGGAGGCACATGGGCACGTCACAACCCTGCCGTTCTCCCCCATGGCCAGAAGCAGCTGGGTCTCCCCGGGGACCACACTCACCTCTGGGACCAGGGCGGTGACAAAGGGCTCATGCTCTGCGGAGAGCTGCTTCACAATGTGGAACAGGCACTTCAGCCGGGGCTGGGGAAAGAAACAGCCCAGCTGTACATGCCTGGTACACCCAGGGACGCACATCTGGCTGCCCTGGCCTGCCCCGTCCACTCCTGGCAGGGGCCGAGCTCAGCTGCTGCAGCCCTTGCTCTCACCCTCTTGGCCGGTGACGCTGCACTCTTGAGCGAGTCCAGCAGCGCTGCCTGTAGATCCTGCAGGTGGGAGCGGACGAAAGCCTGGCAAGGGGCATGGGGAGCGGCACACACCTCCTCCAGCACACGGTACGCCTTCTTCTGCATGCTGTGCTCCTTGCTCTGCAGGGACAGCCAACACGCCCCTGCCATCAGGGCAGCCCCTCGCCACAGTGTCTGAAGGGACCCCCGCAGCACCCCACGCCACCCAGCAGAGACCTGTCCCCTATAGCAGCTGCTCAGCCCCCCAGAGCGTGGGTCCAAGCTGGCGGCAAGCAGAAAGTGCCCCACTGCACCCCCTGCGCCTGGGGTGGGGGCCGACTCACCTGGAGGGAAGGCTGGATGGTGCGGTACAGAGAGCCCAGGGACTGCTCATCAGCATAGGGTGCCATTGCCACCACCAGGTCCAGGATGGAGAGTCTGCAGCAGAGGGCACGCAGGTGGGTAGCTGCAGCATCACTAACGCTGCCAGACCAAGCTGGGACTCCAGCTGCGAGTCTCATCAGATGCACAAGAGCAGCACATTCCACACGGGACAGTACAAGTGCCCTAGTGCTGCTCACCAGGAGGAAGCCGGCAGTTTTACCCATTAGCACCAGCCCCCAGGTGTTACCTGGCAAACTCGGAGCTCTCGGGACTGGTCAGCTTCTCGCTGGCTTTCTGCAGGAACCCACACACCATCTGCAGGGCAGGCACACAGAGCGCAATCAGAACTGACTGAAGGGAGCGCTTTTTCAGGAGCTTGCAATCCACCTGGCAAATGCACTGCCAGAGGACTTTGTGGAGACCAAAAGCACCAGCAGGTCCAAAAAGAGCTAGGCAAATTCCCAAAGGGCTCGTGCATGATGCGCCAGGTGTGGCTGCAAGACTGGGAAATCCCGGACTGCTGGCTGGGAAGGGCTCCGTCCCCATGAGGGCACGGAAGGGCTGTCCTCTGCCCAGATTCTTTCTTCTTGTTCTCTCCAGTCAGGCACCCACCACAGCCCCATCAAACTGGGTCCAGCTGGCAGATGCCGGCCTGAGCCAGCAGAGCCTGCCCCACTGCCCCAGGCTCCACTCACCTGGGGGTCGGTGATGGTCAGGTAAGCACGGACAGTGTCTAGCACAGAGCGGCGCTGAGCGCTGCTGTCCCCGTCCTCCTCGGGCTGGCTGTACACGTTGAACAGGATGGGCAAGAAATTTTTGGCAAAGCGACCCACTTCTGCCCGCTCCGCAACTAGGGAGAGGATGACAAAGGGGCGCGGATCAGCATCTCCCTTCTCTGGCTCACCACAGGGGACAGGGACCCACCACAAAGGTCTGTACCCCCAGCAACCTGTCTTGCATCCTTTGTGGATGAGGGTGCGCAAGGCCTGGCACACAGTGGGGCGCAGGTCCGGGCGCTCGCTGATGGCCATGCCCAGGGTGCGGGCCAGCCCCTTGAAGGCCCCCAGCACATCCGTGGGGTGGGTGCAGAAGCCGGGCAGCAGGGTCCAGACCTGGAAGCCAAATGGAGAGGTGGGAGGCTAGCACCCTTCACCCGAGTCACCGCTCCCCAGCCTATCCACCACAGATACACCACGGCAGGGCTCCCGGGCACTCCCCATTACCTGCCACTGCAGCGTGTCATAGACCTTCGCCTCCACGCTCTTCCCAGCCTGGGTAAACTCCAGGGCTGCAGAAGAGGGAGGAAGAGCGGAGATGAGCAGAGCAGCAGAGGTGGCAAAGCACCGCTCCACCCCAGGGGAGGGAAGGGAGGTCCCACGGAGCACCCTGGGGCTCCCAGAAGCCCAGGACAGCACCCACTGGGACCCCTGCCATGCCACCCTCCTCACCTCTGCTTTTCAGGGTGGCTGCCAAGGGCAAGAAGTAGCTGGTGAAGAAGCCGAGCCGCGTGCCCTGCACGTAGTCCCGCAGCACCGGCAGGAGCCAGCTGCGGGGGAAGTCCAGCGTCTCCCTGGGGAGGGAAGGTATGGGTCAGGGGAGCCCGGGGCACTGCTGGCATCAGCCCCTGGGCATGGGTCACCTCTGCCCAGCCCCAAAGCTGGGCACAGAGAGGCTCGGCAGAGCCAAACACCTCCAGCACTGCACGGAGACTGAACAGGAACGTAACAAACAGCTGCAAATTTGCCACCATCACGGACAGACTAGCAGCTGGTCATCTCCCAGTATCAGAACTGGGAGAAAACAGACAAAGTATGAGGCAAAGAAAGCAAAGGGATAGCACTCCCCTAACGGTGCTGAGGGCACCGGTCATTTGCACTGGCTCACGCAGAGGTCAGAGAAGGTGCAGATGAGACGGGTGCAAGAGGAAAATAA
Source organism: Fregata magnificens (assembly GCA_013389945.1). Taxonomy (NCBI): domain Eukaryota; kingdom Metazoa; phylum Chordata; class Aves; order Suliformes; family Fregatidae; genus Fregata; species Fregata magnificens. The sequence goes on from WAAD01037411.1 coordinate 67,961, forward strand.
TTTCTCAGCTGGACACCAGTGTCCTCCGCTGCTGGGAGCGGGCGCAGGACCCGCTACCCCACGGCTGTACTCACTCCTTGCCATTGATCTCCAGGGGCACGGCTTCCAGCAGCACCTCGGGGCCCATGGCACTCACAGCAGCCCCCACTGCCTGGTCCACTTCAGCAGTGTAGGGGAAGTGTGGGGAGAGACGTAGATCACACAGGGACCGGAGACACTGTGGGGACAGGGCAGGATGGTCACAGAGGAACCATGGAAGCAGGTCCAGCACGTGCCACTCACTATTCCTGCCCAGGGATGCCAGCTGCCCTGCATGTCCCCATGCCAAGTCCCAGAGCTGCACGGACCCTGCCCACGCAACGGGGACTGGGATGGGCCCGCTCCGCAGCCAGAGAGAGCAACGCAGCCCAGGCAGCAGCACAGCCACCCCACCTGCCTCTGCAGATCAGCCTGACACCCTCCCAGCCTGGCTCACCTTCCTCATGATGGGGTGGCACTGCTTCCCACACGTCTCAAAGAAGACTTCCAGCACCCGCAGCACCTCGTCCCACGCTGCGTGGAAACGATATGTCAGGCCCTCCTCCACCGATCTGGAAAGGAGAGAGGAGACGGTCACACTGGCAGGGACCGACCCAGCACTGATTGGGGACCAGGCAGAGGCTGCTCAGAGCTCAGCCAGACCTGCAGGGACAGCCTCTCCCACACCACCGCTCCTCACCTGAACATCTTGCACAGGTAGGCAGCAGGGGCTGGGGCAGATGCAGAGACGGTGCCCAGGTCATCCATGTGAGGAGCGACGCACTCGCTCAGGAGGCTCTGCAAGGACAAACAGGGAAAATAGGGCAGCAGTGGACCACGGACTCCCCACCCTGGCAGGTGCAGAGGGGCACACCACCCCCCAGCAAGCCCCAAACCCCTGGGCAGAGCCCCCCGCAAGGACCAGGGCAGCCAAGCAGGGAGAGGCACCCATGCACAGTACCTCCAAGGTCTGTGCTGCTGCTGCCACCACCTGGGAGTGTGGGGAGAGGAAGCAGTTCATGGCAGCCGAGAAGAGCCGGGGCAGGTGAGCCCAGCACAGGTCCTTCTGCACCCTGGAGAAGAGAGACCAAATGGGTGAGAGACCAACCCACCGCGTCTTCCCCTGCCCAGCCGTGGCCCCTGCCCGCACCTGCCCAGGTTGACGTGTGCCCGCTCCATGGTGGACAGCCAGGTCAGCAGTGGCTGCAGGTCACTCGTGCTGGGCACGTAGTCATAGAGGGCCTGGGGAAGCAGAGGCTGGGTGGGTGGGCGCCGCGGCACTGCCAGCCCCATCCATCCCCATGCCGGCACGTCACACTCACGGTGATGATTTGGGCGTTGAGCTCAGCCGGCAGGCAGGCCACGCTGGCCTGGGCGCTGAAGAGGCTGTGGAAGGCTTGCATGGCACATGCCGTCACCAGCTGCAAAGGACGTGGCGTCAAGAGCAGGAGCCTCCAGAGCAGGCGGCACCCCTTCATACCCTCTGCCCCCACTACCACAAATAAGGCTCTGCCCAGGGAAGCCCAGGGCTGCCGCGACTGCGCCCCGTCTTCAGTCTCCCTCTTCCACAGCAGTCAGGCGAGCAAGACCAGCTGCCCTGGGCTCCTCTGCGTTTGCATCTTGCCTTTCCAGGTTCCCAGCCAGCAGCCGAGGAGGTTTGAACCCTTCCAGGCCACAACCAAGGGGGAAAGGGGCTGCCCTCACCATCCCTGGCGCGGGGACACTCACCACATGGCTGAGGGTCATGACTCGGAGCAAGGTCTCACAGCAGGTCTTCACCACGGCTGCGGGGAAGCAGGGCAGGAGGTCCCGCAGCAGGGCGAGGATGTGCAGGGTGGTGGTTGCCTCCTTGGTGCCTGCGGGAGCAGAGCAACGTCTGAGCCCATGGCACCCCATGACAAAGCCCTGTCCGAGGCAAAGCCCCCATGACTGAGCTGGGGCTGACCCATGGAGCTGCGGTGAACGCCCATCTGACTTCTGGGAAGAGCAGAGCAACAGGCAGATGGCTGAGGACCCTCCAAAACACCTTAGGTGCCCCAGAGGCATCTCATACCCGCCCCAGCAATCCAGGGTGCTGCACCCTCCCCTCTTCCCTTCAAGTCCTTATTCTCCCGTGGCTACAGGGCCCCCGCATTCAGCTGCAGGTCCCTTGCTCCAGCGCCCCACACCTCCAGCTTTTTCAATCTCCTGCACGCAGAACTTGGCAGTGGAGGGTGCCGCAGGGTGATGCTCAGGGGCCATGTCTCCAAACATGAACTCGCTGCCCCTCAGGACAGAGCACACGCCATACTGTGCTGCTTTCCGCACCTGGGGGAAGGAGAGCACAGGTGGGTAGAAGCCACAGATCCTGGGGGCACAGCCGGCCCCAGAAACGAGCCCCAAAGGCAGCATCGTGCCTCGCCAGGGGCACCAGGAGCTCACCTTGGGCTTGGTATGAACGCAGAAGCTCAGCAAGCCATGATAGACCTGGAGGGTGACGGGGTAGCTCCAGGCTGCCAAGTCCTGCTTCCGCAGCAGCGTGGCCAGGCAAGACAGGACCTATAGCAAGGGAGCAGCAACGGCGTTAGCATTACTCCACAGAGACCCCCCCCCCCCTCATTGCATCGGCCTCAGGCCAAGCACCCAGCACCACCCTACAGCAGCAGCCTCGACCCCAGCTCTCAGCAGACCCCCAGACAAAGCTGGCATGGCTGGCTGCTTCTTGGCTACTCACCCATCGCAGGGCAGACGTGGAGCTGCTGCAGGCCTGTGAGGACACGATACCCATGAAGGCTTTTGAGGCATCTGAGAACTTTTTTATGAGCACAGGGCTTGGGACCCTGCCAGGAGAAGGGGGTGCATCAGCAGTGCGAGGAGCAGGCAGCCGGTGGCAGTCTCGCAGGGAACCACATCCCCAGCCCACCCTGGTTGGGTCATTTTGCCAGCCCTGCAAGGGGGACAGCGCCAGCCCCTCTTCCATGATGGGGCCAGGTAACTCTCTCTGCTGTTTTGCCAGCCACTCACCGCTTTAGGACGAGGTTGAGCAAGTAGGCGACAGCAGCTAGCGACTCAGGGGACTCCACCGCCTCCAGCGTGGTCATCTGGGAACAGAGTAGGGGTGAGCGAGGGGAAGCAGGGGTTCGCACCTGAACCAGGCCAGCCCCTCCCCATCCCCAAGCCTTGGGGAGAGGAGCAGAGAAACCAGGAGCAGCCCAACAGCTGCAGTCCATCTCTGCTGGAGAGGGACACCCAGGGCCTTGGCTACGAGCACAGCACGTTCCACCCCCCCACACTCCCAAGAGCACACCCAGGCTGCCAACAGCAGCTCCCCTCATGCCTCCTCCCCGCAACCATCACTCACCAATGCGGCAAAGTATTCCGTCTCACTCTCCTTGCCCCCCCGTGAGCGGATCACCTCCGTCACGGCCGCTAGCACAGCACAGATCTACGAGCAGCAAGCAGAGCAGGTCAGCACCCTCAGCCTCACGTCCAGGGGGGCCATCCCCACTGGACCCCCACCTAGCCCTGCTCCTCCCCATACCTCTTTGTGAGCAGCAGAGTTGGACTCCCAGAAGCGCTGCACCTTGCTGAAGGTGACATTGGTGCAGTCACTCAGCCCACTCAGGAAGGTGCCAGAGGACTTCTCCGTGGCGGCCTCCCCAGCATCATCCTCCTCCATACGGAGCTGAGTGCTGTCACTTGGCCGCTCCAAACGCAGGGACCCCGACTGCAGCTCATTGTGCAGCTTCACCGCATCCACCGTCAAGTTGCTTTTCTCTGCCAGGGTGAATGGGTACGCTCAGAACTGTGAAGTCGCATTGCTCTGCCATTCATCCCTTTCAGGTGTGAATGGCACAGCCAGGGACCCCCTATCCCCCCCCTTCTTCCCCTCCCAGCCAGACCAGCTTGGCTGGAGCTCATCTCCAGCATGTGGGACGTGGATGCTGCTTCCTCCTGATGGGAGAAAGCACAGTGATAACTGGAGAGGGCTTGTAATTCCTGTGAAAACAAACCAGGGCACAGTCCAGCCATCGCCTCTGATGGAGGAGAGCATCATGCCCTCACAAACACGTCCTGGGGTACCAAGGCTTTAACGCTGAGGTGCTCCGTGTATCTTCTTCCACCCAGAGCCCTGGCAACCAGACAGCCGAGGCACGGGCTTTGCATCCCTCTAAGGCACAGACACCAGCTTGCAAACAGCTGCAAGAGGACAGTGCGTGCTGCAAGACGGTGCGTTTCTTCACCAGCAGGAGAAAGATCTCCTTGGCCAACGGCAGCCAGGGCTGTGAAACTCCAGCCCCTCGCAGACCGTGATGCTCTGGGGTTTGTCTTCTCCATCGCGCAGCCTTCTGAACTGGCGTCTCCATTGCGTACCTCTCTGTGCCAGGCACGGCAGCAGCACTTACAGGCACGGCCACGGGCGTTTGGGAGCCCGAATCGCCCCTGCCACGGGCCTGCCAGGACGTCACGCTGCTGGGACAGCAGGCGTGCTGGCGGCTGCGGGCAGGGCCTGGCCCGGCAGGGTGACGGGCATTGCTGTAGGCCGTGCCCCGTTTCACGTCCACAGGCCCGCTGTCACGGTGAAGGTAACGAGGACACGCTCGTTACGCCGCGGGGCCGATTCTCCTCCCCGCTTTGCTGCCTCCTGCCTCCGTCCCAGCTCTCGGGAGCCGGGGACCCGAAGGCTGGCCCCGCAGCCCCCCCGCCGGGTAGGGCCGCGCCCCCG
>WAAD01037411.1:79071-100983 GCA_013389945.1 Fregata magnificens
GGCTGGGAGGCAGTGGGTGGCGTGCCGTCGCCCTGGGGGTGCTGTGGGGTTGGGAGGCAATGCGGGGTGTGTGTGTGTGTGCCGTGGGCCTGGACGGGCCGGGAGGCGATAGAAGGGTGCTGTGGGGCCGGGGGTGCTGTGGGGCTGGGAGGCAGTGGGTGGCGTGCCGTCGCCCTGGGGGTGCTGTGGGGCTGGGAGGCAATGCGGGGGGGATGCTGTGGGCCTGGAGGAGCCGGGGGTGCCGCGGGGCAGGGGATCCCGGGCGTTATGGCGCTGGATGCAGTGGGGCTGAGGGCTCTTTGCTGTTGGTGTGGGCAGCCTTTGCGTGATGGGGCTGGGCGCCAGAGAGTGTCTTGGTGCTGTGGGGCTGGGTGGTAGTGAACTGGGGGAGCTGGGCATTGTGGAGCTGGGCGCCACTGGAGGGTGCCACAGGGCTGGGTCTGGGCGGCTGGCCCCGGCAGGAGCAGGGCCCTGCTGTGCCTGGGGTAGGGCCAAATCTACGGTTCCCACCCGCCTGCGCCCGGGCTCTGTGGGCTTAGTGCCCCACTGGGATGTGGGGAACACCATGGGCAGGGCGAGGGCTGGAGCCCCAGTGCCTGACTGGGCCAGGGAGGGTACATGGCTCTGCTGGAGTCTCATCCCTGTGGCTGTGCCACTGTCTGTAGGCAGGTGCCCTGTGGGCTACCTGCTCAGCAGCTGCCGGCTGTTGTATGCGAGGAAACCTCTCTGAGGGGCAGGGAGGTGCTGTGTGTTTGGAGGGGAGGCCTGACGCCGAGACCTGCTGCTGGCTGCAGCATTTTATCTCTTACCACACTGAAAACACGGGGACAGGTGCCACCCAAAGGCTGCACAGCAGGACGTTGTTGCTCTACTTTGCACCTGATATGTTTCAGAGGAAAGCTCTTGGCAGAGTCAAGGGGAAATGTGGGGAAGGGGGTGGCACTGGTGTTTGCATATCACACCTCTCCTTTACCAGGGTACAGGAAACCTGGGCAGGAGCTATGCCTGTGACCTGGGGTGGGCTGGTGGGTCTGGTGTCCTTGTGTCCAGCTGCTCCCAGCCTTGGGGTCAGCCCCATGCTTGTCTGGCAGGGCAGACGGGAGCCCCTGGCTCCTCTGGACAGCCCATCAGGATGCTGCACTCCTGCCCTTACCCTCCCTGCTGCTCTCTGAGGGCTGTGCAGCAGGCATGGCAGCACACGGAGCCAGTCCCTGCTGGACAGGCTCTGCAGTGTGGCACTGTTGCCTGGCACCGTGCTGAGGTGAGCGCTTGGCCCAGGCTCAGAATGTGCCTTGGCAGGACCCTGGGGCAGCCTCGCTGCTTAATATTGATGGGCCGTGCCTGCGTGGAGGCCTGGGGGCCCCAACCCTGCAGATTGTTTTCCTGGCTGCTAGCCTGGCTTGGGTTCCTCCTTCCTCCCAGCACGGCTCTCAAGTGGGACAAGGGAGCACTTCACAGCATCGCCTCGGCCTGGGGCTGCCCCCGGGCCACTCCTTTGCCGGCATGTGGTGTTGTCCAAGGTGGATCCAGGCGAGGGAAAGGGGGAAAGCGTTGGGAGTGGGGCTGTGAGGTTGGGAAAGGTGCAGGGTGGCCTCTGCAGCTTGGTCCAGAGGTTGAGGTGAAGGGAAGTAGCATCCAGGCCCTGCTTTTTGCGGGTGAGGAGATGGACTAGGGGAGGAGGACTAATCCTGGCCCTGCTCCTCCTCCTACCATCCTGTGCGGGTTCTCCCGTTCCCAAACCTGTTGGGAAGGACTGGACCTGGGATCGTCCCTGGAACTGGCCCAGCATCCTGCATCCTCGTGCCTTCTCTGGTTTCCTCTGAGTCAGACTCTCCGTGTAGCTCCCCCGGCCCCCTCCCCACCAGGAAAGATGAGATGGGAGCAGAGAGCGTCTGAGCCCAGACACTGAGGGGCCTGTGCCCCCCACTCCATGCAGAGAGCCATCGCAGTGACAGTGGTACTACAGCCTCCAGGAGTCTGGGCTCAGGTCCCCCTGCTCTGTGTCCTTGCACAGGGCGAAGGAGAGGCCCCTGCCCTGCTGTGCAGGCAGGCATCTGGCACCAGTCAGTGCAGGGAGCTGCGCGACCGGCATCAGCACGTCCAGGAGGGGAGACCCTTCCTGAGGGGCAGCCAGGCAGCGGAGTGGCCTGCCCACGCTGAGCTCCTCTCCCCCCAGGCGTGGCGTGGCAGGGATGAGGAGCTGGCAGCGGATGTTTGCGGCGGTGATGCGCCTGCTCCTCAAGTGCCTGCGGCTGGGCCGGCGGCGGCGGTTTAAGCTGGTGCGGCAGGTGGAGCAGTTGTGGCACTACGGGCAGCTCTGCCTCCACTCCCTGCTCTACAACTCCTTCACCAACGGCGACGTGGTGCTTGACTCCCTCTTTGAGCCCATCTACTGGCTGGTGGACCATGTCACACGGTGGTTCGGTGTGGTGAGTACCCTTGGCGTGGTGAGTACCCTCACCGGGCAGGGGGGCACCTGGCTCTGGGGGCTGGGGCGAGCATGCTGCTGGGGCAACTGAGTCTCAGGGCTGCCTGTGCTCTAGGCAGCAAGGGAGTGGGGACCTCAGCTTCTGGTGCAGATTGGTTTCCTCTGGCCATATCCTGCCCGTGTCTCCCCAGGCAGCGAGGGGCAGGCACTGCCCACTCCGGTGACTCAGGCTCCTTTCCCATAGGTGTTTGTGGCACTGGTGATCGGGCTGACGAGCTCCATCGTGGCCATTGTGTACATCTGCCTGCTGCCCCTCATCCTGCAGACCTACACGCCTGGCTGGATCTGCTGGCACCTCGCCTACGGACACTGGAACCTCATCATGATCGTCTTCCACTACTACATGGCCATCACCACCTCGCCCGGGCACCCACCGCAGGTGAGGCACTGACTGGCAGCACAACCTCTCCCAGCTGGGCACTGGGGACCAGCTATGGACAGTCACTGGGAGCAGCTAAACCAGCCTGGTGGCGTCGTTGCAGGAGGCCTCCTCCAGATCGGGGCAGCTAGGCTGGGCAGTGCGGGGAGGGGGGGCGTCACAGGGGAGGTGAAGAGCATGGAGAGCAGGGGACGGGTGCAGAGCTTGAGTGCACAGATCTCTTATGACTTGTGCGCAGGCCAAGGACAATCTCACTGGCGTCTCCATCTGCAGGAAATGCATTGCCCCCAAGCCGGCTCGCACCCACCACTGCAGCATTTGCAACAGGTAGGGCTCCCTCCCTCTGCCCACCACAGCACTAGGGGCAGCCTCCGGGACCCCTCTCCTTGCCCCCCACCATGCTATGAGACCGGGCCCCCTTGCCCTCTGCTCTGCTGGCTTCTTGCCTTGTCTCTAGCACAGCACGCAGGGCTGGGGGGCTGCCTGCCCCCTCCCAAACACAGTGCTTGCACTGACACTGGCGCTGCTCTCCTCCCTCCCAGGTGCGTGCTGAAGATGGACCACCACTGCCGTATCCTTCTGCAGTACTAACCCACAGCACTCGCCTGGGGGGAGCTGGCCCTGCTTCCCTCTTCTGTCCCTGCCCCACTCCTCCTGAGTCAGCCAGCACGGGGAGGGGTGCTGGGGGCTGGGCCCAGAAGAACCGCCCTGGTCCCTGGGGTGGGTTTGGACCCATGGCCCGTCATGGTTACACACCTTTAACCCCAGAGGCAGCCTGGCTAAACAACTGCGTGGGACACTACAACCACCGCTACTTCTTCTCCTTCTGCCTGTTCATGACCATGGGCTGCATCTACTGCACCATCAGTGGCTGGGAGATGTTCCGGGATGCCTATGCAGCCATCGAGGTGAGCAGGCAGGTCCCGGCCCTCGCCCTGCTGTGCACTGAGGCTGCCTGGGCTCCCTGGGCTGAGCTTGCAGAATGAGGCTGGGCCAGGCCTGGCCTTTGTAGTGACTTTGCTTCCTCTCTCCCTCCTCCTGCAAGGCCCCCAGCTGCCCTGGTCCTGCGGGGGGGGTGAGGGGGAAGGGCCCCCTCCTCTGAGACATGTAACTGGTGCCCTGTTTTCCGTCCCCCTAGAGAATGAAACTGCTTGAGAAGGAGAGACTGCAGGTGGCTGCCAACCAGGTGGGACATCCCTGCCCCCCAGCTGCTCCAGGCAGTGTGGAGCAGAGCTGCCCTGCAGCCTGGGTCCTGCCTGGGGCCCCGCTCTCAAGGAGCAGCCCACAGAACTGGCCCCCGTGCTAGTCTCGTGTGTCAGAGAGCTGGGGCTGGCCGGGCAGCTCTGCTGTGGGCACTTGCCTCCAGCAGCTTGGGGTCTGCTTCCCTGTACACCCAGCTTCCAGGGGCTTTGGCTGGTGGCAGCTGCTTGGCATGTGCTGCTCAGGCCCTGCTCTCCTGGGGAAGCTGCAGCAGTGCATACACATCTCGCCCTGAGCATCAGCTGCGGTGTGGTGCGGTGTCCTGACCACGGCTGCTCCCTGCCCCCTTACCTCCAGCCCACTGCTTCTCACCCGTGTGCCAGCTCTCAGGTGTCTGTCTGTCTCATGGCTGTCTCAGGCTGCCTCCCTGTCACCCTGGCTGTTGTGTTGGTTCCAGCCACAGTCCCTTCTAGCTGTCTGAGCTCTGCATCAGTGAGGGGTGCAGCAGTTCCCCTGTCTGGCTTCAAGCTATAAAGCAGCTTGGGTAATCCCATCCCCCTCTGGTCCTTTTTCAGACGTACTACCAGACCCCGCCACCCGCCTTCTCCTTCCGCCAGCGAGCTTTCCACAAGAGTGTGGTCTACCTCTGGGTCTTGTGCAGGTAACGGGGCCCAGGGGCTGGGAGCGAGGGTGCTGGGGGGGAGCAGCGTGCAGCCCCCTGCCCTGTGACATTGCTCACTCTACCTCCCCGGGGCTGAGCTGGCTTGCTCTGGCACAGACATCCCTGCCCTGCCAGCTCTTGGGCTACAGAGGAGAGCTTTTGGCTCTCTGTCACGGGGGGTTAGATGAGCCCACCCACCTATGCAGCCATACGTGTGGGGAGGCAGCCTCAGCCCCCCACAGCTGTGGCACCAGGGAAGGAAGGCCTGTGTGCAACCTGCTGTCCCTTGCTGTCCCGCCAGCTCGGTTGCGTTGGCCCTGGGTGCCCTCACGCTGTGGCACGCTGCCCTCATCACCCGTGGGGAAACCAGCATCGAGCGGCACATCAACAAGAAGGAGAGGCAGAGACTGCAGAAGAAAGGCAAGGTGAGCGCAGCCCACGGGGTGGGAGGGCTGGCCAGGGCAGAGCCAGACGTGATGTGCATCCCCCCGGCCTGCAGGTCTTCAGGAACCCCTACAGTTACGGCAGCTGGGATAACTGGAAGGTGTTCCTGGGCGTAGACGTGCCAAGGTAAAGCCCCTGCCCGGAAAGGTGGTGGCTCAGCAGCGCATGGGGGTGCTGGGACACTGGTGCTCTCCTTGGGCAGCCGGGGCAGAGCAGGACAGTGACCATCCCATGCTGTGCGCTGCTCTGGGCTTTGCAAGGCACAGAGCATCTGGGCATCAGCTGCCTTGTGGCTCCTCAGCCCTGCCCGGTGGCAAGCTCTGGCCTACCCAGCACCCCTTTGCCAAGAGTCCTGGCTGAGAAGCTCAGCCATTGTGGCAGCTCAGGAACATGGGCTCACAGCTCTGGCTCGGCTCTGCAGAGCTGAGAAGCACCGAGACTTCAGCTTTTTGCTGCAGCCTCGCTCCTCTCCCCACAGGCACTGGCTCACCCGTGTCCTGCTGCCCTCTCCTCACCTGCCCCATGGGACGGGCCTGAGCTGGGACCTGCCACCCTGCGTGACGGAGCAGCGCACGCCGCTCCTGGCCATCTGAGGCCCGGGTGCTACAGACGTCGCTCCCCGCAGGCAGGGGAGCGCACGGGGGACCCGCTCCGCCACCGTGGCTCCGGTTGGCCCAAGTGCCTGGCGGAAGGTGGGTGCTGGCATGCACCGCTGACCAGAGCCAGAGCAACGGGAAACTGTTTGGAGTGTCAGTGCCTGGACGCCTGCTCTGTTGGCTCCTTGGGGGCTGCGGGCAGGCTGGGGGAAACATGACACAGCTGCTGCTCCCTGCTCTAGCTGAAGGTGCTGCCCTTGCTAGCACAGGTACGGGCCGGCACGGGGCCCAGCTCGGCTCTCCGGCAGGGCTGGGCGCAGAGGATGGCACCCCTGCCCCCCACGCACTCCCTGGAGAGCCTTTTTAAGACCATCCAATAAATTTTTTTTTTTTTTTTTTAAGGAAGCCTGGCTCTTTTCCCTGGTGGGGGGTGCACACTTCTGGGGGCAGGGGAGGAGAGGGACCCCCATGAAGGGGGTCCCAAGGTGGAAGGAGGAGTAGCGGCCTGTAGCCAGCAGCACCTTTAGCTACTCAACATCTGGAAGGGCACTGGAGTTTCAGCCTGGGCTGCATGGGGACCCCCGCAGCATTACGAAAACAGATATATTTATTTCTCTGGCACGTGGGTTGCCACACACTGTACGCGTGTGCACAGGCCTGCCCTCTCCACCCACATATGGTGAGTCTGTCCATCACTGTCCCTGGCTGCAGCAGAGGCTGGGCAAGCCACGAGTGGCACAGCTCCTTCCCTCCGGCAGGCACCGGGAAGAGGGCAGAGCTGCCAGGAAGGTGCTGCAGTGAGGGGTGCTGTCTGCTGGTCCCCATGCTCCAGCCCCGGCACTCGGGGCACTACTGGGTTCTGAGGGTCCGTGGCAGCGGTTGGATGGCTTGGCGGGTTAGCAGGCGCCCGGTCAGATTGTCGGTCAGCACAGGGAGGGGACGCAGGGCGCTCACCTGCCTGGGCTCCCCAGCAGGAACCTGTGGGGACAGAGATGGTGCCATCAGCCATGTCCCCAACACGCCAGTGCCCCAGCAGCTCCAGCCACACATACCATTCCCCCCGTGCTGCCACCGCCTCCTTCCGCACCAGCCTCTTCTTGTCATCCAAAGGCTTGGCCAGCGCCCGGATAACTCGTGCCTTGTATGGGAGCAGCTGTAGGACAGAAGGGGCTCTTAGAGAGCTGGGTGCTGGCTGCCCCCCAGGAGGAGGTTTGGGGACCCCCCCTGCCCTTCTACATGCAGGAGCAGGCAGCAGGCTGCTGCAGGAGCACTTACCACTGTTGTGGGCAGGCTGGTAAGCGCGTGGGCACAGCGCAGGGCGGCAATGCGGACAGCCTGGAACAGACAGACAGGGGTGAGGGCAGTGGAAGGGGCAGGTGTGGAGGAGAGGGGTGTGGGGGGGGGAAGGAGGGGACGCACGCACCATGGTGGGGCTGGAGGTGAGGCTGAGGAACTTGGTGACCAGGGTGTCGATGTGCAGGCTCATGATCTGGGGAGCTTCGAGCAGCAGCGGCTGGAGGCAGCTCAGCGTGGAGAGCTGCACCACACGGTCTGAGCAGGACAAAGCCTCAAGCAGGAGGGAAAGCAGCTGTGGGTGTGGAGGACATGAGTAACTCGGAGTTGTGCACTTTGCGCTGCCACGATCCCCCCCTGCTGAGGCTGGCTCTCACCATGGGCAGCTCCGTCACCAGCACGGGCTTGGGGAGGTGGTTGAGCACATGGGACAGGCCCTTCAGGTAATTGGCCTTCACGTCTGTGGAGAGCAGAGATGGTTACAGGCAGCCAGGGGAAGGAGGGGACGCCGGCTCAGGTCCCCCAGGCAAGGGGTCACAGGGTGGCGAGGCTGGGCTGGGGGTGGCCACTCACTGGGGCCAGCCCCGTGGAAGCCCTGCACCAGCTTGGGGACGTTGTCGGTGAAGAAGCGCTGGCGGAACATGATGCGCACGTCGGCGTGGCAGCCCTTGTGCAGCACGTCTGGGGACTCGGCCATGAGCAGGGAGAAGCCGTCGGCTGCGGCGGGGCCCAGCTCCGCATCGCCCAGCAGGCCCAGCAGCTGTGAGGGAGAGAGCCCTGAGACAGGGCACCCTGCTGCCGGCAGTTGCCAGCCGGCCGTAGGGAGCGGACAGGCACCTCGGATATCACCCAGCCCCACCGCTGCCTACCTTGTCCGTCAGGTGGGAGCTCAGGGGGTGGTAGCGCAGCACCAGGGCTTTGGTCACCTGTGCAGGCAGAGCAGAGTCAGCGCCAGGCCGACCCCCCCTGGCTCTCCCCCCTCCTCCCGCATCCAGGGCAGGCCTTACCCAGAGCAGCAGGGTCAGTGCCTGCATTCGGCGGGGCCCGTCCGCAAGGCCGGGCTCCATCCTGTTCACTGCGAGCTGCAGGATCTCATCCAGCTGCTGCCCTGGGGACACAGAAGGGACAGGCTGAGACATTCCCCTGCCAGCAGTGGGCAGGGACCCACAGCATCCTGCCCAGCCCCCTTACCTGCCGGGTGCTTGTTCACCAGCCCTGCGAAGCACTTGGCAGCTGTGGTGGCTGTGAAGGGGCAGTTGCAGGAGCAGCTCAGCGCCAGCAGCTCCCGGAGCAGCCGTTCCTGCTGAGGAATTGCCACCTGGAAGAGATATGGAGGGTGTTACAGCCCGGGTCTGCAGCTGCTCCCTTCTTCTGTCCATGGAGCTTGCTGTGGACCCAGGCAGGAGGGCGCTTGGTCAGGGCTCCTTCTCCATCCCACTCCCCACCAACTTACGTTGCGGGGCAAGGAGCAGACGAAGGCCATGAGGAGGACGACCAGGCGTCTCTGTGCCTCCAAACACTCCCCATCCTGTGGGGGAAGAACAGTGCCCGTGTCATCACGGTCCTTGCTGCCAGCCTGTGCTGACATCCTCCTTCCCTGCCCCTGTTCCAGCAGCCCAGTGCCAAGCACCCAACACACCTCAAAGGGCTGGAAGGAGCAGGGAAAACTGTTCTGGGGCAGAAAGGAGACCTCTCCATCCAGGAAGAGGGGCACCACATGAGACACGCTCTGGGCAGCCAGCCTAGGATAAAGGAGACATCGCAATGTGCTGCTCTGGGAGGGTCACCAGAGAGCTCCCCGGTACCTCCAGGAGGCGCAGGGTCTCCCTGTACAGACAGCAGCGGGGGGGACGCAGCCTGCCCCCTCCCCACGATGCAGTGCTCAGTGTCCCGCCCGACATCACTCACTCAGGGCTCAGGTGAGTGGTGGCAGCGCTGATGACTGGGACCATGGCAGCCAGCACCTCCTCCTCCAGCAGTGCCTTGCCCAGCAGCGGGTGGGTGCTCTCTGCAGGCAGCGGGAGGAAAGGGACATGCTGGAGCCCGCTGCCCAGAGGGAGGAGGCAGACACAGCCCCCTGACCCACACCTGCTGTGGGGCAGGGCTGCTCTGCCTCTGGCAGGGGGCAGCGGGGCCCGCAGTGCTCGCAGTCGCCGGAGGGCGGCACCAGCAGCGCTGGCTGCAGGATCAGGGACCCCAGAGAGCCCGGGGAACGGCCTGTGCTCCCCTCTCCCACTCCAGCCCCGCACCTACCTTGCACGGCAGCCTGCACAGCCATGGCCAGCAGGCAGGGCACCACTGTCTGGTGGTAGTACCAGCAGCCCTCCGCGTCCTGCTGGCACTGCAGGGCCACACGGTGCAGGCTCTGGCACACAGAGACCATGTCCTGGGCATTCCCGGCCTCGCTCCCTGCAGGGCACAGTCATCATCACATCAAACACCTGCAGCAGCCACCCACCTGATCTTCACCGAGATCCTGCTGCAATGCAGCCCTCCCTACTCTCCCTCCACCGGTGGGATTCACAGCCCAGCCCTGGGCTCCTTGCCCCACTGCCATGCCCACTGTCTCCCAGCCATCCCTGGTAACGGAGGCAGCTCCTGCCCAGACACACTCTGTGGAGCTGCCTGTTGTGGGCTGCATTACCTTTCTGCACCTTCCGGAGATGCTGCAGCAGGACAGGGACGGTCTCCCTCACAATGCTGGCGTGGATGGACACGGCTGCCAGGGCCTGCAGGCAGCGCTGCCGCAGGGAGTGGTGGTCACGGGAGCTCTCCTCCTCCCGCTCTGAAGAGGAAAAACACCTCAGAGGGGTGTTGGGGTGACCCCAGGCCCCCCTCACCCAAGGGCATTCAGGGCCTAGACCCTGCCAGGGTGGATGGGGTGAAGCAGCACAGCAGAACTAGCCTGTGCCAGGCCCAAGGCGCTCTGCCGGCTCTGTGGCTGGGCAGCTCCTCACTGCAACTGGCCACGCAGGCTGGCTGCCAGCACCAGGTATGGCCTTCCCTATGCCAGCACCACAGTGCCTGTGCTGAGAATCCCTGACCTACGCCGTGTGGCACAGCCCTGCTGCCTGGTAGGAGCCAAACAGGGATGGGACAGGCTTCACCCCAAAACCAGACACCACTCCCTTCCCAAGGCCGCCAGCCCTACCTGACTGCAGCTCCTCTTCAAGCCTGGGTACCATGCGTCCAGAGAAAACCTTTGGGTAGATGGGGGCCAGAGATCCGGCTGCCTCCATCGCTGCTTCGCTGCCAGGGGGGAAGAGAGCAGGAGGGGTGATGTGAGCACTGCAAACCCTGGGCTGCTTGTACATGAGCTGCAAAGGTCTGGGCCAGAAGATGCCTCCAGAAATGCATTTCTCAGCGATCTGCCTTTTTCACCCTACTGGCAGGCAGAGCAGAGCCCCCTACTTTGACACGCCCAGACTTTGTAATTTCCAGCTCAGAAATGGCCTGGTTTATCCCTTTGCTTTTACACCCACATGGTTTTTTAGTTCAGACAGTTCCTGTGCCTTCCCCCAGACTACAGCCACTCTCTACAGCAAAGCCAGGCTTTGCTCCTCTCCCCAGAGCGTGGGTGACTGCAGTGGTGCCAGCCTGCCCCTCACCTGCTCTGGGAATCCTCCTCACGCAGAGCGAGACGGATGAGGTGATCCACAACCAGCTCCAGGTCAGAGGGAGACAGGAAGCCTGCAACAAGAGCCGTAGAAGAATCCTGCCCTCGGCCAAAGGCAAAGATGCCGGTGTTCTGGGCAGCATCCTTCCCCCTCGCCCAGGCTAGCAGCAACGCAGCAGCATGCCAAATGCCAGAGATACAAGGTGCCCAGCACAAAAAGGCAAGAGAGAGACCAGGTGTCCCTGGAGCTTGTGGCCTGGGTAGGAACTGCTGCCACTGCTCCTGTGCACCTACAGGCAGCACAGGCAGCAGGTAAGGACATCCCAGCAGCCATGTGGCACCATGTCTCCCAGAACAGGGTGAAACCTCCCTCTGCCTCCCCAAGGGAAATGAGGCACCAACCTTGCAGGGAGCCCAGGACAGTCAGTGCCCTGATCCCGACCAGTTGCAGCTGCACACTGGGATCCGTCAGTGCTGAGAACACCACAGAGCAAACCGGGACTCGGAGCGACAGCAGACTGCTCTCATCTGGAGACAGAGGCACGGAGTCACTGCCTGCATGTGGCTGTCACCACACAGCCACCACCACGGCACCTGACAGACCCTTTCTGGGGCCCTGCCAGTTGATACCCAACCATGCAGGGTCCCTGGGACATGGCAGGGGGTTGCACGTGCAGCTGCCCAGGTCAGTGAGCTTTCCTTCTCTGTCAGCATACAGGAAGGTAAGGTCAGAGCCAGCAGCCCCCTGGGACACGGATGCCTCCAGAGGGACCAGCCAGCCTCACCTTCTTCCACATGCCCCCACTTCTGCTGCAACTCCAGGAAGCCCAGGAGCATTTCCAAAATTGTCCTCCTCTGGCTGCTCTGCAGGGACACAAAGGCGTAACCCAGATCACCATCACTGCTGAGACACAGCTACACTTCAGGCCAGCACTGTGAGGCCAGAGGGTCCCCACCCGCAGCCAGGGAAGGACATCCACTTTGACACTCTGCTCCCACCAAGCCCTGCAGAGCCAGTGGGTGCACTCAGCCCTGCTGCCTGTGACCGCAGAGCCTGGGGTGCCCCTCACCTGTGGGTGCTTGGTATACTGCTCTAGCAGCAGGGGCAGGACGCTGCGGGTGACACAGTGGTATGCACGGAGGGAGGCACCCGCTGCTGCCTGCAGGAGTTTGGCACTTGGCCACACCAGCTTCATGTCGGGCTCGCACAGATGGTGCCTGCAATCTGAGATAGCCTGGGTGTCAGCTGCACCGGCAGAGCTCCTCTGCCTCGCGTGCGGGGATGCAGCTGATATCTGGGCTGGGACGTGCCGGGGCACAGCTCTGAGCTGCCGCACTGCCTCCCTAACAGAGCTGCTTCCCCCAGCTCCAAGCACACAGCACAGCCTTGGACGCCCCAATCCCAGCAGAGAGGAAAGCAACTCAATCCAATAGGTATTTCCTACTGTGCCCTCTTCTCCTCCCTTCCCGCAGCCAATTCCCTTGGAGAAACTAACAGTGGCTGTGAGAGCTAAAAAGAGAAGAAAGAGGCTTCAAAGAGAACAGGAGGGCAGATCTCTAGCTAGGAGGATGTTTGCAGGCTTGGTTGCTCAGGGCCAGGTAGGTCTTTCTGCTAGCTACCTTGCAGGATGCTGCTGAGGAAGGAATCCAGCAGGTCCTCAGTGTCAGAGCTGAGCACAGAGCGGGAGAGGCAGGCAGAGAGGGCGTGCAGTGTGGCCAGGCACTCTGCCTCGACCTTCTCGCTTGCCGTCTGGAACACCTGCAGGAGAGGCCATACGATGAGCTAAGATCTGTGCTGACCCCAACCACAGGCTTCAGGCTCCCAACGTGGGCTGAAGGGCTCAGGCTCCCGCCTCGCTTCCCAGGTGCTTCAAACATGCAGTGTGGCACATCCAAGCCCCAGGGACGCGCTGACAGGGCTGGCCTGTGCCCCCACTTTCCAGCTGGGGCTGTCCAAGGTGGGGGCTGCTGGGAGATATGGGGCCTGCCTGGTCTGGCTGTGAACTCCTGCTCAGCAGGAGCCCAACTGTGGTGGAGCATTTGTACGGGGCCCTGCGGTACTCACCTCCCTGCGCAGGGATGACCAGAGGCTGGGGAGGAATTCCTGCAGCTCCTTCTGCCCGTAGATGGCACAGCAGGCAGTCTGCAAGAGGGAGCCAGGAGAAAGCATCAGAGAGAAGCCAGTACCGGGAGGATAGAGCAGGGACACTGCCCATCCTGGCAGGCTCATGCTGAACTGCGCAAACCACTCAAGGGAGAGGAAAAGAGGAAAGAGTGATGCAGGCCAAACAAAGACACTGGAAATTGTGGCTCTGCAAGGGACAGTCTCTGGCTGGCAGGGAGAAGGGCTCAGAGGTGGCTGGCTGCTGCTGCCACAGGCCAGCTGTGGGCTGAAGGAGGTAGGGGATCCCTCATTACCAGAGTCTGCAGGGAGTCAATCTTGGCACTTTGCAGGTCTGAGTCCATCTTCTCAATGAGCAGAGGGAGCAGGAACTGCAGAGAGAGGCACTTAGACTGAGCCCACCTTTGCACCACCTTGTCCACGGCTGTGCAGGGCTGCAAGCTCAGCCTCTGTCAGGAGAGCAGAGGTGGAGGGATACCTGCAACGGGCAGCCCCTTCCCAGAGTGTCAGGGTTAGCACCCTCCCCATGCCCAGCCCCAGCAGAAGACAGGGCTGCCCTAGTGCAAGCTCCTGGTCCCAGCTGTTTCTGTCCCACAGAGCCACAGCAGGGGCTGCAGCACTGTGAAATGCAGCCTGTGCTCAGGAAACAGTGGGGAGCTCAATAACCCCCTAGGAGCTTCCTACCTCAGCAAATTGGGGCGTGGAGGCCAGTACAGCCCGGAGGCTCAGGATCAGGTCTTCTCTCTGGATGCCGTGAGGGTCATTGGGGGGCTGGAAGGGAAGCACAGAGAGCAGGTGACTGGTCAGGAAACCTCCCAACCCAGCCATCAGCTGAGGCTGCATCACCTCATCTCCAGCAAGGCAGCAATGATGCCAGTCACTGCAGCCAGCTTGGCACCAGCCTGTCAGCCTGGGTACCACAGCTCACAGCTCAACACTGCCCAGCCAAGACTCTTGCCCACCCTCTCCTCCCATTCCCTGGAGGGGACACAACCCCCCTGAGAAAACACCAGAAGGAACAGACTGTGGCACGGGGCAGACTCACTCACGGGAGTAAAATCAATGGGGAAGTAGCAGGATGTCACTTCAAATAGCTCCTCCACAAAGGGACCTGCAAGGAGAGAAGAGGGAGTGAGCAGAGATGCTGGGCAAAAGAGGCACAGCAGCCATGCCTAGCACCCATGACTGGCTGGCTCTGCAGCTCCTAAAGCATGTCAGGGACAATGTCAGCCCTAGTCAGACCCAAGGGCCATCCCTCCAACAGCTCCAAGAAAAGTGACTTGTTCCCCGATCAGCTCCGCATGGCAGGCACAGGCTCACCCAGGGCATAGTTCTTGGTAATGAGATCATGCACGATCTGGAAGGCCACCAGCAGGTTGCGGGGATCCTTCTCCCCGTCCATCACCTGGATAAAGCCGAAGGTGAAGTCGGCACCCAGGCCCTTCAGCTCTGCAGAAAGAAGGAGTGTGAGCAGGTGCAGGACACCAGACCTCACCGACATGGCATGAAACCAGCCTGGCTCCCCCAGATCTCACCAACATGGCATGAAACCAGCCTGGCTTCCCCAGCCCCACAGCCCTTCCAGCTCTCCCCAGGCAGAGCCACAGAGCCCTCAGAGAAAGCGGAAGCGAGCCATTTTTCCAGCCTGGACAACCCCAGAGTGGTCCCGGCATCTACCCCCTCACCTTCCTCCCTGGTGCCCATGAAGTTGGTGATGATGCTGTAGACTGTGTGGCGGTCCAGCTGCAGCAGGGACTGGAGGGAGGAGCAGAGCAATCAAAACAAGCCTCCACACACGGCAGCACTGCCACCCACCACCCAAGGGCAACGCATGCCCTTGAGAAGAGGGCAGGACCCCCAGCAGGTCAGCTGCTGCTTCCTGGCACGCAGATCCCATTTACCACATGCAAAGTGTGCACGTGCCTATGCAATGGCACCTGAATGTGACTGTCCCTCGCTGCATGAATGCATCATCACAGTCACACCAGGGCCACACAATGCTGCCCAAGGCCCTGCCAGCATAAACAATCTTAAATTGGAGGAGAATTTGGGGGCTGGGAGCATTTAAACACAGCCTGGAGAACAGAGCAAAGGAAATAACTCCCCCAGGGCTGACAGAAGAGAGGACAAAGGCCAAACACTCAGCTGTTGTCTGCCTCTTGCCCTGCAGTGAGACACGCTGTCTCCAAGCTCCACAGGAGCACTGCACTGCTACTGAATGCATTCAGTCCTCAGAGCAGGCAGGCCATCCCCAGACACCGGGAGAGCAGGGACAGGAGGATGGGAAATCACATTTCTCACCTGCACGTGTACCTCCTGGAAGATAGCTTTGAGCACAGACACCGCTAGCCCCGGGGACAGCACGTCACACATGCTCTGGGGACAGGAAGAGAGAAAAGCAGGAAGAGAAAACCATGATGGGAGACATAAAACAGAGCTCCTGTTTCTGTACAGCAGCCACCTGCAGGATCCTCTCCTACTCTGGGGAGAGCTCACCACCCCCACAGCACAGAACAGGATACCGTCATCTACGCTGCTCCCCAGGGTGGCCAGGGAATCCTTGCCCCATACCAGCATGGGGCAGGAAATCAAGGCGGTCTCCTCTCTCCTGCCCCTCTGCAAGGGGCACAGGAGGAGCACTAGGGAGACAGAGCAATGCCACTGGGCAGGAGCTGACAGCCCAGCCGGGCCCTGCTTGATGTGCTGCTCCAACCTGTACCCAGGTGTTGCACCTTCCTGGCACCACTATGGAGCACATCCCTGCACTGCAGGCTGGGGGGCACAAGCTCACCAGTGCTCGGAGTCCCTGGAGCACCGAGGGGATCACAAGGTGATGATCTTGCAGCCGATTCTCGTAGAACAGGACCAGATGCAGCACTGTCACAAACAGACACCAACGTGCGTTAGTCCCAGGAAACGCAGCTGCCGGGCGCCGGCCCCAGCTCTGCCAAAAGCAGATGAACAGCAAACATATCTTGCACTGGTGAATGGGATTAACTGCCACTGTTGGGTGCACCCACCTGGCTCCAACGCCTTTGCCCTCCCCCCATGAACAATTAACGTCTGACCCCAGTGGTGCAGCACCCACCTCTGGCAGTTGCAGAGGTGCTGGAGCTACCCGAGAGGCATTTGCCCTGGCCTGTCCAGACACGTGGGCGCAGACACCAGCAGTGAAGCGGCTGGCAGACGCCTGCTCAGCCGAGGCTGGAGGATGCTGTGGGGTGGGGCGCAGGGCTGGAGCAGGAGCTCCAGCTTCCCTGCGCTGGCTCCACAACACATTCCCGGCCCCTGAGTCACGGCCACGGGCGCCTGCACACCCCAGCCCTGGGGAGTGGCAGCAGGAAGCAGACTGGAAGAGCCGGCTAGCAGCATCCTGCGCCCACAGCTGCTGCAGAAACTCACCCCCCCAGGAGGCAGCCTGACGCAGTGCTTGAGAAATGAACTGGGTGAGGAGGGACAGGAAAGGAGCCGGAGCCAGATGGGGGTGTCACAGCAGCTGCTTGTGCCCTCCCGGGAAGCTGGCTCTGCCCACCCTCCTCCAGAGCTCCTGGTGAATTGGCTCTAACCTGGCTCACTCCCCTCACCCAGCTGCCCTGACTCTGCCAGGCCTCCCCACTGAACATCCCCACCCCCAGCTGTCCCTCCGGAGCACCCCAGTCCCCATACCACAGTCATCACACCTGACTCCAGCTGCACCAGTAGCTAGTCTGTCCGTACTCTCTTCGCACAGCTGCTCTTGGCCCTGCCTGGCGCCAGTCTGAATCTTACAGAGAGCCAAACGCCAAGGACTAAGCACCTTTTACTTCCATCCTTCCCTTTCTCCACCTCACTTACTAGCTGAGCCCCCCTGCCTTGCCAGCCTGCTGGCACAGGTTCAGCTACCCATCAGCAAGGCCCCCAGTCCAATTCAAAGTTTGGCAGCAGTTACTGGCTTCCCCTGCTGCCAGCCAGTTGCTGTGGGGCATTTAACACAGCTAAACCTTCTCCTTGCCTCCTCGAATGGGGCATCTTCCTCTCCCCACTCCGGTCTTCCACTTCACTCTCATCCTTAGGCTGATCTCCCCTCCTTTCCAGGCCCCAGGGTTCCCCCAGAGGTAACCTGGGCAGGCCGCAGGGCTGCGGTGTGACTCGCTTTGTGGAGGATGGTTTTCCTGCACTGAATCACCACCCAAGGATTTTGACATGCAGATGTGTCCCCAAGGCGTCCCACATGGCGCTGAGCACGCCTGGGTGTGCAACACCCACACGCTGCCAGGGGCACCAGCTGCAGCGCCAGGGCTTTGGTGTATTCAGGGAGTGACCCGAATTGCGTGATGAGGTTGGCAAAAAGGCTGCAGCGTGAGGCCCTGTGCCCTCCTTGGACTTTGGCTCTTGAGAGACACATACAAAGTTGTCACAGTGCTAAATCAATCCCTTTGCCAACTGCAGGACAGACACTTGAGTGGCACCGGCTTTGCCCCCAACCTGCTGGCAGCCACTCAAGGGCCTAGAGCAGCCCCTACCTTCCTTCTCCTGGAGCAGGGTGTAACAGTGGAGCAGGACTTGTGACAGCAGCTGGATGCCTCGCCCTCGTGTTCGAGGATCTGTGTTCTCCAGGCAAGACCTAGCCCAAGTGGGGAGAAAGCCCAAGAGGCCTGTTGTGAGCAGGGACACCCAAGCAAGAAGCACATCCTGAGCAGACACATTATAAAAACAAAGAGGTGCCACTCTCTGGGCAGGCGGGCGCTGGCCCAGTCCTGCCTGAGCTGCCGGCAGGGTGGGAGCAGACTCGTCTTCCCCTGACTATGCTGCACACATGCACCCGGCCCCAGAGCCATGCAGCAAGAAATCCAAGTTCTCAAGTCGGACCAAAGAAATTGCTCTTGCACCACGCTGTGCACCTGAAACTCAGGCTCCCAAGATCACAAGGGCTGAAAAACGGCAAAGCCTCCTGCAATGAGGCAAACCCAGCCCCCAGCTTGGGAGAAACGAGCCTCCCCAAGTCCCAGGCCACAAAAGCTCCGAGACGGAAGCAAAAGCTGAGTGCCAGCCAACTTGTGACATGGTGATGTGCAGCTGTGTGCTCAGGCAGCTCCTGCTGGGGACAGTCCCAAATGAGAAGTGCCCTGTAGCTTTCTGCCTGACACAATACCTCTCCTCAGTGCTGGAAGAGCATCAAGAGCTGCTCCAGCCTTGCCCTTTCCCAAACAGCTCCCAAGTCCTGGGAGGGCAAAGCACCACTCAGGCCCCGTGCTGCGAGCAGACAACAGGCTTGCAGGCCTGCGTGCTGCGGTGTGTCTACCAGCGCTGAAGCTAGCTCATCCTGGACGAACATGCATGCTTCTCCTCACTGTCCCTCCTCGTGGGAATCTCCCCTGCAAGGCCCTTACGCGATGTATAACATGTATAAGGCTTTTCTTACCCCAGGGCTTCCACAAGCTGCAGCACGGTCCAGCTTCCATCTTTCACCCCTGGAGAAAGGAGGTAAAGAGAGTGAACCAAAGAGACTCCCAGACCGTCAGTCAGGCACGGCGCTGCAGAGAGATGCTGGGAAGGGCCCTGGCACCGCAGTGGGAAAGGCTGGCCAGGTGCCGGCACCTCGCTAAGCACCGAAGGAGCCGTGTGCACTCAATTGGTGGAGCTGCCTCCAGCCCTGCCTGTGAACACGTCTGGGACCGAGAGCCACCTCGACTGGATCAGAGCTGAGAGCAGGCAGCAAGGGGTGAACTTGCCTGCACTTTGCCTCTACCCTCTCCCCACAGCCTGGCTGCATCCATGACTGACGCATGGCTCCTGAGGGAAGCAGCCTTGCCGTGCTCCACTTCACTGAGACGCCAAAAAACCCTTCTCTAATGTGAGCAAGCCAGGAGGAGACAGAGGGCAGCTCCCCAGCTGGCTGAGCAAACAGCCCAGACACTAGCGATCACCCAGCTTCCCACCCTGGCTCCTCCACCTCCACGCTATGCTGAGGAAGACCTGCACAAACTCCCTCCAAGATGGAGGGCAGTGAGAAAGGCAGCTTTGTGGTCAGAGGAAGACGAAGCGTTGGGACTCCTGGAGTCTATTTCCAGCTGTGACTCAGACAACCTGCCAGGTTGCCTCACTCACCTCCTGCCTCAATATTCTTGCAACTCAACTGGGGGAAGAGCCACTCCTCGGGAGGCTTTGGTAAGGACCTGCTGCATCCTACAAGAGCCTTGGCAGAAGGGCAGGTTCTCCACTCCTGCCACCCACTGCCAAAGTGACACCTTCCCAGTAGGAAAGCTCTGTGCGTGCCCTGAGGTCAGACATGGGGAGGCAAGGGACTGCCTTGCCTTCAGCCCTCTAACCTGTAGCTCAGGTGGCAAGGGACATTGCGGGGCAACAAGCAGCACCCCTCACTCTCCACCTGAACAAAACAGCTTTCCTCCACAAAAAAAAATGCACCTTCCAGTCACCAAGCCTCACTGTCTTTGCCCAGGAGCACTTCTGGGCACTCCGGAGGGCCCTGTTCATCCCTCTGCCCTGCTGAAGTCTTGCCTACACAACTGACAGGGCACCCACCCCTCACAAGCCTAAAGGTTTCATTCCAGGCTTTCCCAGGCCTTGTCTCAGCTAGCGTCTCCAGCTGTTGCAAGCATTTAGTGGCTCTTCCTAAGCAGTTAATTCCAGTATTAAGTCACGCTGTTCATCAGAGAGGGGTCTCTGGGGATGGGAGAAGGGATGACAGTGTTTTCTGACAGCAGGCAGCCCCGGCTCCAGAGACAGAGCTTCCAATCCTGCTTGGCACAGCAGGGAGAGGGAGCCTGGACTGAGGGACGGAACAGATAAGGAGAGCTGCAAGGAAGAAGAGGAGCCCAGCAAGTCACAGAGTTGACAGGCACAGACTGAACAGGGGGTGCCTTGAGCGACAGCCATAAGGTGCTAGCAAAATTTCTTGCAGAAGAACAACAGTGCAACAGCAAGTGAGTGCTGTGCACCGGCACAAAGCAGAGTGGGCTGCCAGGAGAGCTCGTACAGCCCCTTCACACCCAGCATCCCAACATGCTGCTCTGCAAGTTCACAAAAAGCCCTCGTGCCTCTGAACCACCGTGGAGAAGGTCTGAGACAAACACTGTCTCCACAGCCAAGAACTCTGCCTCTCTGCATTTTCAGAGACCAAAAGCAGCATCTACACAAAGCTGCTGGCTTCCTAATCAACAGGAAAGAGCTGAAGCGTAATGATCAAACCACAGTTGGCTACTGATGCTCCCCACGGTTAGCAGCCCCTTTGCTCAGCTACGGTGAGAAAATTCGCTCTGTTCTCAGGGACCCAGGGGCGTGACCAGCTTTGCCTCGTGTGGAGCGACCGCACCAGCACCAGCAGCGCGACTTGCGAGCGCTGCCTCCTGCTCGCAGGCAGAGCCGCCCAGGCCACAGCTTAAGCGCAAGCACAGCTATAATTGGACCTGCCTCATCAGCACGGCAGGCACAGTGGCGAGCCTGTGAAAATTCTGCCTCCACATCTGGCAGCAGCAAGTTCCCAAGGTTAATTACGAACCTTGAATCCCAGCACTCCCTTTACCAGGAGGGGCTGCCTTCCTATTCTGGTGTTCCTGTAGTCCGAGAGCCTAAACAGAAGCAAGCCATTCACCCTTTGCTGCATTCTTACTCGGAATCAATCTGCTCCCTTTCCTGACACCTATTCCCCCCTTTCACGCAGTGTCCTTCTAGACATTAATCGCTTCTGCACGCTTTCCATTCTTGTCTCCCCCACACCCTCAAAACGTCAGCACAGCATTCACAGGGAGCGTGTGATGGATTTCTGTAACAGCAGTATCCTTCTCTCCCCATCTTTTAATAAAAACGAGTTCAGCCTCCTTCTGCCACCCACTGGCCCGAGCTGCCTGTGACAGCACCGAGGCCCTTCTTCCACTTGCCAAGTTACACTCAATTTAGTACTCAGCAACGCATGGGAGAAGCTCAACACATTTCTTCCAACAGTTGCACAACGGCTGCAAGGTTAGAGAAACCCTCCCCTTTCGCTCAAGGATAGGTGATGCAATTTAATACTTTCTGATGTGTGATTCTATACGAGGTCAGAGGGGCCAAAGGACACGTCCCGGCTCCCTCGCTTGTCAAGGTAGGTTTGTCACAAGTGCCATATGGCTGATGAGAAGGGGGAGGCAGCTCTTCTCTTTGTATGTCTTTGAAGTGACAAAGCCTTCTGCAGACACTTCTGTAACACAACCATAGATGACAACAGTAGTTGTAAGGTTATCTTTCCCCCCCTCTATCCCAAATATATCGAAGGCTTTGTTCAGCCCTTTTGCAACATCTTGACTGTCACAGTTCAGTGAATTCCTCCAAATTTCCTTGGCATTTTCTTCACTTTGCATTACACAGACCACCAGGTTATCTTCCCGTTTTGCCAGCTCATCTCATCACCAAAATACCGCGGATCAGTTCACAATCCATCGGTCTTGGGGAAGGCCTATAAGCTACGCCCCTGTGTAATGTAGCCTATGTAGCCCTTGTCTGCTCTCTCAACTCCTTTCCAAAACACGCTGAAGCCACTGCCTAGAAACACAAATGTGCTGCCTTATCCTTAAAAAGCCACGTTCCTGAACCTGCAAATTCCCTCAAGTAACAAAGTCACCAGATCGCTGCTCCATGCGGAACAACAATTTATCCAAGAAAGCCAAATGCCTCAAGCCCTGCCAGGAAAGGAGGACAAACAGCAGAGAGGGCAGTTAGAGCCTGGGCCCCAGAAGCAGGGGCCAGCGAAGCCAGTGCATCAGTCATCCCCTCCAGCATCTCAGCAAAGCCAGGAGCTCCCTTCCCACTGTCACCTTCTCTGCCACCCAGCCACGGCCACCTCCCGGCCAGTCGCACCCAGTACCACCCACAGCAGCTCCAGTGCCTGCAGCTTCGTGCCCCCATCAGCTCACACATCCCGTGCCACTTCCCCCACCCCAAAGCCCCATTCCCTGCTCCAGGCCAGCCCCTGGCCCAACACCTTCAATCCCACCCCACGCTCTAGACCAGCCCTCCAAAACCCTGACCCAGCCCACAGACCCCACGACTCGGCCCTCACCCCGGCTCCCACCAGCCCCGCATCCGCCCGCGCCGGCCACTGCCTCGCCCCTAGAGCCCCTCGCCCCGGCTGCTGCCCC
>WAAD01037411.1:102202-118730 GCA_013389945.1 Fregata magnificens
GGATGCTGCCCCGGACGGTCCCGGAGGCCACGGGGATGGGCGCAGCTACCTGCCGGCGGAGGGGACGTGGGCCGGCGGGGTGAATCACGCCTGCCTTCCCCTCGCCCGCCTCTCCGGCCGGTGCAATCGCAGCCGGTAATTACCGTGTTTATGGCAAAGCGGAGGTAGGCGGCAGGAGAGGAGGAGCAGGAAGCGTGTGCCCGGGGACTGGGTGCCCCAGCCCTCGCCCACAGCCGGGATGCCGGCGGGAGGGAGGGAGGGAGGTTTTTCCCGTGGGATGGTGCCCGCCGCTCCAGCAACACGGGCAGGGTGCTGTGGCTGCCGGTCCAGCTGTGCCTACCGCCCGTGGGGAGCCGTCCCCGCTGTGCGGGGCTCCAGGTGTGCCAGCGCGCCTCGGGAGGCCCTGCTGGCTTGGGTTAGGGTGATGCCAGGCAACAGCGGGCTGCAGAGCCTGTGTCTCCATCACCACTACTCACTCCCTGCCAGGCTCTCCTGGGATGGGTCGTGGTCCCCTCCTGGTGCCCCTGGCAGCTGCTGCCGCTTTCTTGCAGCATGTCACTTCCCAGGAGAGCGGGGCCGTCCCGAGTGCTGGGGTGCCCAGGCTGGCTCCTGCCCCTGCTTGCGTGGTGCCACCAGCACGTCGGAGCCGCTCAGCAGGTGGTGGAGGATGAAGCAAGGCCACAGCTGCCCTCACCTGCAGTACAGGGATGCTGGCCCAGGCCGGCAGGTCCCAGCATGCGAGGGGTGCTCTGCCTGCCCACCTCTGCTGCTGCGGGGGCCCTGCTAAGCAGCCTGTCTGCCTGGCCAGCTCCTGCCCTGGCCAGGGCTTGCTGTGACCCCCTGCAGAGGGGTCTTGCCAGGGCTCCCCGCAGCAGGTGGCAGCGTTGTCCGTGGGGTGGCCAGCTTGCCAGAGCAGGGGATGCTGGTGGCACGCAGCATCCCAACTGGCACACAGTATCCCAACCCTGCCTGGCCCAGGAGGGGACCAGCCAGCACTGCTGGAAGTGGTGTTGCGTGCCATCTGGCTGCCATCCCCTCCGGGGCCAAGCCAGCCTCCAGGACCCGCTGGCTCGGGCTGCCTGCCTCTCCCTGGGGCTCCAGCCAGGCAGGGAGCGAGCCCCGGGGCAGGGGAGCCTCCGGGGTACAGCCTCCTGTCTAGGGGTCCCCTCACTGGGGCACTGCGGGGGGGGGCTGAGCCGCAGGCGGGGCGCTGCAGGCACAGGGCAGGAGGCAGGCAGGCTGCTGGCCAGATCCTGTTGGCTCGAGTCCAGGTGCAGCGAGTGGCCGGACCTGTCCGGCGGTGCTGCCACAGCGGGCAGGGGCGTAGGGTTGCATAAGGGGTCAGGAATAGAGCGGCAGGAGGTGATTAGAGTCTGTGGGGCCCGGCTGGGCGGCAGCAATAAATAGACGAGGCTTAGCCCCTGCCTACCTGGGCAAGGCTGCCGGGCATGCCTGCCCGCATGGGGCGGCTGCAACCAGGCCCCACGGCTCTGATCCTGCTGCCTTGCCTGGGCCAGCCTCTTCCCTTTGCCGTGAGTGAAGCTGGGGGGATGGTGCCGGCCGGGACTCCTGCCATACATGATGGTCCCGGCTGTAAGGACGCGTGCCCTAGCCTGGTGGCTGCAGCAGCGTGGAGATGCGGTCCCAGCCGTGTCCTTCAGGCTGGCCATGACCGCTGTTCTGCTGCCCTCCCGGGGCAGGTGCCACCTCTGACCTTGCTCTGTCCTGCAGTGCTGCAAATCCCTCCTGCCCAGCACCGTGACTGCTGAATCGGCAGCACTGGCTGCAGCCTGCTGCCCTCGCTCCTCTGGGGATGCGGGTGCAGGCAGGACACTGCCCATCAGGGATGCTCAGCGTCCAGCCCCGGGGTAGCTGAGCTCCTGTGCCCCATAGGAGACTCCTGGCGTGGGTGCCACATGTGTCCAGCTCCGGGCTGGGTGCTCGCTGGGAAAGCAGGTGCTGTGCTGGCTCCAGCGGTCTTGGACAGGGTGGGACAGGACTGGTACAAAAAAAAGGTCACGTAGTGCCTTGTGTCACCACACAGTTGCCCAGGAAAAGCCACCTGGGGGACGTGGCTCAGTCCGCAAGCTGGCGGTGGTGGCTGTCCCCAGCAGCTGGGGTGTGTGGCATCGCTTTGCCTGGCAGGTCGCCGTGCAGGCACAGGCATCCTTCCTGCCTGGCTGGGGCTCCACACCCACCGTGTTCCGTCCCCGCAGGAAGGGTGCCGGCTGGCCACCCCAGGGAGAGGGGAGGCAGGAAGGAGCTGTTGTCACTCATTGTCCCCTGCTCAGCTGGGAGTGACAACAGCTCCTTCCTGCCTCACGCTTCTGGCCCAGCCGTGGGGCCGACTGGATGGGGCTGTTCCCACGGGGCCACAGCCTGGTATAGGGAGGGCAGGGCAGTGTGGGGCTGGCACGGGGGGGTGGCCCAGACCCCTGCTGCTGTGCCCTGGGCAGTCTTGGCTGCTGGGGGTCCCTGGGAACATGGTTGGGGGCTGTTTCATGGAGAGCCTGCTCAGTTCAGCCCATTGCTGGGGCTGCTGCAGGCTGGCAGCCCCCCCACCCGGTGATGCCCTCTGGCCCCCTGATGCCCTGGACGCTGTGTGCCTGCTGTCTTGCCCGGAGCTGGTCCCTGCCACCCTGGGGTGGGCAGAGAGGATGGAGAAGTCCTGCTGCCCCCTTGCCAGGGCTGCAGCTCAGCCCCTGTAATCCCCTTCCCACTCCAACTCACTGGCTTATTTCCTGGCTAATTCCCCAAGCTATAAATACTGCCCTGCCTCAAAGGGCCCCGAGGCCCCCCGGCCACCCTGCGGGGCAGGGGCTGGTCCCCCTAGCATGGGGGCAAGAGCCCTTGTCTCTCCTGGGGGCAAAGAATGTCACTTGGGGGGGCAGCTGCTATGGGGCCAGTAGGACCTTGGGCAGGGCTAGCTTTATCTGAGTTCCCCCCAGCTACATTGGGGATTGTCCTGCGGTGGGCATGGTGGTCCCTCGGACACCGCTGTGCATGGTGCGAGGGGTCCCCAGGAACCTGTGGGGATGGGGAGGTGGGGGGTTCAGGGCCCAAGGGGGAGCCCCATCCTTTGGCTGAGCATCCCTCCCCTCCACAGCTCGCAATGAGCCCCTGAAGAAGGAGCGTCCCAAGTGGAAGAGTGACTACCCCATGACGGATGGGCAGCTGCGCAGCAAGCGGGATGAGTTTTGGGACACGGCACCCGCCTTCGAGGGCCGCAAGGAGATCTGGGATGCCCTGAAGGCAGCTGCCTACGCCGTGGAGGCCAACGACCACAGCCTGGCCCAGGCCATCCTCGATGGAGCCAGCATCACCCTGCCCCACGGTGAGGGACGGCACCGGGGGTGCGGGTGGGGTGGGTGCTGAGTGCCCCACGTCCAAGCACATCATGGTCCCAGGTTGGAGAGGTCCCAGCTGCCATCCACCCAGCTCAGCCCTGCCAAGGGGGGCAAGATGGGCTCTGGCCTGCTGCCTGGGGTGGCCCCATCCCCATTTGGGGGGGTCCATGGGGATGCCCACCCACAGCATCTCACCCTGCCATCCCCAGGGTCCCTGACGGAGTGCTACGACGAGCTGGGCAACCGGTACCAGCTGCCCGTCTACTGCCTGGCACCTCCCGTCAACCTGATTCTGGAGCGGAGTGAGGAGGAGGTGGCAGAACCGGCCGAGCCCCTGCCCAACACCCGGCGGGAGTTCGCCCTCAAAGTGCGGCTCTCCACTGGCAAGGACCTGCGGCTGAGCGCCAGCATGGGCGACACCATCGGGCAGCTGAAGAAGCAGCTGCAGGCGCAGGAGGGCATCGACCTGGCCTGGCAGCGCTGGTTCTTCTCGGGCAAGCTGCTCACCGACCGCACGCGGCTGCAGGAGACCAAGATCCAGAAGGATTTTGTTGTGCAAGTGATTGTTAACCAGCCCCTGCCGTCCAGGAGCTGAGCCACCCCCCGCACTGGTTGCGGGGAGAGGGTGGGGGCACAGTGGCACCTCTGGGGATGCCCCGTGCCGTGTCCCAGCCCTGCCGGAGCCGGGGCAGCCCCTGCTCCCCCCGCCGAGGCTGCCCCCCACCCGGGTGACCCCCCGCCCAAAAGATCTACATGGGGCTGTGCTGCCACGGTGGCCCCTCTTGGTTGGGGACACGGGTGCACGCCGCGTTTGCTGCAGGAGGTTCGAGACCAAATGTCTCTGGGTGGTCAGCGCGGCCGGGGCCCCGCTGCTGGGCTGTGCCGGCAGGGAGAGGCCGTGACCCACTGGGCTCTGGCTCCCCCTGGCCGGGAGGCCCCGGGATGCTGAGCTGGGTGGAGATGTCTCCCCTCTGTACATAGTCTGTATTTATCAATAAAGCCTTTTCATCCTTCCTCTGTCCCCTGGGGCAGGCTGGGGGGGCTGTCACCCGCAGCCATGGGAGGTCCCCGTGCCTGTCCTATGTCTGCTCCCATGTCAGGATGGGCACAGGGTGGCCAGGGAGAGCCTGGGCACCCCAGCTCTGCTCCCCAGTGCCACCCTGACCCTGTCCCACCAGCCCTGGTTCTTTTCCTGCTTAGACCTTTCCCCAGCGCTGCCACCATAGTCCCATTGCCATCCTGACTGCTTGCCGGTGTGGGGCCACCACCTCCCTTTCCCAGTGCTCCCCTCCAGAGGTTTCAGCCTGTGTTTGCCCTGAGGCCAGGCAGGACAGTCCATGGAGCGGGCTGGTCTCAGGACCACCTTTGCAGCCACCATCGCCTGTCCTGGTGAAAATGGCGCCTTTCTGCAGCTGGAGGCTGTGGCACCCATGGGACAGGGCACCCAAGAGTGCCCCTGGGAACTGCCCAGGAGGGTGACAGTAACATGTCCCCATCTGTCCTTCCCCCCAGGTCCTGTGCCGGGGGCTGGTGCCCAGCGCATTAACTGTCCCGGCACAGGGCAGTGCTGGCCTCATCTTACAAAGGGGGAGAGCCGAGCCCGGGGGGCTGAACAATGTCCCTGCTGCCGGGAATAGCTGCCGGCTCTGCCCGCTGGTCCCTCCGCCAGCTGCCCGTGCGTGGTGGGGGAGGCCGGGCAGCCAGCAGGACCCTGGCAGGGCTGCTCCGGACGCTCTGCACCTGAGGTCATTCTCCAAAGCGGTGCAGAGGGGCCGTGGCTCCCGGCATCATGTGCTCCCTGCTGCTGGCTGAGAGGTTTGGGGGGGGCCCCATTGCCTCCCTTTGGGGTGGGCGGTACCCCCCCCACCCAGGTGCCAGGGAGCCTGGGGCGATGCCGGTGGGTGCTGCAGCATCTGCTTGCATGGGATGGGGTGATGGGAGCCATGGGGAGCGTCCTGGCTGACCAGGGTGGGTGGCACGGGCACAGGACCTACAGGGCGACCCCAGACCATGTCCCCACTCCACCGAGCCTCTCTGGACTGGCTGCTGCGGGCTGTGCGCACCCCAGCTCCCCGCACCCAGCACAGGGGTCCCGGGCAGCCTGTGGGGGGGCAGTGGGTCTCTTTAAGAGGGTGTGGGGCCAGGGAGGTGAGCCAGGGCCACCAGAAAGCAGGAGGGTGAGCTCATGGCAAAGCTGCCCCAGTCATGTGGAGCAGTCACAGCTGTCAGTGCCCTTGGGCTGCAGAACGGAGGGGCCGGCAGCATAAAGCCCCACGGCCAGCGGAGCCACCGGCAGCACCGGGAGCCAGGGTTGGGTGCTCCCGGCCCGTGGTGGCAAGGAGGAGAGGCCGCATCCTGCACGGGGCTGTGCACTGCAGGCAGACATGGAGCTGGATGTGCAAAGGGCCAAGGAGCTCATCGAGCAGAAGCTGGCAGAGGAGGAGGAGGAGGAGAAGGTGGGTCCGTAGGGCAGAGGGATGTGGCAGGGACCTGCTGTGTGCCGTGCCCATCCTTAGGGCCCTGGGTGCGAGGTGGCTGGCACCAGCCCTGCCATCCTGGGGGATGCAGGAAGGTGGCCAAGGGCTCTCGGGGGCATCAGATTCCCAACCTGGGAGCTCTTGCTGAGCAGCAGGCAGGTGCCCAGCTTGCCGAATGGGGCAAGCGGGCAAGCGCAAGCCCGAAGGCTGCTGGGCATCCCAGAGACCGCAGTGGCGAGCTGTGAGCCATGCCCAGAGCCACCTCCACCGGTGGGCTGGGGACAGAGCTGGTGGGGCTGCTCTGTGCCCAGCCGGGACCATGCAGCCCCCTCCCCGTGCCCGTGCAGCGACTCAAAGGGGATGGTGGTGTGCGGGAGCCCCCGGCTGTGGAGCGGATGAGCACACCTGAGCTGGAGGAGGAGAAACGCCGTGGCCCCAGGAACCGGGGCCTCGAGGCCGTCAAGGTGAGGTGGGTCGGGGTGCGGGGGGGGCCGGGGGGTGGCTGGACGTGGAGAAGGCGAACAGGGTGCTGCGTGTCCCCCCCCCAGGGCCAGGAGCGGGTGCGGAGGAGCTCGGTGGACCTGCGGCGGGAGATCATCGATGTGGGGAGCATCCAGCGCCTCATCGAGCTCCGCAAGCAGCGCCGGCAGCGCCGGGAGGAGCGGGCAGCCACCCCTGAGCCCCCGCCGCCGCCAGAACCCCTGGAGATTGTATGTTTGGGGGGGTCTCAGGGTGCGGGAGGGGGACGGCTGGGACAGGGGCTGGAGCCCCCACGGGCCAGTCCCTGGGTCACCCTGCCAGCCAGGGACCTCCCCGGGGAAGCAGGGCAGGATGCCCCCCGTGTTGTCCCCTCTCCCCTGTGATGCCCCAGCCCTGAGCCCATCCTGCCACCAGGAGGGTCCCGTGGAGCCAGAGACCTTCCTGCGAGCCGCCGTCCAGGGCAAGATGCACGTCATCGAGAAGTTTCTGGCAGACGGTGGCCCGCCCGACACGTGTGATGAGGTAAGCGTCCCCCACGGCCGCTGGCCACCCCCTGCCTGTGCCCTGCTGCCATGCCCTGCCGTGCCGGGGCTGGGGGTACAGCTGGGCTGGGGGGGATGGATCTGTCCACCAACACGGCACCTCATCCCCCCAGTTCCACCGCACGGCCCTGCACCGCTCCTCGCTGGAGGGACACACGGACATCCTGCAGAAACTGCTGGACAGCGGGGCCACCGTTGACTTCAGGGACCGGGTGAGGCCGGATCCTGCCCCCAGCTCCATGCTGGTCTGAGCCTCCAGGCATGGCACAGCCAAGAGCAACTGCAGGGTTGGGGTCCCTGCAGCGGGGCAGTGCTGTCCCCACTGCCAAGGTGGCCGCGGGCAGGGTTCTGCTGGCTCAGCCCGGGCACGGGGACTGGCTAGGGTGGGGGACGGACATGGGGTGGGGCTGTCCCCCACCATGATGCGGCTCTGTGCACCCAGCTGGACTGCACCGCCGTGCACTGGGCCTGCCGGGGTGGGCACTTGGACGCCGTCAAGCTGCTGCAGGACCGCGGGGCAGACCTCAACCTGAAGGACAAGGTGTGCAGGGCAGAGCCCGGGGCAGAGGGCTGTGCCAGGGGCATGGGCATGCCCCGGGGGACCAGGGCTGGCCCTGTGTTGGTTTAGCAGGGACGGGTGCTGATCCCCTCTGGTGCCCATCTTCTTCCCCCCTCAAGCTGCTCAGCACCCCCCTCCACGTGGCCACCCGGACTGGGCACCCCGACATCGTGGAGCACCTCATCCACTGTGGGGTGGACATCAACTCCCCGGACAGGGTGAGTGCTGCGGCCATGCAGCCAGTGCTGGGGGGGGCAACACTGATCCCCGGTCCCTTGGCTGACCCCTCTGGGGTCTACCAGCACCCACAGTGGGGCACGTCCAGACACACATACATCCCTGCCCCAGGGTGCTGGCAGCCACAGCCAGGGCTGGGGCAGGCACCGTCCCCCTTGTCCTCATGGGGAGGTGGGTGTGCGGGGAGCTGGGGAGCAGTGCCGCTCCCCGCGGCAGGGGGTCCCTGTCCCCAGAGGTGGTCCACGATCCCCAGTCAGGCTGCGTCTCTCACAGGAAGGTGACACGGCACTGCATGATGCCACACGGCTCAGCCGCTACAAGATCATCAAAATGCTGATCCTGCATGGGGCCGACATGATGGCCAAGAACGAGGTGAGCGACGGGGGCCAGCACTGGAGCCATTTGCTGCCCCACCATGTCATGCCACCCTGGCTCCAGCCTCTCTCTGCCCGCTCTTGCAGGCCGGCAAGACCCCGACGGACCTGGTGCAGCAGTGGCAGGTGGACACGCGCCAGGCGCTGGAGACCAAGGAGCAGCCCCAGGGGGAGACAGAGGTCCCTGCGTGACGGTGCCGGGCAGGGACCAGGAACTGGGCTCTGCTCCAAGGAGCAGGATCCAGCCGAGACTTGTCCGTGTCAATAAAAGCCAACAAAGAGCAGCATTCGGCTCCAGGGGGCTGTGGGGCTGGGCAGCCTGCGCCGGGGGCGATGGGGCTGGGGAAGCTGGGTTATCCGGGGAGCTGGTTTATCTGGCAGCATGGATGTGCCCTGTCTCCTAGCACAGGGACTTGAGTGTCGGTGACACCATGGGGCCAGGACATGAGCGGTTCAAGGGCGGGACTCCTCGGTGTGGGATGCCCTGCTTGCTCGCAGTGCTTCAAAGTCCCACCTGGGCAAGCTCAGGGAGGAAAACTACATCAAGGGCAGCTCAACCTGCGTCCACGCTGTGCTGGAGGCTGGGGTTGTGCCAGGGAGCAGCAGTTGTACCCCTGCCAGGCAGCCACTCCGCAGGGCTGGATGGCTGCTTGTTCTCCTGCCTTCCCCACTGGAGCCATCCCCAGGGGAACAAGCCTTTGCAGGCTGGGTCACTTCTGCTGAGTGCAGTACTCATTGCTCCCTACCGAGAAACGCTTCTGCTCGTCCATTTCCAGGGGACCCTACACCAAGACACAGAGCAGGCGAACCCTGCCCACAGCCCAGGGACTCCCTGCAATGCCTGGTCCCTCCCTGGCCCTGCAGCCTGGCCCCGTAGGTGGCAGAGGGATGGCTGCCAGGCATGGCTGCCAGGGCTGGCAAGCGGAAGGGAAAGCACAGCTGGGGTGGCCGGGCTCACCCGGAGGGGTGCTGAGCTCCTGCGGCCGGCTCCTGGAGGGGAGGAGAGCATCCTGAGCTCACCCAGTACCACCCCCCACGTCGTCTGCCCAGCTGAGTCGCGGGTCCCTCACGTGCCCCGTCAAACATTAACAGCCACTCAGCGGGGCAGGCGGCACGGCCGACAGCAGCACCCAGCCACCATGGCGCTCAGCACCTGCCTCGCTTCGCCCCTCCGGCCTGCCCTGGCAGCTCTGCGCTGGGCAGCCCCCAGGCAGTGCCGGGGGTTCAGTGCCTACCCGGGACCGGGGCACACACTCGACCTCAGGGGCATCTTCCCGCCGCTCGCCACCCCCTTCTCACCCACACAGGAGGTGGACTATGCCCAGCTGGAGGGGAACCTGTGCCGCTACGCCAGCATCCCCTTCCGAGGTAAGCGCTGCCTGCTGCCCCTCTCTGTGCAGGCTCCTGCCAAATCCCTGCCCGCCGCAGGGGCTGTGCAGCAGAGTGGAGGCAGCCTGCCGGCTTCCCAAGGGTGCTTAGCCTCCGGTCAGACTTTGCTCCAGGGCTGGCAACCCTTTGGGTGGCCCACCTGGGGCCCTTTGCACTGCAGGTGCCCAGGCAGCCCGGGCACACGTGTGCGTCCTTGCACACCCCTGACACACTCTGGTGCATGCTTGCATGCATACTCCACACGTGTGCAGGCTTGCACACATCCTCCACACATAGCTGCAGGCTTGCACCTACCCTCTGCACGCCCGTGCACATTCACACAGATTCAGCACCACAGGATTGCCCAGGATGGATAGATGGGAGGAAAGGGGCTGCAGAAAGAGGCTGGGGGTTGCAGGGATTTGCCCCGGGGTCTCCCCCCTTCTGCCCAGGCTGTGAGTCCAGGGCTGCGGCGATGGGGACAGGAGAGGGCACACTGTGGGCTGCAGAGCCCTGTCTGGATTCCCAGGAGCAAGAAAGGGAGTGAGGATGATGGGGACACCCAACCTTCCTAGCATCCTGGAGCCCTCAGTGCTGCAGAAGAGCCTGGCAGCACTGGGCTGGAGCTGGCCTGCCTGTGCCCGTGGTGCTGGAAGGGTCCCAAGGAAGGGGTCTGTGTGCCCCAGTCGGGGACAGGGTGGCACAGCCTGGCTGTGGGCACCAATAACTGCCTCGCTAGCAGTGCTGTTTCTGGGCGGTTTCTGGGGATGGAGGTGGGCAGGCAGTGTGTTCAGCCCACAGGGTGCATGTACGGCATGCACAAAGGTGCCTCGGTAAGGGATGGCACCACTGGTGCTCAGCGTGGCACAGGTGGGCACTGCCAACTGGGGGGCACATACCCACATGTGCCCTTTGTGGGGGAGTCCAGGGCTTTGTGGGGCACCTGCGGGAGCCTCCTGGCCCTCTGGGCTGCTGGATGTGGGCATCAGGCTGCTCCGGGTGCCTGGTGCTCACCCGA
Source organism: Fregata magnificens (assembly GCA_013389945.1). Taxonomy (NCBI): domain Eukaryota; kingdom Metazoa; phylum Chordata; class Aves; order Suliformes; family Fregatidae; genus Fregata; species Fregata magnificens. The sequence goes on from WAAD01037411.1 coordinate 112,605, forward strand.
GAGCGGGGTGTGAAGAGGGCGCCTTGCTCCTGTGCCCGAGCCCTGCCCTCCCCACGCTTGTGTTTCAGGGCTGGTGGTGCTGGGCTCCAACGGGGAGTACCCCTACCTGGCACCCCGCGAGCGGCTGGAAGTGGTGACCTGTGTGCGCCGGGCTCTGCCCAGGGACCGCCTGCTGCTGGCTGGCTCGGGCTGCGAATGTGAGTGCCTGCGTGGGCAGCGTGGGGGCCATGTGTGTCCCCCTGGGCACCCCTCACCCTTCTGCCTCCTCCCCAGCCACCCAGGCCACCATCGAGCTGACGGTCAGCACGGCAGAGGCGGGGGCTGACGTGGCGCTGGTCGTGACACCCTGCTACTACCGGGGGGCCATGACCAGCGCTGCCCTGGTCCAGCACTACACGGAGGTGAGCCGTGCCCGGTGCCCACCGGCAGCCCCAGCCGGGTCAGCGGGACGGGGAGTGTGTCCCACACATCTCCAACCCACCCCAGCTGCTGAGCTCTGCCCGGCTGCCTGCAGGTCGCAGATGCATCCCCCATCCCCGTGGTGCTCTACAGCGTCCCTGCCAACACTGGCCTGGACCTGCCCCTGGAGGCTGTCCTCACCCTGGCTCAGCACCCCAACATCCTCGGGATCAAGGACAGCGGTGGGGATGTGAGTGGGGCAGGGCTGTCCCAGGGCTGGCTGCCACCAAACCTGGCCGCAAGCCAGGGACTGGGGAGCTGGGACTCGCAGCGCTTCCCCAGACTCTGGGGGTGCCGGCAGGAGCCCTGCGGTGGGGGGGACAGGGTAATGCCTGCCCCAGGGCACAGCATGTCTCTCCCCAGATCACCCGCATGGGGCTGATGGTCCACAAGACACAGCAGGAGGATTTCCAAGTGCTGGCAGGATCAGCCGGCTTCCTGCTGGCGAGCTATGCCCTGGGTAGGTGCTGCTGCCCCTGCTCAGCTGGAGGCACGGGGTGCTGCCCTGGGGGCACTGGTGGGGACTGGCAGCCAGGCAGGGGAAGGCAAGCAAGGGGCGGCGATGCCCGGGAGGTGCTGGCTGGGCACGGTGTGCCAAGCTGGCTGCCAACGTGCCCTGGTGTCCCCAGGTGCCTCTGGGGGGGTCTGCGCCCTCGCCAACGTCCTGGGGGCCCCGCTGTGCCAGCTGGACCGCCTGTGCCGTGAGGGCCGCTGGCAGGAGGCCCGTGACCTGCAGCACCGGCTCATCGAGCCCAATGTGGCGGTGAGCGGGCAGCACCCCCCGGGATGCTGAGGGGTGGGGGTGGCGGGCCGTGGCAGAGCCGGGGGGCAGCAAAGGATGGAGGTCCCTGGGGCTGCGGGGGGTGGAGCGGTGGTCCAGGGGGGACAGGATGGCACAGCACCCGGCCAGCGAGCTGAGCTGGGCTGGAGGTGGCGGGGTGGGAAATGCCAGCCCTCCTGTGCCAGGAACAGCGTGTCCGCTGGCAGCAGGCACCTGCCTGACCCCCAAGCAGAGCCTCGCCAGCTATTTATAGGCAGCGATGGGGGGAAGAGCTGCTCCTCCCCAGGCCCCCCACCCCACTGAGGGGTGGCCCATCCCTGCCACAAAGAGCCCGCCATGCCACAGGGATGCTCCCCTGCGTGGCCGTGCTCTGCACCCCCCCCCCCCCCCGGTGGGCACCTCATGGGGGGGCTGCAGCCACCCCGCACCCTGCCCAGCCTTGCAGCCCCACATGGGGGAGGGCAGGAGCGATGGCGAGCAAGGAGCAGGGTCGGCAGGAGCAGGGCCCACGGAGCCTGCCGCCCTGTCCCACGGGAGCCGGCAAGCCCCCCGCCCTCCCTCCCGCAGGTCACCCGCCGGTTTGGGATCCCAGGGCTGAAGAAGGCCATGGAGTGGTTCGGCTACTACGGGGGTCCCTGCCGTGCACCCCTGGCCCCGCTGAGCCCCCCCCAGGTAGAGGAGCTTAGGGGGACCTTCAACGCCAACGGCTGGTTGTGAGGGGTCCCCCCCAGCCCCCTCCCGCACTGGGAAGGCACGGGAACCAGGGACCCCGGGGGCCTGGGACGTGGTGGGGACACTGGGACGTGGACAGGAGAAAGCCACCCATCTCACTCCTTCCTGCTGGACAGGGCTGCCCTGGGCAGAGTGGGTAGGGGGGACACCCAGCACCCCCTAGCCACCCTTGCATTCCCACGAGCCCCTGGGGTCCTGCCATCCCCACCTGGGAAGGGATGGATCCCCGCGCCATGAGCCGGGAATAAACCTGCTGCCCCTGCTCTGTGTCTGCAGTCCTGCCCGCGCAAGCAGCCCCCCCCGCCCGGTCCCTGCTCCCAGCAAAAAGGACATGGCCTGGGCGTTTGGCAACATGGTTTATTCAGCTAAGGCCCGTGCAGGCAGCAGCACAAGGCAGGGTCATGGCAAGGCACGGGACCGGTGTGGGCAGAGACTGGCAGGGAGGGCACGGCCCCTGCAGCCCACCACCAGGCTGCGAGGGCTGCCGGGACCCCCGCGCCACGGCCAGCCAGACCGCACCGGGGGTGAAGGGGAGCACGCAGCGGGGAGATGAAGGGTGCGTGCAGGGGACAAGACGGGGAGCTGTGTGCCCCCTGCCCACCCTGCCTGCCCCTTCGCCATGCCCCTCTCCCCGCCTGCCCAGCCCAGGCCCCCTGCTCCAGCCCTGGCACCCCACGCAGCCCTGCACGTGTCCCTCATCCCGGGCTCCGGCTGACCCTGCTCCTCGCTTGCTCCTGCCGTCCCCTAGTGTGCAGCAGGTGTGGGCCAGGCTGGGCGTCCCCCAGGCCCCCTTGGTGGGGATGCTGCTGCAGGTGTCCCCAAGGCAGTGGGTGGGCTGGATTGGCACAGGGGTGAGAGGGACTCAGCCCACCGGCTGGCCCCGAGAGCAGGCTGGCTCCTTCGGGGGCACCATGTCACCCTGCCCAGGGCATGCGGGGGGATGCCCAGGGCACGCGGGGGGATGGCCGGTCACCCACAGCTGAAGGTGCAGGCCACAGGGTGCCCATGGTGCCCACCCTGCCTCGGGACCAGGGTAGCGAAGCGGGCCAGGAGCTGCCCCTCTGCGGGCACGTGGTCTACCAGCAGCCCACGGCCAAGGCACCCCGGCAGTGGGGTCAGGGCCCAGCCCCAGCCCATACACCCCTGCTCTGTCCCCTGCGGTGGGCTGGCAGCCCCGGTGGTCTGCAGCCTTCCCGAGGGGGCAGAGGGGCTGGGCCCAGGCTGCTCCGGCAGGTGCCAGGGCTACAGCCAGAAAGAGAAGGCACCACGGCCACCCCGGGGCACTTGGGTGGAGAGCGGGGGGCCCCGTACGCCCCACCGGCAGGGGTTCAGCAAGGGGGCTTGGTGCAGACCCCCGGCCCCGCCAAGGCTGGGCGGCCGGCGAGCGGAGGGCAGGGGGGCCACCCAGCAGTGCTGCATCCCTGCTCCGGGGACGGCGGGGCCAGCCAGTGCCCGGTGGGGGGGTCCCCACCACAGTGGGAGGGGGGCACGGGGCACTGTCACGCCGTCAGGTTGTGGGCAGACTTGGAGGCGCCCTGGGCCCTCTGGATGATGGCTGGGCACTTCTCCCGCCGCAGCAGCTTGTTGTTCTCGAAGAAGCCCTCGTTGCGGGGCACGCCGTGGGAGCCGTCGGGGAAGGTCAGGAGACCTGGGGAGGGGAGGGAAGGGCCGGGAGTGACGGTGCAGGGAGCAGCATGCACCGGGGCTTGGACTGGCGCTGGAGGGATGGAGTGGGAGACGCCGGACGGGGCCGTGCTGAGCTGGGGCTGCTCGGGGCTGTGGCTGCCCGCACCATGCCGACGGGCACTCACCGAAGCCGTACACGCGCCCGCCTTTGAACTCTCCCTCAAAGGTCATGTTGTCGCAGCGGGTGAAGACGCCTACGCCGTTGAACTTGCCCTGCACAAATTCCCCCTCGTACCTGCATGGGAGGACCTCCTGAGGCAGCAGCTCCCCAGGCAAGCAGGGATGGCCGGAGGGGTGTACGTGGGGGTGCCCCACTCACCTGGAGCCATCGGGGAAGGTGAGCACACCGCAGCCGTGGAAGAGCCCGTTCTCAAAGTGTCCCACGTAAGCGGTCCCATCGGCAAACGACAGCTGCCCGACACCATGCCTGCGACCTAGGCAAGGGCAGAAACAGGCAGTGCTGGACGGACGGAGGCAGGACCTGCCCTAGCGTGGTGCTGGGCAGGGACACGGAGGCTGCTCGCCCCCCGGCGCAGGCAGCACCATTCCCTCCCGCCCCGTCTCACCTTCCTTCCACTCGCCACGGTACTCCTCCCCGTTGGAGTAGGTGAAGGAGCCTTTGGTGAGGGTCATGGCGACAGCCTCTGGCAGCGCAGGGCAAGAGCTGGCAGGGAGAGGCACGGAGGGTGGCTGCTGGGTGGGGGGAACAGCCCAGCTCACCCAGAGCCTATGGCCCTATGGCCCCTCAGCTCACAGAGAGGCACGTGTCTGCCCCGGGGACGGCTCTGCTGGGGCACATCGCAGATGAGGAGGAGGTGACCCCAGGAGCTCAGCCGCCCTGCCCTGCCTCTGAAACCCCAGTCGCCAGGTTCGGGTTGCTGCCCGCCCAGCTGCAGGGCTCTGGGCGATGTGAGCCCACAGGGGTCATAGCCCCATGAAACGTAAGTGAGTGGCAGGAAGAGGAGCCTGGCAGGAGCTGGCTGCCTCTGGCACGGGTCCCCGGCACGACCCAAGGGGGTCCTGCACCACGGCAGACTCAGGCCAGGGGCCGCCCCTGGCTCTGCTGGGGCAGGCCTGGGAAGAAACAGGCATTTGGAGAAGAGATGGTGGTTGCGGGGTTGTGCTCAGTGCCAGCTCTTCAGGGGAGGAAGCAGAGAGCTTCTGGGGTTTCCAGCTCCAGCGTGGAGGACGTGCAGACCTGGCTCACCCCCCAGGGATGGAGCGATCGCTCCTCCCAAGCCAGACAGTGGAGAGAGGACCCTGGGGCTCCAGGGCCTTGCACAGCTACGAGGGTTTGCAGACTTGCCTGCTGACAGCAAGCAGCCCCCAGAGCCCTGCACACCCCCAGAGCCGCTCCTGCACAGCACAGCTCTCCCCAGCACCCAGGGAAGGCACCAGCATCGAGCTGGCCCCGCAGGCGGGCTGGGCGCCGCCTCCCCACCAGCTCCCAGTGCAGCTCGGGCGGTGCCTGTGGTGGGAAGGGGCTCCCCGCTTCAAAAGGGGGTATCCCTGCTTGCACCAGGCTGCGCATCCCTGGAGAGATGGGTGCTGAGCCATGCTAACCAGGCAGACGCAGCGCCCAGGAGCACTGCGGGGAACTTACAAGGGCTTTGTGTTCAGAGGATAAATGGTCCCCAGCCAAGCCGAGCAGCGACTGAACAGTGCTCTCTGCTGATGACAGAGACCAGGAGCTCAGCGCCAGCTCCCCAGCCTGCAGCCTGCCCAGCACCTCTGGGGACGCCTCTGGTGGTGCCAGGAGGAGGAGGGGGTGTTGCCACGGGACCATTAGTGCCTGCTGCAAGGGGGGGCTCCCACCGCCAGCACAGCCTGTGCCAGGACCGGTGACTTAATCCGGGGAACAGGCAGCGTTTGTCCCATGAGCAACCCAGCCTGCCCAGCAGCTGGATGTCCCCCCACTGGCACCCACGCATGCCGGAGCCCTGTACACACAGCACCACAGCAAGCAGGGGCGATGCCACGCACACCTTGACTCTGAGCCCATGACCTGCCGCAGGCCACGCACCCACGGCCTGGAGCCATGCGCAGGGGTGAGGGGTGCACGACCCAGCGGGGCCACGCACCCCTGGGCAATGGAGGCACACCCTGCCCGTGCCACGCACCCGCGGGGGACACATGCACACCCCGCCTGGGTAGTGTGCCCAGAGGTGGTGACTGCACCCACGGCCGATGCATCCACGCCCCGCTGTGTCCATGCACCCACGGCTGATGCATGCGTGCTCCGCTGTGTCCATGCACCCACGGCCGATGCATCCACGCCCCGCTGTGTCCATGCACCCACAGCTGATGCATGCGTGCTTCGCTGTGTCCATGCACCCACGGCCGATGCATCCACGCCCCGCTGTGTCCGAGCACCCACGGCTGAGGCACGCACACCCCACCGCGTCCACGCAGCCACGGGCGGTGCACGCACGCCCCACCGGGGCACCCGTGGCGATGCCCGCACGCCC
>WAAD01037411.1:132603-149749 GCA_013389945.1 Fregata magnificens
GCCCTCCTCCGGTAGGTGCGGGCTGGGCCGGGAGCGGGGCCGTCCCCGGAGCCTGGCGTCCCTCACCCTCTCTCCTCTCCGCAGGTGGCAGCGGCCCGTGTGCTCCCTCCTCGTCTGCCTCGGCCTCAACTTCCTCCTGCTCACCCTCGGCCAAGGTGCGTGGCGGGGGGGACGGGGCCGGTCCCCTGCCCGGACCCCCCGGGCTGACGCTGTCCCGCCTCTTCCAGCCGCCTGGTACTCGGCGCTCGCCCTGCTGGTCGTGGTGCCGGCCCTGCTGGGGTACCTGCAGGAGACGTGCCGGGCCCGGCCCTCGGAGGCAGAGCTGGTGCGCAGGAGGTACCACAGCGTCCGCCGGGAGGACCTGCGCAGGGTGCGGCTCTCGCGGCAGGAGGCCATCGCCCAGGTCAAGAGCTTGTGAGTCTCTGGAGCCCTCCTGACTGCCGGGCTCCTGGGGCCTCTGCAGCTGGGAAGGCTTCTCCGTGGCTGCGGAGGGCCCGGGTTCGTGCTGGCCTGGCCGCTGTAAAGCGTATGAGTGTGGGGGTGCCAGGGTGTGCGTTTGTGGGGCCTTTTCGTGACTGTGAGGTCTCATTCGCAGCCTGATCCAGCTGGAGGGGTTCCTGAGTGGGATGTGCTGCAGCTGCGAGGCGGTGTACCGTGTGCTGTACTGGGAGAACCCCACTGTCTCTTCCCAGTGAGTAGTACCGGGTCCGGCATCCTGCGGCGGGCTCAGTGGGGAGAGTGGCCTGGCCAGGCCTGTGGAGCTGCATTTGATGTGTTTGGTACTTGGAGAGAGCAGGTGGAGGACTACATGAAGGAAGGGGGCTTGTGCTGTGGTGTGAGTTGCTGTCTTGACCGCAGTGTCCTGCTGCTCCTTCCCAGGTTTTATGGGGTGCTGCTGGGCTCTGTCTGCGTCCTTTACCTACTGCCCCTCTGCTGGGTCCTGGCCATCCTTAACAGCACCCTCTTCCTGGGCAACATGCAGTTCTACCAAGGTAAGAGACCTCCCTGGAAGTGGCCTGTGTGGGATGGGTTGGGGAAAGGCCTTCTGAAGCCGGGGATCCTGCCCTGGACCTCTCTCAGCACCCTCATGTGAGCCAGGTGTCCTCTGTTGGGCTCTGCCATGGGACCTGAACTCCCCCGAGGGCAACGATGTTCTAGGGATGGTGCTCAGCAGCCCAGGTTGGGTGGTGGGGTCCTGGGGCTCAGCTGTGAGAGGAGAGAGTCTCTCCTGATGTGTGTCTTGGCCTGGGTGCTGTTTCCTACTCTCCTCTGTGCTGTGGCAAACTGGGGCCTGGCAACGCAGCCTGCACGTGAGCATCGCCATTCTTCTCGGTCCCTGACCCTGCTCTGCAGGACTTGAAATACTCTTGGTGCCTGTGGCAATGTATGACGCGGGCTTGAAAACATGCTGTCAGAGGGGAGGAGAAGAGCTGGAGGCGCTCCCTGTTCTGTGGCATGTGCTGGAGGAGAGTTGTGTGGGATCTGTGTTGCTGAGCTGTGACTAAGGCCCCTGCTGTTCCCTATTCTGAGCTGGGGCAGGTGGTGGGGGGTTCCTTGCTGCCCTAACTTTGATCATAGAATCATTAGGTTGGAAAAGACCTCTAAGATCATCAAGTCCAACCATCAACTAACACCACCATGACTCCTAAACTAGCCCCTGGAGTGCCACGTCTACACCTTTTTTGAACGCCTCCAGGGTAGACGACTCCACCACCTCTCTGGGCAGCCTGTTCCAATGCCTAACCACTCTTTCAGTGAAGAAATTCTTCCTAATGTCCAATCTAAACCTCCCCTGACGCAACTTCAGGCCATTTCCTCTCGTCCTATCGCTAGTTTCTTGGGAGAAGAGTCCAGCACCCGCTTCCCTACAACCTCCCTTCAGGTAGTTGTAGAGAGCGATAAGGTCTCCCCTCAGCCTCCTCTTCTCCAGACTAAACAACCCCAGTTCTCTCAGCCGCTCCTCATAAGACTTGTTTTCTAGTCCCTTCACCAGCCTCGTTGCCCTTCTCTGGACACGCTCCAGCACCTCAGTGTCCTTCTTGTACTGAGGGGCCCAAAACTGAACACAGTACTCGAGGTGCGATATGTGAGCAGAGGAGGGCTCGGGGTACCTGATGGGTTGAAGATTGTATGTGCCAATGTCCCACCTTGAGCCCTGGAGATTGGCTTTTGCAGCTGGCTTTTGTGTGGTGGGGCTGGGAGAAGGGAAGTGCCACCCTGCTCCAGCCGTGTTCCTCTCCTACCAGTGATAATGGAGCTCAAGGCCTCAATCGAGCAGTGTGTGGGCACCAAACCCCTCGAGAGCGCACCAGAGCCTGCCGAACCCCTGCCAGCTGCTGCCCCCCTGGATCGGACACCCACCCCCACCAGCACAGAGGTGAGATAGGGGCAGGGCTGGCAGTTGTGGGGTGGGAGCTGCAGGGTCAGCCCTTTGGTCTGCCTGTGCCTGTGTCCCTCTACCCACAAACTCCTTCCAGCTGCCAGCTTTGCTGGAAGCCTGTGAGCCCCTTCTGAGTTACTGGGGGGCTGCCCTGCTCCGCTGGGGGCTTGGCTCAGTCCTTCTGGCTGCATGTAAGGATGCAGTCTGGGGAGGCAGCGGCTTACCTCACCTCCCGGGACTCATGTCTTCTCATGGGGCTACCGGGGGCCTGGTCCTTTGTCCTGGAACATGCTGCAGAAGTGTGGGCCCACCTTTGGACAGAGGTGGGAGTACGGCAGGACTAGGTCTGTGAATCTCTTGCAGGACCTTACCCCTGGCAGCGTGGAGGAGGCAGAGGAGGCAGAGCCTGATGAAGAGTTCAAAGATGCTATTGAGGTTTGAGGCTGGTGGGGGTGGACTGTGCCTGCAGGGCAGCTGAGGTGGGAAGGGGTGAGGGCCTTGGTGGGCAAGCTGGGTGCTCGGGGAGGGTGGCTGTGTGGTTGGGCGCCGCTGACTCCATCTGTACTGCCTCTCTTCTCTGTCCCACGCTGCGGGAGAAGGAGAACCAGCTGCTGGTCATGGTGAGTACTGCCATGCCAAGGTGTGCCAGAGGGGCATCTCCTCCCAGCTGGAGCTGGCAGCCTTTGCCTGGTTTGCCGGTGGCTTGTGGCAATGCCAGATGGAGCATCCTGCTTGTTGGGTGCCTATCTCTGGGGTGGGCTGCCCTGCAGCCCTCGAGTGTGCCCCCGGCCACCCCTCTGTGCTCAGCTGGCTCTGCTTTCTGCAGGAGGATGACGAGAGCTCTCAGTGCTCAGCTGATTTTGATCTCAGTCTCCCAGACAACGGTTTTATGAGCAAAAATGAGGTGATCCGCAGCAAGGTGTCACGCCTGACCGAGCGCCTGCGCAAGCGCTACCCCAGCAACAACTTCGGTAAGGCTGGGAGCAGGTGCTGCTTAGGGGAGCTCAGCAGAGCTGAGTTGCTCCTGGTGGTGACCACTGAACTGGGAGGGGACAGAGTGGTGTGGTACCTGCTAGGGCTGTGCTGACACCTTCGATGACCAACCCCTCCATGGGGAGGATGTTCCCAGCCCTCCTAGGGAGGGCAAGGATGGGAAGGTGCAGCCATATCTCCGAGCTGAGCCTTTGCAACAGCTGTGGATGTTCCTGTACCTCTTGCAGTCCCAGGCAGTAGAACCCTGCCTGACCTCTGCTCTCTTTCTTCCAGGGAGCTGCACGGGCTGTGCAGCCACCTTCTCTGTGCTCAAGAAGAGGGTGAGTCTTTGACTTCCACCCCAGCTTGCTGCCTGTACCTGGGACAGAGGTGTTGCGCGTGTCTGGCTCACCCTGGCTTTCTCCGGCAGCTTGCGTGGCTGACCTCAGTCACAGCCCAGCAACAGATGACCTCAGCTAAGTGCTGGGTGTTGTCGCATGCCTAATGGTGCCAGGGATCCCTTGTGCTGTGGAGCCTTTGTCTACTTGCTCCTTTGGAAGCTGCCTCAGGCCAAACTTGCATGTGCTGGTGTAGAAGGCACCTGCTCTTTGGCCTGGTTTAGCCCATTTCCTGTGGCCTGAGAGCTTTCTGGTGAAGCAGAGCATGGGTCTGCTTGTGGGAACTAGAGGAGCAAAGGCCACCCCTGTTGGCTTATCTGAGCCCCTGCATGTGATGCTTGGCATGCTGTCCCCTGGGCAGTTCTGGGAAGCATTTATCTCGTCTCCCTCCAGACTCACATTGCTGTCTTCCTGCTGCCTCCTGTTCTCCAGACTCGTGGCCCCCTCCCCTTGCTTCTGGCTTAGTCCGATATACGTGTGGGACTCTCCGGAGCTTGCGTCACTCCAGGGTTACAGCATAGGAAGTGATATAGTGTCATTAAACCTCCTGGAGCCTGTGCTCCCAGTGCTTTCTGAGGCTGGGCACAGGCTGCCTGTGATGTTAGAGCATACTTGAATGCAGATCCAGTATTAGGCCTGGGTGGTTTGTTCAGGTGTTCTTGGCAGATGACCCCTCTGCTGTTGCTGTCAGGGCTTGCACCCGCTCCCCTTCAGCAGGGAATGGTGTTAGCAGTGCTCTGGCACTGGAGTTTGCTGGGGAGGGTTGGGAATGGGCCCAGAGTAGTGTCTCACCTCCATCTCTCTCCACAGCGGAGCTGCAGCAACTGTGGGAACAGCTTCTGCTCCAGGTGTTGTTCCTTCAAAGTCCCCAAGGCTGTGATGGGAGCCACGGGTGAGTGGAAAGGTGGAGGAGAGCAGAGCTCCTGCTCCCACCTGTGCTGTCTGCTGCAGGGAGTTGCCCCAGCCCTGGTGGGCAGGGTAGACAGGACCTGCCCAGTGCAGCCTGGCTCGGGACAGAGCGGTGATGGGTTTGCAGCTCTCAGAGCAGCTGCGTGGCTGGGGTCCCTAGCCTGTGGTGGGGAAGGGGAGCATCTCTGACACCTGCTTTCCTTTCCAGCCCCGGAGGCCCAGAGGGAGACGGTGTTTGTGTGTGCTCTGTGCAACCAGGTGCTCATCAAGTGACTGAAACAGGCCCAGCCAGCTCCTGGGTCCTGTACTGCCTGACACCCGGGACAGCAGGCGCCCTTGCAGCTGGGAGCCTGGGCTGCTTGGTTCCCAGTGTGGCATCACCCTGCCAGAGGACGCTTGCGCTCGCTGCTCGTCCTGCCAATGCCAGGCTGGGGGCAGACCAGCCCTCCTTGCCATGCGATGTCTGCCGCACCAGCTGGGTCCCTGCAGCAGAGCATTGCCCACAGCAGTGCCCCCATCCCTGCAGCTGCACCCAGGGCTTAGAGCAGCTGCCAGGGAGCTCCCTGGCACCCACTGTGCCCTGCCATGTACTTGCCCAGGCCCTGTGGCCTGGCTCAGTGATGGAGGAGCCATCCTTCCCACTTGTGGTCCTACCTCCACCTCCTGGGTGTGGGGCAGAACAGCCTCGGGGCTCTGTCCCTACCTTTCCCAGCACTGTGCTAGATGACTGTATTTTTGGGATCAAGTCAGAGCTCTGCCTGCATCCCTAGGAGATGTGGCCTTTGGTTCTGGCTCAGCTGAGACCCTGCTAGTCACTCCTGTGCTCCTCTGCCTCACTGCCTGCAGGTTTAGTCTTTCCCTGCCCCCATATTTGGCTGTAGTGCAGAGGAGGCAAGAGGGTAAGTTGGGGCTGGGCTGTGTGGCCAGGTCTCCAGCAAGAGGCACGAGTTGGTGCTGCTCCGTGCACTTAGTGACTGCTGCTTTCTACTACAGATTAATATATAAGTGTATATAGAGAATGACCAATAAATCTCTTGCCCTCAGCTGGCTCTTGTCTTGCCCCAGTGAAAGCTGTCTTAGTCCCAGGTCACCCCGCCTCCTCTGTGGCCTTGGCCCTGCTGTCCTGCAGGTGGTCACAGAGAAATGGTGTGTCTCTGCCACCAGCTCTCCTTGCTTACTGGGGTTTCCGTCTTCTGTCATGCTGTGGCCTTGTTTGCCCCGCTGCTCAGGGCTGCGTGCAGCTGCCCTTCCTTGGCTGTGCCAGGGAGAAGCTCAGCCCTGGCAGGAGCTCTTGGGCTTCCTCTCTGCCTCCTGGGGCTGCTCCTTCCCCTGCCCTGTCCAGGCGGTGGTCCCAGCAGCTGCCTGTGCGCACAAGGGTGACCTTTCCCTGCATGAACAGCAAAGCTCCCAGCTATCCCAGGAATGTGACCCTGGCTGCTGTGCAGCTGGGACTGGCCATGGCCTGGGTCCCTGCCAGCCAGCTGCAGCCCTGGGCAGGCCGGTGCTCTTGGGCTGGCGTTGCCCAGTGCCCACCAGGCTGTGACACCCACCAGCCTGAGAAGGTGCTGGGGGCCTGGGTCTTGCTGTTGATTGTACGCCCCACCAGCATGGGGGCTTGCATGGGGTGGCCCCAGGGGCAGCCTGAGCCCTTCTCTTGGCCATGGGCTCATAAACTCCTTCCTCAAGCTGTGCCCTGTGGAAATTTGGGGAAAAGCTGGACTTGGCAGTGATGATGAGGGTGTCTGTGTTGTGCTGGGTGTGCTCCAAGGCCAGGGTGTGTGTGGGGGCTGGCATGCAGAGGACTCAGCAGTTACTGGGGGCAGTGGAGCAGCTGTACCATCGGGGACGGGGCTGTGTAGCACTCCGAGAGCTGTGGGGTCGTGTTTGTGGGTGGGGGTATATCTGTAATGGGGCGAGTACTGGTCTGCGAGGGGCGGGGGGGGTTGAGCTGTAGAGCTCAGCCAGCCAGCGGTGGGAGGCAGAGAGAAGCTACTTGTCTTTCTAGAGAAAACACTTGGAGCGATGAGCCGTGGCCATGTATGTCTAAATGCTCCCTGGAAAGATGCTAATGACGCAAAATACAGAGGGCTACAGATAAACTTGGGCTGTGGGAGNTAATTGACGATGTTTATTCCTATGGCAGCATGCTCAGCAGCCTCGCTCTGAATATACCTTCTAACAATATTTTGAGTTTTTTCCCTAGTTTTTTTCCATAGTGGCCAGGGTGGAGGGTGGGGGCAGCAACCGCCTGCCCCCGGTGTGAGGCTGTGGCAGGGACTGGCTGCCCCGTGTCCCTGGCCGGCTGCGGGGCAGGGGCACGTCCCCCTGCCTCGAGTGGGATGCAAGTGCCTCTTCGGGCTGTGGGAGGTGGGGGCGGCCGGTGGGGCTGAGGCTGTGCCCAAGGGGAGCAGAGGGAGTGGGGATCACCCTGGCATGGAGCAGGTACCTGGTGGCCTCATCAGCCGGGAGGAGGGTGGGCGCAGGCGTCCTGCAGCCTCAATTGCCCTCTTGTCCCGGGAGGCTCCCCTGTGGTGGGGCCAGCTCCGGTGAGAAGCCGCAGTGTCAAGCAGCCAGGCACTGGGTAAATATCGCAGTGGCTGCCTTCGTGCCTCCCTCACCCGGCGGGACTGGCGGACGCAAGAATGCGCTGGGTAAACAGGGCTGGAGTGGGACAGGGGCAGGCGAGCTGCCCCCCTCGCCTGCTGGGACTGGAGGGCTGCTGGGGTCCGGGGCTGGGAGAGCCAAGCTGAGGGACAGCACCCTGCTGCCATCAGAGGGGCCAGGCTGAGGGCTGCCCCAGTCCTGGTGTTGCTGGGGGCGTCCTGGCTGCTGCAGGTGGGTGTCCCCGGGCAACCTTTTGGGAGGAGGTTGGAGGTTGTGGGGTGGGAGGTCTGGCAGCAGGGCAGAGCTGGCTGGGAGCTGCAGACAGGGTGTGGAGGTGGGGTGCCCGGGGATGGAGGCAGGGATCCTGGCCCAGGATCTGCCCCCCACTATGCTCAGTGCCAGGCTCCCCACATGCACCTCCAACTCCCAGCCTGCAGATCTGTCCCCCCAGGGTGACGGAGGAAGAAACCTCTCTGGCATACACCCTCAGACCCAACTGTGGGGCTCCCCTGTCCCCCCCATCCTCCTCATCTTGCCACACTCCCAGGCTCCCTGAAGTGGCAGGGATGCCTGAGTCTCCAGCAATGCCAGGTTGCCCAGCCTCGAGCTCTGGGCATGGCACCGGGAGCAGGGCTACAGCCAGAGCCCAGGGTGACCCTGCTCCCTCGGGTCGCCTGACTCAGCGGGCAGGACTCGGAACTCCCTCCCATCCTGCCTGGGGTCCCTGAGGGAGCCCCAAGGGGCAGTTGCCCACAAACCACAGGGAGCTGGACACAGGCTTCTCTGAGGCGACATAATTTACTGTGGTGTGGATGGGCAAGGGGTGCCTGGGCTGGGTCTTGGCGGGGGTATGTGTGAGGGATGCAGCAGGGCTGGTCTGGGGGGCTTGGAGGTGGACACCCCCTGCCACTGAGCCATGCGGGATGGGAAGGGTGGGGAAGCCCAGGCAGAGGCTGTGCTGCTCTGGGCACTTCATCTTGAGGGGGCCAGTCTGTGGGGACAGTGGGGCGGGAGGGACCTGCTTTGGCTGGAATGGGTCCCTGCAAAGGTGGGATAATCCAGGGCTGGGGTGTGAGCTCAAGGTGAGGGCATGGGATGCTTTTTGGTGGGCTGGAGTAGGTATTTGGGGGGGCTGAGGGTCTGGGGCGTGTCATCAGGGAGCTGGGCAGGGGACACGGGTGCAGGGTAGGGGTCTCAGGTGCAGCCAAGAGGGCCAAGCAGGGATCCTAAGTGCAGGCAAGGGTCCCTGGGGTGCTGGGCAGAGGGCTTGGGGGTAGCCAAGGGTCTCTGGTGCAGACCAGGGCTCACAAGCATGCAGAGCAAGGGTCCTGGGTGCAGCCTAAGCTCATAGGTGCAGGCAGGGGTCCTGGGAGCAGAACAGGGCCCCAGGGGTGCAGAGCAGGGCTCTCAGGATGGGGCAGGTGTCCTGGCTGTGGATCAATGCTCCCAGAAATGCAGCTGGGAATCCTAGGGGTGCAGAGCAGGGTCCTGGGGCACAGTCAAGGGGCTGAGGGGAGCAGAGCCGGCATCCTGGGGTGCAACCAGGGATGCCAGGGGTGCAGTGTCAGGTCAGTGCAGGAGTCCCAGGGCAGGGCAGGGTGGGCAGAGCCCTAGTGCTGCCCAGCCCCATAGAGCAGGGGGTGATAGAGGGGGCAGGGGTAGGAGAACATGAACTTGACAGCGAACTTCATCTCCTTGTTGTGCTTCTGCCAGGGGTAGACGGCGAGGAGGAGCAGGCGGCCGCCCACCTTACGGCCCATCACCAGGAAGCTGCCGCTGAGGCTGTCGAGCTGGGGGCAGGGGCAGGTGCCCGCATTCCTCATGTGCAGCACCATCTTCTTGGTGTCCTTGCGCTTCAGCGGGCCCAGCTTCAGCACCTTCTTCTTCTGGGCAGCCACCAGCCGCCGCTCCCCGTTCTCCTCTGTCATCTCCTTGATGCGCATCTTCACCACTGTGTGGGGCAGCCGTGGGGCACAGTTGGGAGGGGGGGACTGCCCTGGGGCACTGCTGGGGTGCTGCTGGGGGGGGTCTGGGCTAGGCACCTGTGCAGGACAGGGTGCAGCCTGTCCCTGGGATGGGACCCAGAAGAAGGGTCTCTGGGGAAGTTACTGTGTGGGGAGGGGCTGTTGGGGGGGGTTCAGCAGAGGCCCCCGGTGACCCTCCCAAATGTCCCATTCTGCCTATCCCCCCACCGATGTCTTCTCCTGTGGTGCACCCATCCCACGCACACAAGGGAATGGCTTGGGGGGCCTCCCATGGGGCTGTCCCTGGAAAACCATGCTCTCCAGCCAAACCCCACCTAGGCTGTCAGAGCTGGGAGAGGGCAGCCCCTTGTCCAGGGGGGACTAGGAAGGGGACCCCAGCACTCACCAAAGTCACTGGAGCACATCTGCTCCATCATGCCATCTGCCTTGTGCTCCATCTCGCACTGGGTGCAGATCTTGGACACTGCGGTGAGAGACCAGCCACTGTCACAGCTCCCTGCTGCTGATGCCTGTCACCTGGGCCAGCTCCACAGGGACATGCTGGGAGAGCCCAGCAGCCCCTCTGCTCCCTGGGCAGCTGTGCCGGAGTGATGCCGGGGGCACAGAGCGCCTTGCTGGCTGGTGTCCCAGCACCCCCCCCAGGAGAGACTGGGTATGGGGACACCCCTCACAGAGCTGCTGACACTTTGGGGCACAGCAGCAGCAGCAGCGAGGGTGGCCCCAGCCTGAAGGGTGTCACAGCCCTTTGGGTGATGTCCCCTCCCCTGCCTGAGGGGACAGCCACCCCGCAACAGCAGCGTGGGGCCAACACCCACAGGTGCAGGATGCTCTTTGCTGCTGGGATGGGACCCAGCGGGAGGTAAAGGATACAGCTCTGCCACAAGTCCCTCAGCAGCTCCCATCTTGTCCCACATTCACCCCCAATGCTGCTCCCATGGCTGCTCTGCTCTTCCCTGCCCTGGGCAGCTCTGTGCAGGCAGCTGGGTGCCTGGCTCCCCTGGGGCCAGGGTGCCTGGGTCCCCAGACAGCAAGGGGTGCCCAGCCAAAGCAGCTGATGCCACTGGTACTGTGCCCACTTGTGCACTGCTGCAGACAGAGGGTCCTTGGCCAGTGCCCCAGGCCCTGCTTCAAGGGGTGCAGAGATGGGGGTGCGGGGGCTCCACAGGGGGACCCTACACGTGGGTCCCCGGCTGCATGGGGACATGCTGCTGGCAGGTGCCCTGCATGTGTCCCCATCCCATTGCAGTGCCCTTTCTGCTTACCTGGCGGTGGGGTGGCCTTGCTGTTCCCGAACTGGACGGCGATGCAGAGCTCGTGGTCGGAAGGGAACTTGCTACAGTGCAGCATCTCGGGCCAGGGGAAGCCATAGGACTCCATGACAGGGCCGCAGGAGTCACGCACCACCTCGCAGAGGGAGCGGCAGGGGTAGACGGGCCGGTCGAGGCAGACGGGAGCGAAGAGGGAGCAGAGGAAGAGCTGGGTGTCAGTGTGGCACTGCTTGGCAAGCAGGGGCACCCAGCTGCCAGCCTGCTGCTTGGCCTCGGCCATGGTCTCATGCTCCAGCAGGTTGGGCAGCCGCATGCGCTTGTAGCCCACGTCGCGGCACAGCTGCATGTCAGGCGGGATGTCGAGGCACTGTGGCTCCCGTCCGTAGAAGCGCCCGTGGGGCATGCTCTCAGGCTGCCAGCCGTAGTAGTCGTAGTGCTGCCCGCCACCCGGGGATCCAGCCAGCGCCAGCGCCAGGGCCAGCAGCGCCGTGCCCCGGCCCCCCAGGGGGCCACNAGCCTGCCCCGCTGGCCATCCTGCTGCCGCTTGCCCTCCCGCCCCACAGCCCAGCCCTCCCTCCCCGGGCAGCCAGGTGGGTGCGTGGTGCTGCACGCCCCTCGCCCTCCCAGGGAGCTCCCTGCGTGCATCCCCCCAGCCCACCCGGGTTCTGTGTGCCCCTGGGGCGATGTCCTCTGGAAGGGCTGGCTTGCCTGCCCGATGAGGATGTGTTGTGGGCGCAAGGTGCCCCTGTTATTCACCAGCCCCTCTGCCCCCATCCTGCCTGGCACCCTGCAGGTACGCCCTGGCATGGGGTATGCCCCCCCACGGTGTCCTGTGCCCCATTGGGTATGGGTTTGGAGGTGCTTGACGTGCAGGGGATGGAGGAGCAGGACACCCCATAAGCTTCATGCTGCAGCACTGGGGGGCAGCTGGGGCACCCACGTGCCAGGTGCCATGTATGGCATCAATGACAAGGTGATGCCGTGGGCATGGGGTCCTTATTCCTCGTGGATGGCCCTGCCAGCATGGACCCTGGGCAGCCCATGGTCTGCTGGGCACAGGCATAGCTGGGGTTACATCTCCCAGCAAAGGGCTTGCACCCAGGCACTGCCGGTGCCTGGGGCGCAGGCAGAGCTGGAGCCCGAGTGGGGTGAGGGAGGGCAGCGCTGGGGCCACATTCCCCCATCCCCTTGGAGATGGACTGGGCCAAGGGGTGCAAGGCTCAAGACCCCATTAGAAACCCATTTGTCTGCAGGGGTTATCTGGGGCACCCACTCCCCTTCCCGCAATCGATGCCCCTGCCTGGCCAACGGGCTCTGGGCCACCTCCGGCCCCTGCCCACCGGATAAGGCGGCTCTGTTAATGGGCGACAGAGCAAACAGCCTGGTGCAGGCAGGCGATAGCAGCTGCCCTTTGCCCCGGGCTGGAGGCAGGGGCTGTCCCCCCAGCCCCAGTGGGATCCATCTGCTTCGAGGCTGTGCTGGGAACCTCACCTGCACGCCCTGCACTTGCCTGCAGCCTGCCTGCACTGCCTGTGCCCTCTGTGCCGGACGCAGGGCTTGTCACTGCATCGCCCAGGGAAGCTTGCTGCCGGACCGAGGGTGGGCTGAGCTCATCCCACCCCGGCCAAGCCCCAGAGATGGCACCACTAATGTGTAACTGCCGGGGAGCACGATAAGATAGAGTGGCCCTTTATCAGGGCTGCCCGGTAGCAGAAGGGAGGGTGCTGGAGGCATCAGGCTGTCACAGGAGGAGTGAGATTGCCTGAAGATAAATGCTGATAGAAAATAGCTAATCTGTGATGGATGGGCTGGGGCAGAGCAGCCAGGGAGCTCAGCTAATTGCCATGGGAGCTGGGCTGGGGCTGGCAAGGCCTGGGAGCCAGAGCAGGGAGGTGGAGGCAGAGGGAGCCTGCGTGTGCGGGATGAAGCTGCCAGTGTGCGGGATGCTGAAAAACACCTTGCCCCGTGGGTGTGCGGGGGACTGGTGCTGTCCTGCTCTTGGCCACGGACCGGTTCCTGGCCCTCAGCCCACCTGGTCGCCCAGCCTGATCCAGCTCCCGGCACCCACAGTTCCTCCCAGGAAGGTGCTGGGGGTGCTGAGCACCCTGCACTGGCTGGCACCCCACCAGATGAAGGCAAGGAGGCAGCGGGGGGGAGTGAGGGGCTCCCTGCCAGCTGGCCTGGCCCCCTAATCTGTCACGATGCCTTCATTAGAGCCACTGAGTCACCTCTTGGCAGCGTGGCCATGCTGGGGGGAGCAGGGCTGGCCCCAGGAGAGGGGGTGTCCGTCTCCTGCTCCCGCCCTGCCAGGTGTCCTGGCAGCCTTATCCCTGAGCTGAGACCGTGCCTCTGCTCTGTGGGGGTCCCTGCTGCACCCCCATTGCTTCCTTAACCCTTCCCCACCCAGGCTGTCGCAGGGCTGGGGGGAGACATAGCCAGGGGAGGTAGATCTGAGCTGTACCCCAGGGAAGGGGATGGCCCCAGGGCAGCTGGAGCTGGCACCCTTCCTTGTGTCATGTCTACGCAGGCTGCTCTGGTGCCCGCGTCCCCGTCCTGCGCCCGCGCAGCCGGCTGGGGGACAGACACTTGCGCCTGTCACTCCGGGGAGCCGGCTGTGCCACCGCCTGTGTTACCTGCCACAGCAGCGAGACCAGAAGCGGGGCCATGGGGGCTGCCCCCTCCACGGTGGGGACCTCGGGGACGGCCAGCCAGGGTGGCATGGTAAGAGGACATCCCCCGGGGGTGCTGCCTCACCACCCTGGGCCCTCTCCGGGGACCTGTGCCTGGCTGTCGCACAGAGCAGATCTGAGCCAGGGGAGCAGGAGGCTCCCAGGAAATGAGATGCTGAGCAGGGTCCTGGTGACCTCTTCCCGTCCTCTCCCGTTGTGTCCCTGCTCCCCCTCCCGCTGCGGCTTTGGGTGCTGCTGTGGGCAGAGATGCATCCCCCAGGCCTGGGTGGGCTCCCTCCAGGCTCCCTCCCGTCCTCCTGTCCTCCCCAGCTGTTTGTCCTGTCCCAGCCCTATCCCAGGCTCCTGCGGACTCCTAGCTTCCGGGCTGCATCAGTGCTGGGCACGGGCTGCAGCCGCTGGGGAGCAGGGACCCTCAGGAGGGGACAGGATGCTGGGGCTGGCCGTGCAAGGACAGGTGTCCCAGGGTGTCTGGCAGCTCCCGGGCGAGAGCACCCCAGCACAAGGGGCAATGCGGGGCTGGCAGCACGGCTCCGCGGGGGTGGCCCTGCCTAGGGGTGGCCAAGGGAGGTTGGGGCACGGCTGGGGGCACCCCGGGGCTGGGCTGGCCGGAGGACACGGGCCGGCAGGGCGGGCAGCAGGCAGGGGCANCCCCTCTGTGGGGCACGTCCTGTGTGAGGACACCTCTGGGGAAGAGCCACTTTGCCTCGCAGCATGGCACTGTGCATGGGGACACGGGGACACGGGGGCCCTCTCTGCAGCACTGCTGGCACCCTGCCCCACCGGGGAGCTGGGAAAAGCCACCCACGTCTGCTCCCAGGACAGCCTTGTCCCCGGCACGGGGGCAATCCTCACATGGCCCCGGCTCCCAGCTGGCACCTTTGCCAAAGCTGGACCTTGGCACCTCCCTCCGAAACCGCATCCCACCCCGCGCTTGCCCCTTTGCAGGAGGGTGCTGCGTCTGTCCCCCCCCTCCTCCATGCAGTCCTGCGGTGTGTGCTGGGGTCTGCCCCCACCCTCTGCGGGGGATCCCAGTGCAACGGGGTCCTGGCACCACCCATTGGGATGGACACAGCTGGACGTGGCAGTGCTGTGGCTGCCGTGGAGGGCTGCCCATCCTCAGGGTGCCCATCCCCAGGGTGCCCAGGCTATAGGGCTGGTTGGTCCCAGTTTGGGACAGTCTCCCCATCCTGTGCAAAGGTGCACGCTGGGGCACTTGGAGCTGTTTTCCAGCAGCTCCTGGTGTGGGGGACATGTCCCCCCCTTCCCCATACTGGTGTATACATCTGGCGTCTCCCAGGAAAGGTTATCAGCTAATCACCCTGCCCCGCTGTCTCTGTGTGTCTCCCAAATGTCACCGTTGTCCTCGCTGGGGCAGTGAGCTCATGCTCCCCCCATCCTATTAATGAAAGTCCCCCCCTCCAGTGCCATGTGAAGCAGCTGCCAGGGCCTGGCCCTGCCGTGGCTCCTTTGAAGCAGAGCTGGAGCCGCTGACAGCCCTGACATGCTGGGGAGGGGGCTTGGCACACTGCAGGTGCAGGATGGGGCCCCAGAGGCTGGTCCCAGTCTGATTGCAGGGCTCCAGCTGTCCTCCACGGCCCCCAGCCAGCATGCCAGGACTGCAAGGAGGGTCAGGGTGGAGGGAAAGGGTGCAGCGCCATGCACCTGGAGACACGCTGGGAACACCCCCAGTCCTGGTATGGGAGCCAAGCACAGGGGCTGGACCAGGGGCATTGCTGGGCATGGCTGCCATGGTGTGATGGGCATGGGCACGCTGGCTGCATGGGCTTGTCTGTAGGGGCCCCAAGCATACCCCACGCCTGTCGCATGGGGCCAGAGGCAGGGGCTCTGGGCGGTCAGCCAGAGCCGGGGGCAAGGGGAGGTCTGCAGGGTCTGTCTGCGGGACAGGTCAGAGCCCCCTCGCTCCAGGCGCAGGGCAGGACCAAGGCAGGGGAGAAAAGGCAGCTCTGGCAGCAGCAGTGCCTGCGGTGCCCGCCCCCGCTGCCAGGCAGCCTAAAAATAGCCCCTTGGGGCTCAGCAGACGGAGCAGAAGGGCCAGAGCCCTGTTGCTGCAGGCACCCTGCCAGCCCCCCGCACAGTGCCGGGGGCCAGGGGGACAGCAGGGTCACGCAGCGCTTTGGGGCTGCCCTGAGCCCCGCTGCCCCTGCTTGTAGTGCTTGGGATCCCGTCAGCTACACCAGCCCCCCTCCACCTCTGCCCTGCCCTGCTGGGAGTGATGGCACAGTACGGCACGGCACGGCACAGCATGGCAGCAGCCTGTTCCCTCTGCATGGGAACCAGAAGGGTCTGTCCCTGCCCTGGTTAAAATTGTAGAGCCCACAATGGTGCACCCTGCATGGGGGGGGCTGGCAGGCCCCAGTGGGCTCTGGAGATGCTGGGGGCTGCAAGGCACCACAGGCAGGGCCAGGGTCTGCGCAGGGATGGGGAGCACTGTGGGGCAGGTCCAGGCTGTCTGTGTCCTTCCTGCCACTGGGCAAGGCTTGCTCCTGGGTAGTATGGCTGTGGGAAGGCATCTGGCCATGATGGAATGAAGACATCCCACCAAAGGACACTCCTTGACATGTGCCCTGGTCCTGCAGACAGCAGGTCTGTGGTTTGTGAGGCAGCTGGAGCCCAGGACCGAGGGTCCAGTGCCTGGGCCGGGTTGGTGCAGCCAGAGAAGGGACACCTCTGAGGCAGCACCGCAGGGTGCAGGCCGATGGGGCGGCAGGGACAGCTGGGTCCCCCCGGCTGCTCTCGGCCCCTCGCCACGGCGTGGGAGAGCAAACTTTGTCTCCTGGCAGGCGCAGCATTGCCATGGCAACTGGCAGGGCGCTGCCAGGCGGGCAGGCGAGCCCTGACGTGGCGGTGGCATGCAGCACAGGAAGGAGCCGGGACGCAGGGCCTGGTCTTGGGGGCACCTGGGGACACGCATGGGTGTGTGAGCACGTGCACATGTGCCTGGGTGCATGCCTGGGGGTGCACGGGGGGGTGCAAGCAGATGTGTGCATCTAAGCACATGCACAAACACCTGCGTCTGTGTGCATGCACGTGTGTGTGTACGTGGGAGAGTACACTCTCCTTTGTGGCACGGGGTGTACCCCACTGCTCTGGGGTGTGGGCTGGCAGGGCTGCTCTGGAGCCCAGGAACAGCAGGTTTCCCCCCAAAAGCTTTGTGTTTGGGGGGGAGATGCACCCTCCAACTAGGGTCCCTGCCTGCACACGTCCCTTGGTCACAGACCCTGCCACAATCCAGCATGCAGGGGCTGCCCGCCAGCCACCCCAGGGCTCTGCCTCTGTTTGCTCTGCCCGAAGCCTGGGCTGGTGCTCAGGGCAGGGAGCGGGAGTCAGCTGGAGCTGCCCGTTTCATCAGGGCCCCTGTGCCGCAGGCAGCCGGCCGCGCCGCGTTAGCAGCCTGAGCCGACGGGCTGGCAGGGCCCCACGCTGCCTTCAGCATCGTCCAGGTGTTGAGGGAAAGGCTGGCTGCTCCCCTGCCTGACGAGGGCCTTGTGCCCAGCCGCCGCATCCCTCCTGCCTCACCCCGGCCCCAGCTGTGAGCACCCCTCCTTCGCCTCTCAGGAGAGCCTGTGTTCCCCCCGTTTGGCATTGCTCTGGCTCTAATTGAGCTGTCAATGGGCAGAGATAACAGGGAATTCGTTAGCTCTCCGCTTTGATGTCTGCCCGCGCTGCCATCGCAGCACCCGCTCCACAGCACCGCGCCAGCTGCAAATCCTTTACCAACAGATGCAAATCCTTGATGAACAGCTTCCGACGGGGCCCCCTTGGCATGGCAGGCTACCAGCCCCACGGCCGGCCCCCCAAATCCCCGCCGGCCCCAGTCACCTCCAGTAGCACCCCCCCGGCAGCCGGTTCCCCCCCCAGGGACCTACAGCCGCATCCCCTCAGCAGCCGGGCCCCGGTATACCCGCAGTGCCGGCCGGAC
>WAAD01037411.1:150383-167743 GCA_013389945.1 Fregata magnificens
CCGGGGCTGCCGATCCCTTTTGTGCAGCCACCCGGCTGCAGCCTGCCCGCTCGCTGCGCTGCCGCTGCACACCCCCTGCCCGGCTGGCCCCCTGCTCCTGCTCCGCTCGCTTCCCTCCTCCTGCCTCAGAGCTGCTGGGGCGGCTGCACGCTGGGGTGCTGCTGGGGACCCCTCCCCGGGCCGTGGCCCACCGGGGACACACTGCTGCATGCAGCAGCCAGTGCAGGCGAGGCCAGGCACCAGCCCGGGGCAGTGAGCACACGCAGTCGCCCACGCTCCGAGCGGGGGGCTGCCACAACATCCTCTCCTTGCCGCCATCCTCCCATCACCCTTGGCCTCGCACCTGCTGCGCCGAGCTGTGCTCATGGCACGACACAGCCCATGCCGCGGGCTCACTGCCTTGGGGTGTGTGAGCCTACAGCCCCCATGCCCTGATGCTGAGGGAATGGCATTGCTCCCAGGGTCCCCAGCCCCCAGCAGGGATGCCCATCACCCCGTGGCTGCGGCCCCCCAGCTCACCCCATCACCCTTCAGGTGCACAGCCTGCAGGAGCTGCGGCGCAGCGCATCCTTGGCCACCAAGGTCTTCGTGCAGCGGGATTACAGTGACGGGACCACGTGCCAGTTCCAGACGAAGTTCCCCCCTGAGCTGGAGAGCCGGGTAGGGAGCCTGGCAAGTTGACAGGGTGGGGGGTGCCCTATGTTGGTGCCCTATGGGGGCTCACGGGCGGAGAGGGGTCTGAAGTCATGGGGGCCCCATAGGGTATTGTATGGCACTGGGCCAGCTGATGCTGCTGGGTGCATGCCATCACAGCCACCTTGCCTGGTGTGCAAGGGCTTGGGTGTTCCTGGGGACCAGGAGGCTCTGGTGAAGGGCTACAGGCTCACAGCAGGTCTTGGCATGGGCAGGCAGTGGGCAGGGGCCAGGGAGCTGAGGCGTCAGCTGGGCAGGGAGGAGAGCGCTAAGTGCTCCACAAGTCCCCCCCTGGGATGGGGACAGGGCAGTGCAAGGGGTCATCCTCTGGCCAAACTCATCTTCACCCCGGTTTCTGCTCTAGATCGAGCGGCAGCTCTTCGAGGAAACTGTGAAAACCCTTAATGCCTTCTACGCCGAGGCAGAGAAGATTGGGGGCAGCTCGTACCTGGAGGGGTGCCTGGCCTGTGCCACCGCCTATTTCATCTTCCTCTGCATGGAGACGCACTACGAGAAGGTGCTGAGGTCCAGGGGAGGGCTTGGGGACGGGCACAGCTGGCAGGGGGCACAGGGATGGCACAGCGAGCAGTGGGGGCTGGAGGCCAGAGCAGGCATCAGGTCTCGCAGCGGGGGACATCAGGGCTGGCAGGCCCTGAGTGTCCCTCCATGTGCCGGCAGGTCCTGAAGAAGATCTCCAAGTACATCCAGGAGCAGAATGAGAAGATCTATGCGCCGCGGGGGCTGCTGCTCACCGACCCCCTGGAGCGTGGCATGAGGGTTGTATCCTCTGGGCAGACAGATGCTGGGGGGGAGGACAAGGGTGAGGTGTGGGGGTACACCGGGAGTGGGTGCTGGGCAATCGGATTTGCAGCTGGCACATCCCACCGATGATCCTTAGCAGGGCCCAGATCGAGATCTCCATCTATGAGGACCGGTGCAGCAGCGGCAGCTCCAGCAGCAGCAGTTCCAGCAGCAGCAGTGGTGGTGGTGGGGCGGGGGGCCGGTGACTGGCAGGGAGTCCCTGCAGGGACTCGTACTGCCGGGACAGTGGCCTCTCTGAGCTCCGCAGGCTGCATTACCAGAGCACTCGCTTCTGAGCCCAGGGTGGGTGGGAGGGGGAGGCCGGGGGCTGCCCACCGGGGCTGCCCACACCTCCTGCTCTGTGCCCCCCACAGTGGCTCTGCCCCTGCTCAGACCCACTGCGGGCAGGGGCTGGTGTTCGGGTGTCCCAGGTGCTTCCCACTGAGCCAAACCAGTGCCAACAGGCTCCCGCAGCCCTCCAGGTGCTCTGCACTGCTGCCCTTGCCCCAAGTGAAGGAGCTTGCCCTGCCACAGGTAGCCCCAGCTGGCAGCGTCCTGCGTGCCATGCATCAGGGAGCAGCGGGACCGGCAAAGCCCCAGGCAGTGCTAAGGGCGGCGGGGCTTAGCCCCATGCCCATGGGCACTGCTAGCCCTTGCTGGACCCCCTCCCTGGGGCGTCCTGCTCTTGGTGCTGTGGGGTGGGCTCAGCCACTGCGTGCCCACTGTGCAGGGCGCCTGCCAGAGCCCGGGTGCCGCTTCATCTGCATGATGGTGCCATGTGTTCACCCCATCCCTGCCCCACGCGCTGCCCGTTGCTGCTCCCCAGCCCTGGCCAGATGCCCTGACCCGTCTGGCAGCAGCATCCTCTGCAGCAGCATCCTCCAGCACTGCCCACGACACTGGGCACTTGCTTCTGCTCCGTGCCCAACGCAGTGCCATCCCCAGCCAGACCCAGAAAGCTCCCCAGCCCTGAGCCCTGTGCCCAGGGCAGGGAGATGCAGTGCAGGGCAGGGTCCCGCCCTTGTGCCGCATGCCACGGGCTTCTGCATGGCCCAGCGCAGCCAAGGCTGAGCTGTGGCACAGGCGAGCCAGGCTCCCTGCCCAGTCCTGGCAGAGCCTGCCCGCACCTGGCTGCTGGCAGCCCACTGCCTGCTCTGCCCTGTGACCTGCCCCAATGCCGGGAGGGTGCCTGGTGGAGCAGCTCCATCAGCACCCTTCCTCTCCTGCTGCTGCCCTCCCCTGCCCACGTGTCCTGCATGCATCTGCCACCAGCACCCTAATTCTCAGCCTGGCTCACAGTAGGGACCCCGAGGGGCACCTGGGCCCAGCTGCGAGGTGTGGGAGTTCATGGGCCAGGGTCAGATGGGGGGGGAATAGGAGGGTCCCTGTGATATCCAGCACCCCTAGGAGATGAGTCCCTGCCCGGGTGCAGGGCTGAATGGAGCCAGCGTTTCTCTCCTGGGGTACTGGAGGGAGGACCCTGCCCTGTGGGACTCCCTTTGGCTCAGTCATGGCGTGTGTGCAGGGTGGCCCTGGCTCCGATGTTCCCACTAGGGCCCCCCTGCATGGAGACCTTCCTCAATAAACCCCGTGCTTCGTCCCCTGCTGCCTGACCTGCGTCCTCCTGTGTTGGAGGGGGGAGTGGGGTGAGGTGGGGGGGCACAGAGCGGGCTGGGCTGGGCTGGGCATCCCCCAGCACACCAGGGTGCACGGAGCCCCACAAGGAGGGTGATCATGGGGGAAATAAGAGGGAGGGATGGGGCAGTCTATGGAGGGACGGGGACAGACCCGTGTAGCAGTCACGTGGCCCCTGTGACAGGGACTCACGGGGAAACCAGTGCAGGAAAGGGTTTATTCAGTTGGCACCGGGTGCAACCGGCACGGGGCTGAGGGGGAGCAGGGGGCACCTGGCCGTGCCGGGGCAGGCTAGTTGCGCCGGCAGCGTCCACCCGCGCCCAGGGAGAAGCCGTGGCGGCAGTGGCAGTGGAAGGAGCCGTGGCTGTTGTGGCAGATATGGTCGCAGGGGCCAGGCTGTGCCTGGCACTCATCTATGTCTGGAAAAGAAGGGGAGAGGGTCAGAGCTGCGCCAAGGGTACGGGGCTCATCTGGCACGGGCAGGGCAGGGGATGGGAGGGGGCAGCTCTGGGGCTGGGTGAAGCTGGGACACAAAGGCATCTCCAATGCCTGCAGCCACAGACAGCTGTAGTCCTGCCACCGCTTGTCCCCAAGGCTGTCACTCCAACTCCTGCACAGCCACAATCTGTCCATCCTGCCCCCCGCATTTTGGGTTGGCCAGGACCAGGGCTGTGAGCACAACAGGGCACCTCAGGAAACAGCATCCCTGCTCCCAGGGCAGCACGGCCACGCCTGGCAGCGGCAGGTGGGTGGGCACCGTGGGCTGCCAGCCCCGCTGCCTGCAGGTACTCACCCAGGCACTGGCTGGCAGCAGGATCAAGGGGGCGGAAGCCCGGGCGGCAGTGGCAGGCGTGTGCCCCAGGGGTGTTGGTGCAGAGCTGGCTGCAGTTGTGCAAGCCCTGGGCACACTCGTCGATGTCTGGTGGTGGGGAAGAGAGTGGCACAGGGTTACAGCATGTGGCGGGAAGGCAGCACAGCCCTGTTGTTGCTGCGTGGGCAGGGCTGCCTGCTGCACCCCATCACCTCCACTGCTGCACATCTGGCCACGCTCCCAGGGCTGGGAGCAGGGATGGGCAGAGCTGCCCAGTGCCACCATGCGCCCCCCAGCTAGCTCCTGGCCCAGGGGTGGGGAGAGCTGGGGGATGCTGGGGGTGCTCCCCGCCCCCGAGACCCCTCCCTTTACAGCCCCAGGACAGGATGGGCAGAAGCATGAGCACAGCCCTGCCCCGCACAGCTCAGCGGGCTGGGCTAATAGACAGGATATAGTTTATTGGGGGGGTTCTCCGGAAGACTGAGCAGGGTCCGACTCCAAACAGTGGGGTCAATACATTAAAAAACAGACCAGGAGGGTCCTTCCCCTGCAGGGCTGGGGGGACCCTCCTCTGCTGGAGCTGGGGAGGGGGGTCCCCATCACCGAGGAGGGGGCAGGCGAAGCACACACGTCGCAGGCCAAACCAGCAGGCACATGGTACGGTATCGAGGCAACGGAGCAAGCGACCGCCCGGGAGGCGCCGGCGTGGCAGGGGCAGCGCTGGGGCAGGGAGGTGCCGGTGAAGGGGCGCTGCCCCGGGGCTGCTTTCCCAGACATGGTGCAAGGGGCAGCTGGGCTCCGTGCCTGTCCCACCGCAGGCCGCCCCGGTAGGGCACAGCCGGCACTTCCAGGGAGGTTCAACATGGAGAGAAAGAGAGAAAAAGAGAGACAGGCAGAGGCCGGCAAGTCCTTCCGCCAAGGCTGCTCTGGCGTGTTACGGGCAGGGGTTAAAGTGCATAGAGGCAAAGGCAGAGTCCAAGGACTAGAGGGAGGAGGGCATGGTGGGGGGGCCCAGGCCAGCTCCCGGCAGAGGGGTATCCCCCAAAAAAGGCCACTTGAGCTGCACAGAGAAGGAGAGAAGGAGCAAGACAGAAAAAGAGAGAGAAAGAGAGAAGGGGAGTCAGTGGCAGCTCAGCGGCAGGCACAGGATGAACAGATATGGAGCCGGGGTGCAGGTGGCTGGGCAGCCACCCGGCAGGTTACAGGATACGGCCAGGCCTTTGGCAGGGGTGCAACAGTATCCCAAGGTGGTGCTTTGGGGCTGCTGCCCACTGGCTTGGCCAGGCTGCGGTGGCATGGGGTCAGGGCGTCCCAGCCATCACTCACCCACGCAAGCTGTGCCGTCCTCGTTGGGCTCGAAGCCCCGGCTGCAGCGCTTGTTGCTGCGGCAGCGGTACGCGCCGTAGGTGTTGATGCAGATGGGCTTGTCCCGGGGGCAGATGAAGGGGAACTCTGTGCACTCATCTGTGTCTGCAAGCAGAGGGGCCCCAGTGTGAGATGGCTGGGCTGGGAGCCTGGGGCTACCAGCTGTGGCTGCTCCAGCTCCCCCCTCCACATGCTGGATGACCCCTGCAGATGTAGCCATGCACAAGCTATGCCTCTGCCCAGAAGGCTCATGGCACGACCACCCTGCCACATCCCTGCTGCCCCTCCATTGCTTGTGGCTCTAGCGCAATGCCTGCCACATGCCAGCCATGCCTCCTGCCCCTGGCACAGCGCTCTCCCCGCTCCCCATGATACCACAGTCCCCCTCTAGAGCTGTGCTGCGGCCCCTATTCCCAGGCCACATGCCCAGCAGGCAGCCATACCCTCCATTGACCGAGCGGCAGCCCTGCCTGCATGCCCAGCCACCTCCCTGGCTGCCGCCTCCCTGTAGCAGGGTGCTGCCCTTGTGCCCCCCACGGGGCTGTGCTGCAGCATCCCAGGTGCGGGCATGCCTGTGCCCCCAGCAGCCACTCACCTACACAGCGTCCGTTCTCGTGCTGGGAGAATCCCTGCCCGCACTGCATTGGGGGAGAAGCAGAGACCGCCGGGATGGGGAGGAATCAGCCCTGAGCAGCCACTGAGCCAAGCAGAGCTCAGCCTCTCGTTCCTGCCTCCCACCCTGCGCCCACACCTGGCCCTCACCTCCAGCGGGGCAGGCATGAGCGGTTCCTCCGCATCCAGGGGGTAGGGGACCTCCAGTACAGAGTTCGTCTCACTGCTGGCCACAGCTCGTGCGACGACACGGCCATCTGGCCAGGTCACCTCCAGGCTGCTGGCTTCGTCATGCCCTGCAGGCGGGCAGCCTGTCAGAGGGGGGGTCTCCGGGGCAGGCAGGGGCTGAAAGGAGGCCAGGGGGGTGGTAGGGATGGAGGGGCAAAGCCTCCCCTTGCTCCCTGAGCCAGGCCCCAGGTGCCCGTGCTGACAGCCCAAGCACAGGGATGCAGCATGAGGGGTGGACGTGGGGACGATGGGATGCCCTGCCAGTGGGCAGGGACACCCCTGGAGGCTTGGCTGCCAGTCGTGCTGAGCCAAGGGAGGGTTAATGGGCAGGGAAAGCCCTGGTGCCTGGGCAGCAGGCAGGCGGTGAGGAAGGGGGCAGCTGCCCCTTGCAGCAGGGCTGCAGTGGCTGGGCACCCTGCCCGCAGCCTCCCCTGGAGCCCACCATGCCCAGGGCGATGGGCATGGATGACTACCATGCTGCAGGGCGGCTGGGCAGCAGAGGTGGTCCCTGCCCAGGGGGGTGCCGGGGAGGGCTGGGGGTGGAGGCAGCCTCTTGCCCCCCAGCTCACCCAGTCCAAAGTGTGCCACGGGCTCCATCTCGCAGAGGTACCCTGATCCGCCATCAATGATGCGCAGGTGGGCCCCACTGCGCCGCGTGAACAGCACCACTTTGGCCCCCCGTGCAAAGGCCCCGAAGCGGGTGCGGGGGATGACGCGCAGCCAGTTGTTGCTGGTGCCCTGCAAGGGAGGAGGCAGCAGGGAGAGTGAGCAAGGAGAGGCAAAAGGGATGGGGACAATGCAAAGACCCCCTGCTTGACTCACCTGGGTGCCCTTGAAGATGGAGATTGGCTGTGCCATGGACTCGCCGTGGGACAGGATGAGGTCCAGCATCCCATCGCCATCAAAATCTGTCACTGCACCCCCTGCAAGGACAGGATCATGTCATGCCTGGGGCCTGGCCCCACGTCTCCCAGCACTACACCCTGCTGCCGGTGTGGGCTCCCACAGCTGGCAGCAGCTCTCCCAGCAATGCAGGGGCAACAGTGAAGATGGGGTGACCCCAGTGCAGGAGTAAGGGTCCCTGTATGGGTGGCACCCTGCAATCAGGTGGGTCATCTCCCCAGGCAGCAGAGGGGACAGACAGTGCCTAGAGGGCTGTGGGACACAGGAGGTTGCCTGGCCCCCTCCCAAACACAGAGATTGGCTTTGAACAGTGGGCACCCAGGAAGAAGCCCCTCAAGAGCAAAGCCCTGGGGAACAACTGGAGACAGCACTGTTAGCTGGGTATGGGTGGAAGAAGAAAGCATGGGGCCACTCCTGGGTGATGGGGGCTCCAGGATGCTGGTGGGGAGCAGGCAGGTGACTCAGCCAGGCATGCGGCATCCCCAGGCATAGAGGGTGCCAGGCAGTGCTGTGGCACACCCCCGGCATGGGCCCCCACTGCCAGGGCGAGGGGGACCTACCTGTGCCCCGTCCCTCGGGCTCCAGTGCGTCCCCTGGATTCAGCTCTTCCATGATGGGGTCTGAGTGCTCCCTGCGGATGAGCCTGCCAAGCACAGACAGCGCGTTAGTGCCAGCCCCGGTGGTCCCCAGCACCTTCCCGGGAAGTGCCTGTCCTCTCCCACAGCTGCATAGTAGAGAGGTGACAGCCCCAGTGGCTATGCAGGGTGGATGGGGGACGGGACTGGCCCCTGCCTGTTAGCACCTCACGTCCCCACTCCATGCAGGGGTGACAGGGATGTCATGAGAGCCTGGCCCTTGTGGGTCTGAACTGCAGAGCAGCAATGCCATCTCCAAACACTGCTGCATCCCTCTGGGACTGGAGACCGCCCCCAGGGGCTCCCTGCCACACCACTGCCCTCCACCCACTGGTGCCGGCACTGGGTGGACAACCAGCTCCCACCATCCCACATGCCAGGTGAGGCGGTGCCACATAGCGCTAATAAGGAATTGACCCCCACAATTAACAGGAGCCACGAACAAACTTCCACGCTGCTGCTAGTCAGCAGTGCTGGGGACCCCAGGGGCTGCTGCAGGCACGATCGCAGCAGCTGGTAATGACGCCGGGAAGGGCCCAGTCACGGCACCTTTTATTAGTCGAGCCCAAGCAGTGGCACTGCTGGAGAGGAGCCCTGTGAGCCTGGCTGTGCCACGAGGGCTGCTCGGCCCCGCAGAGCGGGGTGCGGGCTGCCCCGGCCCCCCAGTACCCGCTGGGTTCCTACCGAAAGAGGCGGTTGGCAGAGGAGCCGCGGTAAGCGATGTTGTTGAAGAAAACCTCCAGCTCTTGGTCGTTGTCGAAGTCGGCTGCAATGACGGTGCGGACGGGGGATGGCATGGAGAACTTAGGGGTGGCGATATCCTGTGCGAGGGATGGGCATGGGGTAACAATGGGCACAGGGAGCGGGACGCTGGGTCCCGCTTTGGTGCTTTGGGTCTCCTCCTCCCTGGGAATTGGGACTCGAAGCCAAATGAGGGTGATGCTGGCCCCGCGGCCAAGGAGGCTCAATGGCAAAGCCTGCAGTGGGGGGTCCCAGCCCTAGCCCTCACCCGGAATCGGACGCGCCCAGGGGCCCCGCTTTGCAGGTAGAGGCGGTGCGGCCCGTTCCAGTTGCCATAGACGATGTCCACCCGGCCGTCACGGTTGAAGTCAGCTAGCGCCACGCCACGTCCGTGCTGGTAGGGGTCATCCAGCCCTGGGGAGCCGCAAGGGGATGGGGGGAGATGGGACCCCCTCCCTGCCTCCATCTCCCCGGGATGCCTCCCGGGATGTGCCCCGTGGTCCTCAGATGGGTCCTCCCCACGCAGGGCTGCATCCCTGCGCTGACGGGTACCCTGGTGCACCTCAGCCACCCCGATGGTTAGTGGGGCTCTGGGTCCCCAGGGCTGTCCCTCCACCCTGCACTCAACCAGCCCGTGCAGGCAGGGGCAGGCAGAGCCAGCCCTGCCCTGACATCCCTGACGCCTGGGTGCTCCCCCCAGCTCCCCTACTCACCCACAGCAGCCGCCACATCCTGGTACGTCCCGTCCCCCCGGTTGTGGAAGAGAAAATTGGGGCTGTTCTCGTTACCGCAGAATATGTCAGAAGCGCTGTCACTCAGGATGGGGCCCACGGCCACCCCACGGCCCCCTGGGGACAGCAGCCCAGGGGTAAGGGGACAGCTGGCGCCCTGCCCCAGGGGAGTTCATGCCCCCCATGCCCCCTCGGTGCTGCCCACCCGGTGCTCCCAGGACCCCCGGTGTCCCCTCCTCGCCCACCTCCTGCCTTCAATCCCTCTCATCAGGAGCTAATTGGACCTGGCAGCTGCTTGTGTCACTCCCAACCCTAATCACTGCCATTGCCATGGTGACAACACTCCTAATTAGTGACAATTTACCACTGGGGAAACAGGGCACGGCAGCGGTCCCTGCAGTGGTGGGGCAGCGTGGGGCGCAGGCTGGCACGCTCCCCGCTGCCCTGCTCGTGTGCCCACGTCCCCGTGCCGTGCTGCCAGCCGTGCAGGTGCTGCCGGTTCCAGAGGCATCAGCCTGGCTGCCAGGCAAGGTGATGGTGGGCACGGAGGTCCTCAGTGAGCATCCCGTGGCCCTGGTCCCTTCCACGGGCCGTGGGGCTACCACTAGATGGGGCAGTCAGGCAGCCTAACGCGTGGCACGGGCCGCTGCCTGCGCTGCCCTGCCCTGCCTGCAATGGGTGCTGCCCTGCCTGCAACGGGGTCCCACACTCACAGTGCCCAGCAGTGCCCCGTCCCCTCCGCAGGGCCGCAGAAGCCGGGTACCTGTGTACTTGCTGACACCAGCCTGGGCGGCCACATCCACCAGCACCACGACGCCGCGGGCAGGGTCACTGGCAGCCACGTCCATCTCGATCAGGGCGTGGGGGCCCACATTGCCGCTGGCGTAGTTGGCGATGTAGACAGAGTACCTGCCGGAGCCCTGCGGCCGGCGGCACTTCCTCAGCACCCACCCACCCAAAACCTGACTCCACGGGGACCATGGGATCCCTGCCGTGGGGCTGGATGCTCTCGTGGCTCCATGGGACCAGGCACCACTACCATGCGCTGAGCAAGGGCTCTGCAAAGCCCATGGTGGAAAGGACCCCAGGAGTGGGGACATGCCCCATTGCCTCCAGGACCTCTGCGATCCGCAGGCTCAGGGTGCTGGCACGGTGCACCCTGCCCCCCCAGCTTCCCCAGTGTACCAGGTCCCCCCCACCCCCTCCTTGTCCCATGCAGCAGCTGGACCCTGATTTAGTGATAATCATTTGGAAACAAACCACTGGGGGAGGAGGAAGAAGAAAGAGCAGGTGACAGGAACATAAATCACCTCGACAGGCACGTTTATCAGCCGGCGGCAACTGTGTGGACAGGCGCCCGCAGTCCCCGTGGCCGGGGGGGCTGCCAGCCCTGACAGCCACAGGCTGCTGGGGGGCACCCCCAGCCCCAGTGAGGGGTGGGATGGGGCTGGTGCCCAGGCGAGGGGAGAGGTCCCCCAGGACCCTACAGGGGAGGGCTGGAGGGGCACGAGGGGTGGCAAGGGAGCGGAGATGCCCCCTGCCCGCTGTGCCCCGCCTGCTCACCGTCCGGTCCACGCAGGCGACGGAGCGCCCAGCGAAGCGGCTGGCCACGTCCCGGTTCACCTCATCGCTCAGGAGGTCCTCCCAGCGCCCGTTGCGGAGCTTGAAAAGCTTGTCCGTGTAGGTGGCCATGCCTGGGGGGACACAGGTCAGGGGGCTGCAGCATCCCGCCTCCTCCCAAGGAGGGTGCCCTGTGCCAAGGGGAGGCTGGGGAAGGGGCATCCCAAACCCCTGCTCTGTCCCCTGCAGCCCTGTGGGGCCAGGCTGCTGCTGCAAGAGCCCCCATGACCCTTAAGGGCTGCCAGGAGACACACAGAAGAATCAACTCATTAAGGTAAAATGTGTCCCAACGGGGCACAGCCCCGTAGATCATCCCTGGGAAGGTAAAAAATCGATTCGGTGCCAGGCACAGGCAGTGAGCCGCGCTGTCTGTGACAGCGCCGATGGCAGTGCCTGATTTAGGGACAGGTGTGCCGGCAGCCACCACCAGCCCGGGTAATTCAGAGTGTCAGGAAGACAGATCCACTGCCTGGAGGTCAGGGCTGTGGGACAGGAGCTCTGGGGTTGCCCGGTGCCGGGCTTGGGCACGCGGGTCTCCTCCCCATGACAGACATCCTGGGAGCTGGGACAGCACCAGCAGGGCAAGATTAGACCTGGCTTGGTCCAGCAGGCACAGGAGAGCCATGGCACGGAGGGGCACAGCTGCTGCAGGGCACAGCGGGGATTTGCAGCGCCAGGTCCCTGTGGCGGTGCAGCCCCGGGAGTGGTGGGGAAGCTGTCGTCCTGCTCAGGGTGCCACCGGGAGGGCGGTGGGCAGCTGGAAGTGCTGACTCGGCGGCTGGCTGGGCTCGGCATGCCCCCCGCACTGCCATCAATCAATGGAGCCACTCAACTGAGAAATTAACTCCAGGCCGCACACATCCCTCATGCGCCGAAGGTCGCGGGCGGCCATGCTGGGAGCTCCCCCCCGTGCCCGGGGCTTGGGGCATGGCCGCCAGCGGGGCTCACCGGAGAAGGCGTTGTTGGTGTTGAGGAAGTAGATCTCCTCGTGGCCGTCCCCGTCGATGTCACAGGCTGTCACGCCGATGGCGTTGCCCTGCCGGTCCCGCAGCGCGTAGTATGGGGAGCCCGGCTCATCAACTGCCACGTTCACCAGCCGTCCCTGCCCCTTGTCGTACTTGAGCACCAGGTTGGGGCCGTTGTACCTGCAGGTGCGAGCAGGGGCGATGGCTCCCCATGGCTTGGGGACAGGATGAAAGCCCCCATCCTATCCCTGGAGGGACACTGGGTGTGACACCGCGTTTCCCCCATGATGGGCACAGCAGAGATCTGTGTGGTCCATGGAGGCCAGGGACCCTGGGCTGCCCTCAGCATCCGAACGTGGGGCTGGCTCCCGGCTGCCGATGGGCATGGCTCAGCCTGGACCTGTTCCAGCTCACGTCAGGCATCCCATGTCTACCTGGCCTGGGCACTCCAGGCCAATCTCAGGACAGGGGCAGGGGCCGGGCAGTCAGTGGGGCAGGATGGGGTGCAGGTCCCTGCTTGCAGCCCTTTCCCAGGGCAGGGAAACCGGCACGCAAGAGAAATCCTCTCAGCACAGTGTGCCCCACCAGCTCCCCGCCCGCTCCTGCCCGGTGCACCAGTAAACAAGTTATACAACGGGCAGTGCGGCTGCTTACAAAACCCCGTCTGGCTGCTTGGCACAGCCCAGCTGGGAGTGGTGGCCTGGGCCCCTCCGGGGTCCCTGGTGCTGCCTGTGGTTTGCTGCCCCAGGGTGATGCTCAGAGTGGCGGCAGGGTCAGACTCTGCCTGCCACTGCGGTGCCCTCAGCTCCCGCAGCTGCGCCGGATGGGATCCGTGGGGGTGAGGGGCTCCCTCCAGGTGAGCACACCTGCGTGTGCAAGCCTCCTCCCTTGGGGGTGAGCATGGTGGTGTGTACAGAGACACGCTGCGCCGGCTGCTCACAGCCGTGCCAGCACACCCACGCAGAGCCCGCACCGTGGTCCCCGCTGTCCCCAGCCAGGGCCAGACCCGCTGGCAGCAGCTGCTCCATGTCCAGCCCCGCTCGGGCACTGGCAGCGCAGCACATGGCTCCCTGCCTCCCCGGCTCCTGCCAGCCCTTCCGAGCCATCACTCCAATAAAGGGCTATAAAAAACCTCCAGCCAATTAACCGAATCTCCAGAGAGCGCTGAGTCCTGTCAGTGGAGCCGAGCTGGCTTGGGCACATGCTGGCTCTGCACTGCGGGGTGGACCCTGGCCGCTGGGCAGCTGCCACTGTCCCGCAGAGGGGGGACCTGGCCCCGGGGCCAGGATGGGGGCACCCACATGGTCCCGCACAGGTGCACAGCCGGCATCAACCCCCTATGCAGGTGCACACACACACACACACACGAGTGGGTGCATGCAGATCCTCACCCCACCACCCTTGTGCACAACCCCCCAGCCAGCCACATGCCCACAGAGGAGTGAGGAGCTCCCAGCCCTGTAGGGCCACCAGGTCCACTGTCACCGAGGCGCTGGGCGCACCACTCACCCCGCCACCACGATCTCAAAGTCACCATCGGCATCCAGGTCGGTGACAGCCACGCCATAGTTGAGCTGTGTGGGGTTACTGTCGTAGTCAGGCGGGAGGAGGCGGTGGGTGACGGCCGCAAACATGGGCTCGCTGCGCTGGGAGCCCTCGCTGAGCCAGGCCAGGGACAGCAGGCACAGCGTGAGCATCCTGGGCACCTGGGAGAGACCTGCAGCCCGTCAGCTCCAGGAAGAGATGGCTTTGCCAGCCAGCAGGGACCCCAAGGCCCCACTCCATGGCGCCAGAGCATCCGCATCGCCCTTGCACACTCTTTCCACCCCTTGTCACCCACCCCAGCCTGTGCCACCCCACCAGCCCTGAGACCCTTGTGGCACTGCCACATCTCTGGCATCCCCATGCACGGACCCTCCTGGCTGCAGCTCACCCTCAAGGCTTCCTTCAGACAGGACCGTACCCCAGCAAGCTGGGAGCCAGGGCTGAGCAGAAGCAGGGCCATGGGAGCCCATCCCATGGGAGGGACCCAGGAAGCAGCAGGAGGGCTGCAGGGTGCTGACGAAGCCGGGCTCAGCCCCAGCTCGCCCTGCCCCAAGGGGCCTCTGGCACCCAAGCTCCTGGCAAGTCATGATACCAATCACTGTTCCCTTGGCAGGGCCAGAGAAAGCAGGCAGTCACCTGGCTGGGGAGCTCGTCCCCTCTCCGGCTGGTCCTCTGGAAGGACATGGGGAGAACATGGGGATACTCTGCCAGGTGACTCCTGTGTGCCTCAGTTTCCCCACCCTGCTGGCACTGTTTCTCCCGGGGGCTCTGTGGGGTGAGCTCCTCCCAGGTGGGCCGGGGAAGGTGTCTGCAATGGGATGTGGTTATGGGAAGGAGGTGCTGGGAGGAACAGGAGACCGGGAGGAGAGGCTCAATTAACCTGGACTGCAGAGGACGGTGTCTGCCAGCACTGCTGGCAAGGCTGCAGAGATTTTGGAGCTGGCTCTGACCTGGCTGTAGCACAGGTGACAAGCAAGGTGGCACTCAGGATGGCCAGCCCTTGCCACAGGCCAGGCAGTCTCCTCCAGAGGGGAAAAGCTCAGCAGTGAGCTGTGTGTCCCCACGCTGCAGGCACGAACCCACATGCCAGTGCTCCAGCGGGAGCAAGAACAGCCTGTCCCACTCTCACAGCCTGGAGGGATGGCTGGGGCACCCGGCCACCAAGGCAGGGGATACTGCTCCATGTGGCTGTGCCATCCCCCCCTGTGCAGGGCTGCCCCTGCTTCCCAGGGAGCCAGGAACAGCCCCCAGCACTGGCATGGGGATAGGGGAGAACGGCCCTGGTCCCCACGCTGTGGACCCTGCCAGCGAGCAAAGGAAGCTGTGGCAGCTGCGTGGTGCCACGTGTGCCCGGCTTAGAGAGGGGAAGGTGCCCAACGGCTTAGATCCTGGCAGGCCCACCAGGCTGCGGGAGCAGCCTGCTGCTGCCTCCCCTGGGGATGGGAATGGTCCCAAGGGTCTTTAGGTGACCAGGATTCCCCTGCCAAAAGCAAATAGCTTTCTTGCCCACCTGGCTGGGTGGGAAGGGGCTGTCCTCCAGCTGCAGAGAAGACCTTGAGCCCCACTGCCCAGCACACCCAGAGCCCTGCATCCCACTGCACAGGCCCTGCTCCTCTTCCCTCTCCAATCCCATCCATTCCCCAGGCCCAGCTGCAAGGGTGGNCCATGCGCTCCACCACCCAGCCAGACTTCAGGCACTGTGCCCATCACCCTGCCATCCTGTCTGGAGCAGCCCTCCAGGGGCAGGAGCCTGGGTCTTTCCCTGGTGCAGGTGCCCCATGCAAGGCACATGCGATGGGGATGGGGTTTCATGGGGTTGTGCAGGGATGGGACAGTCCCTGGGTGTCACTCTGCAGTGCCAGGCAGTGAGGGAGGGGGAGCCTTTGCCACAGCCCCACACCGGGTTCACTGAAGCAAGTATGTGGGAGAGCCACCCACATGCAGAGATGTGGGTGCAGGGCTGCCACGTGAGCCCCCTGCCAATGCAGAGTGGTGCCCCCTTATCCCTGGCCACCAGCAGGGCTCTCCCTGCTCTGCTTCCCCTCCAGCTCCTGCTCCCCGCAACTTGGCCCATTCCCCAGGTGCCCCCCTGCCCCACCCAGCTGCAGCCGAAATCCCTCCAGGCTGGATGGAGCCTTTCCAGAGGAAACAATGTTCCTGATTGGGGACAAAAGGCTTTTCCCAGCAGATCCGGTGCTTGGTGCCATGGGGAAGTGACACACGGCCCAGAGCCAGGCCATTTTGGGAACGGGGGCGGGAGGGATGCCCAGGCTCTGCATGGTAGATGGGAAAGGCCTCGTGATTCCCAGCATGCTGCTGATAGCACCGAGGCCCCAGCATGAAGCTCCACCTGAGGTTTGAGGCTGTGGGGTTCTGCTTGTATGCAGGGCAGAGCTCAGCCTGTCTTGTCCCAGCAGAGCCATGTCCTGGCTTGTGTTGTGGCATCTGGTGGCAAGGTCACCCCAGGAGCTGTGGCCACCCCAGGGTGCCTGCTCAGCCTGGTGACACGAAGCCAAGGTGCCAAGCAGGGTTAGAGGCAGCAGGAGGATGGGATCAAGGCAGGGGGTGCCACGAGCACCCACACAGGGTGCAGCCGGGCAGCGCAGGGACAGGGCGCTGGCCCCATGGCAGGGATGCAGCATGTAGGGCTCATCTGTCCCCATGCATGGCCACAGCTGGCAACGCCCTGCAAGGAGGGTGGGATGGGACTGGGAAGGGAGCCGTGGGGCAGGCAGGAGGTTGTGCCCCAGATCCCTCACCACAGGTGGGGAGATGCTGTCCCCAGGGCTCCTCCTGTACCCACATGCACATTCCCAGCCCTCAGCCCACATCATGGGGAGGGTGGGAACCAGCTCTCTCTGTGGCCACCCCATCCCGCATGCCACCGTGACATTGCCGCCCACCACACCACGCACCCCAGTGATGTCATGCTCCACCACTGCAGCAACATCCCATCCCGGGCCGCAGCCATCTCCAACACCGCTACAACATTGCATGACATCGTGCAGCAGGGACCTCATCACACACCAAAGGCACCCCAGAGCAGTGACAACATGGTGACATCACAGCAGCCCAAGACATCATGCTGCATGTGCCCCAGTAACATCATATTCCCGTTCCTGCCATTCCCAGGCTGCCACAGCTGTACTCACCAGGGCAGGGGACAGGCAGGAGATGTCCCACAGACCCAGCAGCCCCTCTCCCACAGCAGCTGTGCTGCCCAGGGATGCCAGCAGTGCCCCCTCCACAGCACTTCAGCCCCAAGCAGCCCAGCCCCTGCAGTGCCTCTGCTCCAGCCAAAGCCCGTGAGCCCCGGTCCCACTGCCCCGGCCGCTCACTGCTGCCATGGGCTCAGCACTGCTCCCTCCCACACCCCTCTCGCAGACCCTGGCCTGTGCATGCATCCCATCACGGATGCTTCCGACAGGCACAAAGCCCTCAGCTGCTGGCTGTCCCGTCCCTCTCCCCTCCCATGCAGGACTCCTCAGCGCTGGACCTGACACGTTGGGGCTCAGCCAGCAGCAGCTAATGCAGTGTGGAGATGAGCAGTCACCTTAGCCTCTGAGCTCAGCCCAAAGGGACACCAGGTCCTTGGGGGGGTCGGCTGCGGCCGCCTGCTCCCAGACCCACCAGCACACAACCAGCCCCCTCCCATGCAGGCAGATGCACGGACGGACCCCTCTGTCCGCAGCCCCCAGCCCCTCCACGGGCTCAGCCACGACCAAGCACAAATGTCCCTAGAAAGAGGAGCTGCCCGTTCTCTCCCTCCGTCCCTCGCTTCTTGCCGCCCTGATGCCTCTCCCCCGGTCCCAGCCCACACGCCCCATCACCACTCCATCCTCCTGAGCCCGGTCCCCCCCCAGCCCAGCATCCTTTCATCCCCATCCCGTCTTTCATCCCCCTTCCTCCCGCCTCGCCACCCCGCATCCCCTCCACGCTGCGGGGGCAGGCTGCGTGCCCGGCCCCGCTCCGCCCGCCCGCCACCAACTTCTCTCCGGGCCGGTGACCGTGCCGGAGTTGAAAGCCTCCCCCTCCCCTCCCGGGAATCCCCGGGAAACTTCACGGAGCAGCAAGC
>WAAD01037411.1:178161-196744 GCA_013389945.1 Fregata magnificens
CAGCCCTGTTCCCCACCCCGGTGTCCCAACCCTGTTCCCCACCCCGGTGTCCCAACCCTGTTCCCCACCCCGGTGTCCCAGCCCTGACACCCACCCCGTGTTCCAGCCCCAACCCAGCCCTGACCCGTACCCCCCTGTCCCAGCCCTGACCCGCATCCTGCTGGCACGCAGCCCCTGGAGCACCCGCGTAACATAGCACGTTGCAGACCCCATAACTCTCCCCAACTTACTGAGTCATGGGGTGATGCTGGCAGTGACAGCCCTCGAGGGCAGGGGAGTTATACGGCATCCCCGGGTGCTCGGTGCGCTGGGCTCCCATGGCTCGTAAAACATGTGCCCAGTGCTCCCAGGCTCTGGACGCTGTTTTTCACGGCTGCCTGCCTGCCCTTGGTGTCCCCCTCATTCTTATCGCTGCCTGTGGGGCTCTGTGTGCTGCCCGCCATGGGGCTGTCGCAGCCCTAGGGCGGCCTGTGGCACAATGCCAGTGTCTGGCTTTTGCCCTCTGCATGTTTTGGGGTGGTCACCCCGGCCACCTGCTTTCCGGTCTGAGCACGCCCAGGGCTCTGGACCTTGCTTTCCAGGCTGCTCCTGCCCACTGAGTAGCTGCTTTGGGTTATTTTACCTTCGTTTTCCCAGGCTGGGTCTCATTTTGTTTCCTGCCTACATTTCTCACGTACTTTGAATCATTTCTCTGCTCTGGCCAGTGTTTGCAACACCTCTCTGCTCATTATCATCTACAAATATAATTACAATTCACTATTCGAGTGGAAGTTTGGGAGATGGTATAAAACGATACCCTGAAGTTCAGCTAAATTGCATCTTGCTTGCCTTGTCCATAAGCTTTGCCCAGCAATTATTCTGAAATAACTACCACTGGGCAAGCCAACATCCTTCATCCAGGAGCCTGTCGTGGTGGGTGTGCAGACTCCTTCCTCCAGACATTATGTTCTGTGCTAGGGATGGGCACAGGGTTTATCCTGCTCCCAGCTCCTGTTTTATTGTCCTTTCTTGCATAGAAAATCGGCGCCTGGTTTGCTCTGCCCATCAGCAGGGCCCTGGTTTCTTCCCGGCACCATGTGTGTGTCGGCGGGTTAATTGGTTCGTCTCAGCGCTGGCCATGCTGGCCAGGTGACCGTGTCTATGTGGAGATGCTGTTTTTGCTTTCTCTGCAGCTGTTTTTGCGAGGCCTCTGCCTCATTTGCATTTTTCTGGTTAAAAACAGTAATTTTTCCCTTTTGAGTCATCTTTATTTTTGAGCTGTCATTAATTTTCTTTCCCTCCTTGTTTATTAATAGACCTTTTCACTTTTGTGCTGATTCTGCCTGGGTATATTTGTAAAGTCCTTTGTATTCCCCTTAGCCCTCCGGCTGTTAACTCCTTCCACTGGTTTGTTGTCCCTTTTTCCCCCTGCAGATGCAAGGGGACACTATTGACTTACAAATCTCCCTCCTGTCTGAAATGTTCCCCTTCTCTTGTTCCAGGTATCTCCTAAGAGCATCGCAAGTGAAAGGCACGATTGAAATCTCTCTCTTTTCTCAGCGCCTTTGATGCCTTTGCCACCTCCTCTCGCAGCCAGTGTTTGCTCCGGTTGCTGGAGAGCATTTTTCTCCCAGCAGCAGGGGACAGGGGCGTCTTAAAGCCCGCGGAGTTGCAGGCAGGCGTCAGATGGGACATGGCTCTCCGCTCCTTGAAACGCTTTGCTTTGCCTTGTGTCGACAGCTCTGTGTTCTTGCCTTCACTCTGCCTCTCCCCGCCAGGTATCTGGGTCCTTCCCTGGCCCCGTCGCTTGCTGTGTGAGCTGGGTGGGCTGGGCTGGAACTCTGTTGAGAGCAGGAGAGGTGCAGGGTAGCCAAAACCTCTTGGCAATCCTTACTCAGGCTGCCGGGTGCTGGCGTTGTGCAGTCAGCAAGCATGCCGTGGCACGTGCCTGGCATGGGATGAGCCCTGCGAGCAGCAGGTTCCCCAGCGGGGCTGTTTAGAATCTCCTTGTACCTGCCTTTTTATTAGTCTTGTTATTATATTTATTTTTTTCCCCTCCGAAGAGCCCAATCTGCAGCAGGCTGTAAAGAGTGACATTGCAGGTGCGCGAGCTGCATGCCGAGGCTGCACACGGTCCCCCAAGGCTCCCGGTTCCCCGGTGCTGCTGTCCCCGTTCACCGTCAAGGCTTTAAGGTTATCTGCTCTATCGACAGGAGTATGGATTGAGTGGAATTAGAAACCTCGGAGGCTAAAAATACAGCTCCCTGCCAGGAAATGCGGCAGCCTGCTGGGAGGGCGCTGGGTGGCACCAAAACTTTTCCGGGAACTGGCACACTCTGTGTGAGCCCTGCAGCCTGGCATCCGCGCCTGTCCCCAGGCTCCCTGTGTGAGGCTTTGGGCAGTGTCTCTGCCTGCAGCAGGAGAAGGCGGCAGGAGCCCTGACTTTGCCGTCAGAGCCATGCCGTAGGTGTCTTCACCTGCTGGGTGGGGATGGAGATGATGGAGGAATTTGGCGATGCGCTGTGCAGCGTGAAGTAGGGTCTGCGACGTGGTCAGCACCGTCTTGCTGTTGTTTGTGGGGCCCTTCCCCAAAGAGGAGGGGGAGAGAAATCAGGGAGAAACCGCTGCCCGTCCGTGCTGCAGGTTGCTAGAGGAGAAATACAGGCTGGTATGTTGCCCAAGCAGCTGCTCTGAGACCTCACAAACTCGAGCCACGAGCACAAGCTCCCCATGAGCAGAGTGTTCCTGGGGACGGTGCGAGGGGAGCCTATGCCCACAGGGAGCTCCAGACACCTCCTGGCTGATGCTCCAGCATCCCCCTGGCCGTG
This sequence comes from Fregata magnificens, assembly GCA_013389945.1. Classification (NCBI taxonomy): domain Eukaryota; kingdom Metazoa; phylum Chordata; class Aves; order Suliformes; family Fregatidae; genus Fregata; species Fregata magnificens. The sequence goes on from WAAD01037411.1 coordinate 180,969, forward strand.
CCAGGTTGTGTTGCACCGGGCCAGTGGGCATTACGTGCCAGGCAGCTGGGCAGCGCTCCCACCGCCACTTTTACCATGGTACCGTGGTGTGCCTGGTCCAGGGCTGCCTTTCCCTGCTTGATGCCGCAATGCCAAGCTGTTTTGCTAGCCGGCTCCAAAAAGTGCGGCAGCACCCAGGGCAGCACAGGCCCTTTTGGGGATGCGCTGCCCATCGCTGCCTGGCTTTGCGGGGCGAGCTTGGTCCTGGAGTCTGGAAGCAGTGGGGTTGCCCTGCCCAGTGTAGTGTGAATGAGACCCGAAGCCAGGGCTGTTGCTCTGCCTCCCGGACTGTGAAATCGGTCGGTGCCGACGCGTGGCCGTGGCATCGATGAAGTGTGTAATAGGCTGGGGGCAGGAGCTGTGCTGCCCTACGGGGAGGAAAAAAGTGCTGCAGCATCCCTGCCTGCCTGGGCCAGTCACCACGTTGCCGTGCTTCTGCCTGGGCTGCGGGAAGCGGCTCTTCCCCGGCAGCGTGCAGTAGGCAGAGGCAGGGCTGTGCGGGGAGAGTATACTCCTATCGCCAGCAGTCTGGCTAATGCTGCACCATCTGCTTTGGAGGGTGAGGCAAGGTGAACGGCAAGCTTTCGAGGAGCCCATAAATCCTGTGTGTGAAGGCTCTTCTTGGAGGTGACTCGGGATGTGCGTGGAGCGATGCTGTTCCTGGCTGCTCCCCGTGCTGGAAATCCTCAGGAAGCAGAGCCTGGGGGGATCAGTGATGCCCCCCAGGGGTTCAGTGATGTCTTATGGGCTGAGACTCTGGGCTTGGTCAGGAAAAGTCCTTTAGCAGGGCACGCTTTGGTGCAGTTGGAAGCTCTGCGTAGCTGGAAATGGTGGTGCTGGGGGGGGCTCCCAGTGCCCCCTCCCCTCCGGCACCCAGGCTGTCACTCGGTGAGAAAACGTATAACACCTCAGTGTTGAGAAATGACTAATCCAGACCTTGGAGGGTTTGTAGGATACGTTCCTTTCTCACGGTCGATAAAGATAAAGGGGATCATTCTGCCAGCAAAATTAGTGTATCAAAGAGGGGGAAAAAAAATGACAAGAGCTGCGGAGACAGAAAAATGGTTGGGGCAGCCCCAGAATNGGCGCGGGCACAGGTGCCGCGGTGATGCTGGGGAGCACTGCCCTGCCTGGGCTAGCCGGCGGTTTCCAGAGAGCCGTGAGAGACCCATCCATCACACTGAGGCAGCTGTCTGTCTGTCTGTCATCAGGAGGAGGGGATGATGCCATGCGGCACGGGCAGCCCCGGCCGCTTTCCAGCCGGCGGTTGGCCTCCCCTCGCCTTCCCGGCACCGCTGCCGGCTGTCGGTGAGGGGCCGCGGGGAGCGTTCGCGCCTCGGTCGGGGGCTGCGTGCAGGGGAGGCTAATGTACCGGAGGTGCCTCGGAAATGAGAGCCTTGGATGGGTTCCTGGCCCTATTGATCCGCCGGCAGTTTATGCATCCTGACATTCATAATCTCGGTCGGCGCTGATGGTCCAGATTAATGGGCCCGGGGGCTGTCCATCCGTCACTTCACATTAATTACTGAAGAGGTGTTTTTCCAGTGATTTACCTGACAACGGTCCGTGATGAATCCCCCTAAACGGAGTGGGCAGTGATTAATCACGGGGTCCCAGCCCAGCCCCGCTCTGCCTTCCCCTCAACCGCAGCGCAGCCCCCCACACCATCCGTCTCCATAAACCCTGCCTGATGCATATTTATAGGGGCAGGGGGGCCTGGCAGCTCGCGGTGTGCCTGCTTCTGCCAAAGATGATGAAAAATAAATCTCTGTCGAGATGGGGCAGCAGGTGAGCGGGGCTGTGGCATGCCGGGGTGGCAGCTGTGGTCCCGCTCTGGGGTGTCCCTGGGTTGGGGTTTGGTTTCTGGTGCTCCGTGGCTGCCGTGGCCTTCTCTGAGGTTTTTGATGTATGAATGGTGCTAGGGCTCTGTGTCCTGCTTCAGCTGTGGCTGTTGGCCCCTGGGGCTGGGAGATCCCAGGCAGCAGCCGCCGGAGCCAGGCAGGCTCCTGGGTGATGCTGGCAGGGTTTCCCTGCTTCCCCCATAGCCTGGCACACCCCACCGAAGGCTGTAGGTCTGTGGGGTGCTCCGGGCGCCAGACCCCATCTGTAGATCCTCCTACCACAGGGACGGTGTTGGGGCCCCACTAGCCATCCTGTGTGCTGGCTGCCGTGGGAGCAAGGGTGGGTGCCAGGCTGGGACCCCGACCCACTGACCCAGGCAGGGGCTGCCCACCACATACTTGGCTGCGGGGCTGTTGGGATGCAGGCAGGGCAGTGACACTGTTTCTCCTCGGCAGGCAGCGGTGGCACCATGCAGCAGGAGGTGGAGGGTGGCCGGCCACGCCGCAGGAAGCCCGACATGGCCCTCTACGTGCCCAAAGCACGGCGGGAGAGAGCAGCGCAAGTGGCGGCTGACATGCCAGCTGGGCACCGCCGGGAGCCTGAGAACCACCACCTGGTGCAGGATGCTTGCCCAGGCAGCGGCGAGGGGCAGAGGCGAAGCCCCCGTGCCAGGACACAAGCAGGCAGAGCGGTGAGGAAGGAGAGCAAGGTGGACGCCAGCCCGAAGGAGCCACGGGCAACCTCTGCGGGGCACTGCCGGAGGCCGGGAGGCAGCTGGCCCATCACACCGGAGAGTCTGGGGACATCACCCAGCGTGCGGGAGCTGTGCCTAGATCCACCTGTTGCCCAACCCTGGGATGGGCAGGACAAAGCATCCCTTGATGAAGGACTCGGGGAGCTCAGCGGCAGCCGCTGGACGATGAGGACCGAGCCTGACCCTCCATCCCCACCGAGTGCCCAGCCTGGGGCCATGGAGGCTACCCCCAAGCCTGAGGGCGACCCCGCTAGCCCAACGCCCCCCGCTAGCACAATGCTGGTGTGTCGGACAGGGCCAAGTGGTGTGTCGGAGCATTTGGGGGACAGCGCCCCGGATCCAGCCGGGCACCTCAGCCAGCTCCCAGGAGAGGGTGTCCTGCTGCCGGCAGGGACGGGCGATCAGGGCAGCGTGCCTGGGCTGATGTGGAAGGCTGCAGGTCCAAAAGCCCAGGGAGAGGAAAGGGAGCCTGGGGGGTTTCTTCTGGCAGGGCAGAGCGAGGGCTGTGCCGCTGGGGTGCCAGCAGAGGAGGAGGAAGAGGAGAGGCAGGGAGGCCTGCTCATGGCTGAGCTTGCTGGGGAGAGCAGTTCAAATGTAGCAGGAGCTGGCTGCAAAACTGAGTGCTCAAGGGGTGGCGTGTGTGATGTGCCGGTGCTCCCTGGTGAAAATACCCCAAGGCAGGATGTGGGTAGCCCATCCCGGCTCTCATCCGTCAAGGAGGAGAGCGCTGCTGGGGCCGGGCATCCTGGTGGGGAGGGCGTCCTGGTGCCTGCTGCGGAGGGAGTGGGCAGCACCTCTGCCTGCGCAGACAGCAGCACCGGGGCTGAGAGCGGCCTGCTGAGTGCTGTCAAGAAGCTGGCAAGCGGTGCATGGGAGGGGGCACCCCTGGAGAGCCGCAAGCCCACACCGTCCCTGGAGCTGCTGTGCCACAGCATAGAGGGACTCTTGCCCGCAGCCTGGGCCGAGGAGCCAGCAGGGGCAGATGAGGACGTGGGCTCACCGCAGCAGCTCCGGTGCGGCCGGGAGGCGGAGAAGGAAGAGGGAGGTCTGCGCAGTGGCTGCCCAAAGGCAGAGTTGGCAAGTGCTGGGACCCTGAGCCAGGCCAGCCCAGGTGCCGAGGAGAGCTGGGATGCGCTGTTCAACGACGACGGGGACTGCCTGGACCCGCGCCTGCTGGAGGAGGTACGTCCTGCAAGCCGACGCCCGCGGGGATTTGCAGGGACGGTGGCTGCTGCCTGCTGGGACACGGGGACAGAGGTCTGTGGGAGTCGGCTGTCCCCTGTCCTCCAGGGAGGGTGTGTGGGGGGGTGGGCTGCACCCGGGGCATGTGGCCAGCCTGGCTGCACTGCTTGCTGTCACCTCCAGCCGTCCCCGAGGGCACGAGCTGCCTGCGGTGCCGAAATGCCTGGGACCTCCACCTTCCCCCCTGGCTGGTTCCCATCCCGGCCCGCAGTGCTGGTGAAGTCTGGGGAAGATCTTCCCTCTATAGTACATAAAGCACTCCCAGTAAAACCTGCTCGAGTGCCGCAAACTGCAACTGCACCCTCGTGAAACTGGGGCTGGTGATAAAGAAATGGGCTGAGACGTATGGGCTCCCATTGAAATAGCAACAGGATGTTTCCTCGAAACTATGGCTTCTTAATCAGCTGTGGCTCATTATCATCCCCTCCTGCGTGCGTGCAGCTGAATTTACTACAATTAGCTGCTTAGCGCCAGGACCCACGCCGTTTTCCTGCCATTCGCGAGAAAAGCTCGGCTTCTGCAACGAGGCTGGATATCCCTTATTGCATTTTTAAATCAGTAGCGTCAAACCGGTAATTTTCCAAATGACATTAATGTGCCCAAAGTAACAAACAGCGCTAATATTGTTACAGCCAGCGTCCATCCACCCCAGGCTGGAGGCAGGGTGTGAAGTGGCGGATAGTGCCTGATAACAGCTTCTGGGAAGGGATGAGATTAACTCAAGAGCATCGTTACTGGGGAGCACTGGTACCCACCTCGTCCATGGGGCCATGCCTGGGCTGGTGTGCCCTTGCCAAGCCTGGCGTGGGGCTGGGACAGGGTGTGGGGCACGCAGGGCTCGCCTCCGGGGCTGCTCAGAGGGAGGTGTGGAAGAGCTTTGGGTATCCCCATCCTCGCCTGACTGTGCTCCCCCCAGCTGTGGTCCCCCACACTCCAGCCGGGAGGTTGCGGTGAGCGCCAGTGCGAGGGGGACGGCACTGCTGCTCCGACAGTGCTGGCTTTCCGTGGGCTGGCACGGGGGGCATGGCTTTATCCTCAGGCATGGCAGAGCAGCTGCCTGGCCCTGCTGGCGAGGCAGGTCAGGGAGGGCCTGTGTTATGGTGCAGCTGTAGCATGCTGCAGGCAAGGTTGTGCCATGCAACACTGGTCCTAACTGTGAACAGCTCTGGACCATCCGCGTTAGCTCCCCCATACACAAGCTCTGAGCAGAGTTTGAGCTTTCCAGGGAGCTTCCCAAAATGGGTGAATAAGAACCTGAAAAAGGGATTTATCAATTAAAAGTTGCTATCTTCACCCCCCTGCAGATTCCCATGCTGAGCCTGGTGCTTCCCGAGCCCTCCAAGCTCTCAGCAGGCGGACGCGGCTGCTCAGGGAGGGTACAGGTTCTTGGCGAGATGGAGCTGTTGTTAATTAACAAAAAGGACAAGAAAATTAGTAGCGTTCTTCCTTGTAACCGAATCCTTATGCGCTGCGGATAGCTGGCAGAGAGCAAGATTTATGGCGTTCTGTGCGGAGGAGAGATTTCTGATAGCGGACGGCTCTTTAATCTAGCAGGAAAAAACACCATAGCGAGATCCATTGGCTGGAAGCTGAAACCAGAGAAGTTCAGAGTAGAAATCAGTTTGAACGCAGAGCGTAATTAAGCACTGCAACCATTTCCTTGCAGGCTTGGTGGACTCTCCGTCAGCCGGCGTGGCGGGGCGGGAGCCACGGTACGTGTGTGCTGGCGCACGCCTACCCTCCAGCTCTGGAGGTGCGCTCTCAGTGAGCGAGTGGGAGCGTAAGCGAGTGGCCATGGACCCCTCTAACATGCTCCAGCGAGGATGCATCTTTAGAGAGCAGTGAGGCATGATGGACAGGCTTCATTTCCCACGGCCTCCTGTCTCTGCCATCCGTCTGTCCGTCCATCAGCGGACCCTTCCCAGCACTGGGTGCCTGCCAGGGCCGGGGGCCGTGCCCAGGCTCCTGCTCCCTGCACCACCCCACGGCTGGAGGGCTGCGAGCATCCTGCGTGCCCGGGCTGGCAGCGTGGGGGGACCTGTTGGGCCATGCCTGCTGCGTGGCTGAGCCCGGCTGCCAGACGGCGCCTGTCCTTGCTGCCCCGCCACACTCAGTGATTTGTGAAGGTCAAGGACCGCTCCAGCACTCGGTGCTCCCGCTCTCTAATCATCTTCCTGGCGCCTGGCACTACCCGAGTGCTCTGCTCCCTCAAGCGGGACCGCAGGGCTTCATCCTGCCTGGGGACAGCTCCTTCATGTCCCTTGAGTGGGCAGGGGGTGCTGGATGAGTGTGCAGCACCACATGGGGTGCGCTCGGTTAATGGGCGATGGTGGTGGGGCAGGTGGCTCTGCCGGCAGTGCTAGCCTGTCCTGTGAGCTCCATAACTCAGCTCTCCCCTCCACCGGCATCCAGCCACCCTGGCAGCACCCCCTCACCTGCCGTGAATCCATCTTCTCCATAAAATTGTCAGAATGAGCACTTTTTATTGACTGAGCTGGCTGGGATTTATGGACTCTAACCTTCCAGCCGTGGTGTGCTCTGCTACGATCACTTGGGGGATCGGGCTGGGAACCTGGCTGAGTTATGAACCCGCTCCACGGCACCGCGCCGGCCCCATGCTCCAGGGGGGATGGAGGAGCTGCCGCTGGCTTTGGGCTGCACCTGGCCTGGTGTTGCAGCTGGAGCGGGGCCGTGAATCCCCTCGGCCGCCGGCACGGCGTGATATGGAAAGCAGAGGTGCAGCAAGCGGTGCCCACCGGCGCCGATGCTGTGGGGCGGAGGGGAAGAGGGGCGGCTGTGCCCTCCATGTTGTGGCAGTGGGTGACTGCTGCCTGTGTTTTAAAATGAAGGTTGAAAAATGGGAGAGGTAGAAAAGCGCTACAGCCATCATCTTTTAGGGCTGGAGAAAGTGCCCCTCTGTGAGATACTTAAATGCGCACAACCCGTTTAGCTTATCAAGAAGAAGATTGAGAAGGGACTTGATTAGCGTGAGTAAGTGCCATCATGGGGAGGGTACCAGGGACCAAGGGCTCTTTAATCCAGCGAACAGGCAGAACAAGAACTGCCGGCTGGAAAGTGAAGTCAGACAAATTCAAATGAGAAATAAGGCATAAATTTTTAGCTGCGCAGGTGATTAACTGCCAGAACTTGCTCCTCAGGGGAGTGCTGGCTTTTCCATCTCAGCATCCGGGGCGCCAACGGGCCGCTCTGGTGTGTGTGCTACAGCTGGGGCATGCCGAGCCTGGTGCTCCTGTGCGATGGGCAGACGTCAGTCTCTCCTTCTGGCCTTGCTGTCCTGCTCCTTGTTCCCCAAATGTATTTTGGGTCAGCACGTCACTGTGGAAGGAGGGGCATACTTGGGGGTGCACACGCTGTCTCACAGGTGCCATTCCCACCGCGTCCCCGGTGGGACCGCAGAGCGGGGCAAGTGAAGGGATGCTGGTAATGGGAAAGGCAAGTGCATGGCATGAGAGTCCTGGTCAATAACTCATAATATCTCAACACAATCCATCTGCAGTGCTGGAGCGGGGAGCGGGGGCCAGACTGCTTCCCAGGGAGTGCTTGCCGTGGATCAGGAGCTGGCATGGGGTGGGCGGGCATGGGTTGCTCAGTGCTGTGCCTCTCCCACCTCTGCAGCTCTTGGGGGGCGAGAAGCGCCAGGAGAGCCGGCAGTCACCCCGCTTTGACTACTATGGGGCTGAGCCCACCACACTGGACCTCAGTGATGCCGAGCTGCCCCATGTCATCGAGATCTATGATTTCCCCTCGGATTTCCGCACCGAGGACCTGTTGCGTGTCTTCTGCAGCTATCAGTGAGTCTGCCAGCAATGCCCCGTTCCCAGCGCTGGGGTCCCCTGCCTGGGCTCTGCTCCGGACCCCTGCCCACCCAGTGCTGATGCCTTGCTGAGCTTCCCTCTCTCCGGCAGGAAAAAAGGCTTTGATATTAAGTGGGTGGACGATACACATGCCCTGGGCATCTTCTCCAGCCCCATAACAGGTACTGCTCCCAGTTCAGCTGGTGATGGCCAGAGGGGAGGCATCCCTGCCTCTTCTGCGGCCGGATCCTGGGCATAGGGCTGGCCCTGCATGCAGACGCCGCTGCTCTCTCCCCGCAGCACACAATGCTCTCAGCACCAAGCACCTGATGGTGAAGACTCGCCCACTCTCCCAGGGCACCCGTGCCTCTAAAGCCAAAGCCAGGGCATATGCTGGTGAGTGTTGCTGCCCTGTGCTGGCTTGTGCCATGGTGCTTGTGCTGCAGCATCTTCATCCCAATAACTGGGGAGAGACAGAGCATCCGGCATGGCTTCGCAGTGCTTAAGTGCTGCAGAGCTGTGCCGGCTGCCCTGTCCCTCCTGGGATGCCCCTACTGATGTCCCCCATCTCTGCTCACCCAGACTACCTGCAGCCGGCCAAGGAGCGCCCCGAAACATCGGCTGCCCTGGCCAGGCGTCTGGTGATTGGTGCCCTGGGAGTACGCAGCAACCAGACGCCAGCCCAGCGAGATGCCGAGCGGAGGAAGCTGCAAGAAGCCCGGGGTGAGATTTGGATGCTGGGGGGGCTGTGGTGTGGGGGGACCCTCACCGTGGATGCAATTTCTCACATGGTGCTGGGTGGGAGGGGGCTGTGCCAGAGTGGGCTCCAGCCACCTCCGCGGGGAAGTGGGTAGCTGTGGGGTGATGGGGACGTGGGGTTGACCCTCCTCGTCTCTGCAGAGAGGAAGCGCCTGGAGAACAAGCAGAGGGAGGATGCCTGGGAGGGCCGGGAGTGAGGTGGGAGACTGCACCTTACCCCTGCTGGGAACCCGCCTGGGGTGCCCAGGCCCCTCCCTGTGGGCAGGCAGGGCACCCTGCATTTTGGAGCAGGGATGGATCCTGCACCACATCCCAAAGCACTGGGCCGCTCCACCGAAGGGGCTGAGCAGAGTGTGTGCAGGCTGGTTGGTGCCGTGCGGATGCTGTCGCCGTTGGGCAACGCTGCCTGCCCTGCCCAGGGCAGGAACCCCTGTGCTGCCTGCTGCAGTGGGAGCCGCTGGCGGGATGCGGGGAGCTTGGCAGCGAGCACGTGGGGTCGTGTGGGGCGGCCCTGGCCACCTGGCAGGGCCTTGCAAGTGAGAGTTTCTGGCCTTTATTTTGCTAATAAATACCGTTTATTTTATTTGCCTGGCCGGGCTGTGGCTCTCCATGCCCCTGCGTGCCAGGGGAGGGTGTGCATGCTGGGGGCTGCTGCCCGTGGTCCCCTCCGCCGTGGGGATGTCCACCCATCCCGGGTGGTGGGTGTCTCCAACGGGTGGGTGGGGGGTGTGGGCAGGAGGGCTCGGGCAGGGCAGCGGGCAGGAATGTGCTGGCAGGCACCCTGTTTACTTCCGCGGAGCAGCTGCAGCCCTGAACAGCAGGGCCCTTGTCGGTGCATGGGCAGGGCCACCTTCCCAGCCCCGCGCAGGGCTGTGATGTGGCTGCGCTGCTGGTCCCGGCGGGCTGGGGGCTTCCTGCCCTGCCCCGGGACGGGGGTGCGGGCGGGTGTCTGGGACCTGCCTTTGGCTCCTCTGCTTTGCATCGTCTCTCAGCACCCGAAAACCAGCCCTGTGTGCCCCAGCACTCCCACCCTCTAGCCCCCCCCAAACTCTCGGGGCCACATTTTGTGGGGCTCCCTTGTGTTTTGCGGCAGGTGGGGATGGGGACGGTGCTTTTCTGCCACCCCTGCCAGCGGTTTGTGTGGTTTTGGTCATGGCTGCCTCACCCCAGCCTGTGCTGAAGGGCTCATGTGGCTGCCCTGTGTCCCCTGGCTGCCCCCCAGCTTGGTGGTGGTGGAGCCGGTCACGACCCCGTGGCAGTGGCTGCCTGCCCCTGCGCCAGCGGTGCTGCCAGCTGGGAGCCATCTCGGCTGCAGCTCATGGCCGCTCGCGGCTCGGCCAGTGGAAATTTCAGGGCACAAAGCTGCTCTCATGCAGAAAGCATCTTCCCCGCCGTCTGGCATCCCTTGAACCCCAACCACAGCAGAGTGAACCTCTGCCGGCACATGCCTTGCCACGGCCCCGGCCTCAGACCACGCCAGCACACCACTGCTGTCCCCAGCAGCTCCTCCACATGTGGGGACTGTCACGTGTGGGTACAACCCAGTCTGTCCTGGCTGTGCAGGGCCGAGGTGGGTGCTGGTGGCACCTCCACCCCAGGCTGGTGTCTGCTGGCAAGGTGGGGACGGGAAGGGGTGTGCAAGGAGAGGGGGTGGCACTGCCCGGTAGCTGGCTTGCCAGGGGCCAGGCAGTACAGAGTGTGGGTTGGTGGCGAATATTCCCATTTATTTCCTTTAAAAAAAATTTGCTAGAAACCACAGGAGGAAAGAAACACAGAGAGCAAGGCCATGGTGTCTCCTGTGTCCCCACCCTGTGCCTAGGAGCAAGGGCTTCGAGGGACAGAGTGGCCCCATCCCTGCTCCCGGGACTGGGAAGCTGCCAGGGCAGCCTGGGAAAGCCCGGCACGGTGGCTGCAGCCTCGGCAGCCGGTGGGCTGGCTGCCGGCCCGTGCTGCCACAGAGCTGGCCAGGTCTCTTTGCATGCACAGGGTCAGCCAGTTCAGGGCCGGGGTGCCCTGGCTGGCAGGGACTGCTGGCAGCAAGCCGGAGCTGCTTGGCACCAGCCACATACAGGCAGCCGGGGGGCTGGTGGCCCTGGGTGGCAGAGGGTGGACAGTGCCTGGCTGGGGAGACATTGCCTAGACCAGGGTCATTCCTGGCGGGGGACTGGCTTCATGGTCCTGGTGGGGAAGAGTGGAGGGGAAGGAGCAGGAGATGGAGGGGTTGATAAGGGGTACCCCCTCTCCCATTGCACAGCACCCCTCTCCCATTGCACAGCACCCCTCTCCCATCGCACAGCACCTTTATTGAGGACAGGACTGGTGCACAGGTGGCAGTGGCCGAGGCCTGTCCTGAGTCTGCTGGGACCGGGGGGCCGGGCAGGCAGGCTGAGGTAGTCGTCCTGGGGGGCATGGGAGCCGCAGAGGTGAGGGCTGCTGCAGTACCCGGGCCCCTCTCGCAGGTCCTGCCAGCAGCACGGGGCTGGGCGCCCCCGGGTGCTCCCCACAAGCCCCGGTGCTTGTCTCCATCCTCTGCGGCAGCATCAATAAATACAAAAGTCTTTGAGTCCCTGAGCTCTGTCCGGTGCTGCCAGGGTGCAGGGGCTGGGGCATGGGAGCTGGGCTGCCCCACAGTGCCACCAGGAGCGTGCCGATGCCAGGGGCTCATACGAGGTTGTTGGCCAGGCGCTCCCGTCGCTCCAAATCGCTCACCACGTCAGCGCCGTAGGCATCGCCTGGGGAGAGTGATGGTGTGGGTGAGAGGGACATGGGACCTGTCGGACCCCCAGCCTTGCCACTTCCCCCACCCTGCCTGCCATGCCCCCTCTGCTCCTGTGCCTCCGTACTTGTGTGGCAGCCGTGCATCCAGACGCGCTGCCCATCATACTTGCACTGGCACCGCATCACATTGTTGGAGAAGTCTGACTCGGCCACCTCGTGCTTGGGGTTCACGACCACCTGAGGAAGGCAAGGGGCAGGGCTGGGGGCACCGCTGCTGTGCCTTGGCGAGGCAGGGTTTTGGCATGCACCGTGGGGTGCAGAGCAGCACCCCAGTATGCAGGGTGAGGGGTGCTGGTGGTGCCCATGGAGGCTGGCCCCCAGCCCTGAGTGCCGGTGGCTTGGGGCACACCCTGACCCTCCGTCCCTGTACCTGGAAGGTGTAGCTGCCCGGCGGCACGTCAGTGATGTCGATCCACTGACAGTCAATGTCGTGACGGTAGGTGTCCCAGCACCCCACGCTCACCCCCTGCTCCCCAAAGTTGGCACAGGCGAAGCGTCGCTGCAGCCCTGCAGGAGGGAGGGGAGGTGAGGGAGGGCACGAGCAGAGCCCCCCCTGGGGAGCAGGACGGGGGGGTCGCTGGCAGCTCTGCGGCTGGCACCTACCCTCGGGACAGTTGGTGTCCTCCAGGCAAAAGCTGGCCTTGTGCCCTTCGGCCACCTTGGAGCCATTGAGCGTCAGCAGGTCATAGTGGGTGAAGACCTCGATGCTGTGGAAGTGCCTGCAGGGACAGGGGCTGAGCGTGGGGCTGATGCCCGGCTGGGGAGCATGCGGTCAGCCCAGCCACCCAGCCGGGAGCGGGCAGCACTCTGAGCAAATTACAGCCTTGAAGCCAAATAAAGCCATAATGACAGTGCCGGCGCGGACGCTGCTAATTACCCCAGGCGGGCCAGCCTCTGTGGGACGGGTGCCACCGTGCCCTGCCTGGCCCAGGGAGGGGGCAGCCCCCTGCCAGCCCCTGCCCATGGGCCACTCACCGGTGGCACTGGTGCCAGATCCAGGCATGGCGCCCCATCCTGGGTCGGAAATCGGCTCTGCCCAGGTTGTGGATCTGGGAGGAGAAGCGGAGGAGGCGGCGGTGGCCATAGGGCCACTGCATGTGGTCGGCAGAGTGGGAGAGGCAGCGCTCCTCGTGGGCACAGTACAGCAGCCCCAGCGGCCGGTCCTCCAGGTAGGCTGTCTCCTGCACCAGCTGGGCGTTCATCACCAGGTCCGGGGCGTCTGGCATGGAGGGGGTTGGCGGGGAAGGAGCAGGTGATCCCCACCCTGCGTAGCCCCCCCCAGCTCTCTGTGCCAGGAGAAGGGGGGTGCCCCCTCCCAGCAGTACCCCGTGGGCTCCCGGTACTCACGGGCGGTGCAGGTGACCCCTGCTGAGAAGCGTCCCCCGCCGCTGGGGCAGTGGACGGGGCCATGGCGCTGGCACTGCTGGAGGGCCAGCTCGGTGCCGGCGCAGCGCACTCCGCTCATCACCACCTGGGCGGCATCGGGGCTGCCTGCCCAGTACCACGTCTCCTGGGCGGAGGAGGAGCACAGCGCTCAGACCAGCCCTCGCACCCCCTGCCAGCTCCCCTGCCCCGGCGCTGCCACCAGAGCTTGTAGCCCCAGGCTGTCCCATCCCAGAGCCCCCGGCCACCCCATGCCACACGTCCCGTTGGACCCCTCACAGCCGAGGCCCCGGGCTGGGACCCTGCTCACCTGGAGGGCATGGCTGGCAAAGCCCAGCCCCAGCTGTCGGCAGACGACCATGGCCTCATTCAGCCCCCACTGTGCACCGCACACCGCGCCCCACTGCAGCCGCCCCTGCACCGGCAACAGCACCTCCACCACACCCTCCTCAGGGCTGCGGCCCCCAACCAGCCGCACCTGCAGGCAAAGAGGGGCTGAGCCAGAGCGTGGGGCAGACCCTCAGCCCTCCCGCCCGGCACTACAATGGGGCAGGCAGCCCCACGCATCCAGCTGAACATCTTCCCCACCTTCCTCTCCCTCCCCACAAGACCACTTGTGCCACCAGCTCATCCTGCAGCCCACCATCAGCATGCTGCTCTGTGTCCCCCATTCCCTGGGGCACCCCGGGGCTGCTCTGAGCATCCATACCGGGCACAGAGCTTGGGGGGTGGGGGCTGTGCACTGGGGCTGGGGCTCCACAGGCTCTGGGGAGGAGGCAGGGGCTCACCTGGCTCTGGAAGTCCATGTGGGGCATGTGGCAGCGGACGGCAGCGTCGGCCTCGTGCCGGCACCCGCTCTGCTCGGCATCCTGGAAGCGGCACTCGCCCAGGGAGCGCTCGTGGCCAGTGCACCGCACCTCGCTCATGTGGATGGGTCCCAGGCCTGAAGCAGAGGGAGGGTCAGCGCTCCCTGCACCATGCTCGTGCTGGAGCAGGGAGGTCCCCCACCCTCCTTCTCCTGGTCTGGGGGTTGCCTACGGGCACGGGGCTGCCCATGGCAGGGGCAGCCAGGGGAGCCCCATCCTAGTGCAGGCTGGAGCTGCCTGGACATCCCAGGATGCCCAGTAAACCAGGGGCTTTCCCCATTGTACCCCTCCAAGCCCAGTGCTGCCCCAAGTTCCTGCTGCACCATGTGTCTCACCTTGGCCCATCTGCGCTCCCACCAGGGCCTGCTTTGCCGTCCCATAGCCCAGCTGCCTGCACACCACGCTGGCTGCGGCCAGGTCCCACTGCTTGTCACACACGGTGCCCCACTGCCCGTGGCGCAGCACCTCCACCCGGCCCTCGCCGGTGTGGGTGCCTGCTCGCAGCCGCACAGGGAGGACCTGGACACAGGGAGCAGCTGGTCAGTGGCCCCAGGACACAGCCACCTGCTTGCACCACAGGCACGGGTGCAAACTGGGTGGCTGGTTGCTGCCTGGCTCTGGGACTCTCCGTCGGAGTGTGGGGCCATACCAGGGCTCACCTTTCCTGGGGAGGTCTTGCTCCTGCCCTTGCCCGTGCCCTTCTGGAAGGCAGGGCCAGGGAGGCAGCTGACGATGGCATGCATGCCACGGGGGCAGGCATGCTGGCGGGGGGCTGGCGGGGCCACCTGCGTGGGGCAGCGGGCCAGGTGGGACTCCGTGCCCCGGCACCGCACCCTGTAGACCCAGAAGCTGTTCTTCTGGCTGAGGGTCTTCAGGCTGCCGAGCGAGAGGAGCAGGGGCCAGCATCAGCTCGGGTGCCGGCGAGTCTCCTCCACCTAAGGCCCATGCTGGGTGCCACCCCAGGGTGCCCCTGCCTGCCCTGCCCAGGGCTGAGCCCTACCTGGAGTTAGGGTCCTTCAGCTTCATGTTCCAGAGCTTCCTGGGGGAGCACAGAGACAGGAGGTCGCGGGGGGGGCTGTGCCAAACTTGCAGGGCTCGGGACCCCCCACCCCATCATCCCTGCCCTCCCTGCCACCCCATGGCAGGAGCTGGAGGGGGTCCTCCCACGGCACGGTGGGGTGAAGACAGGTCCTCTCCCCACTGGCAATTACCGTGCCAAGGCCGGCTGTGCTGCGTGCCCTGGTGGGACTGCGCAACTTCTGGCACCAGCAGGGGCTCATTACGGGCTGTATATATAGCCGCAGCCTGAGGCGGGGGTGGAGGGGCTGAGGTCTGCTTGCCTCTCCTCTCCTTCCATCCACACTTTGCTGGCCACGGCTGGCGACTGTCCCCACAGCCCCCCGGCTGCTGCCAAGCCCAGCTCTGCCCCTTGTTGAGGCCCCAAGAAGGGGACTCAGGCATGGCCAGGCCATAACAGCACCCCACGCACCCATCCACGTGTGCATCCCTTCCCTGACACTGCCCGGGTCTCCTGCCCCCACGGCGTGTCCAGCCAGGCATCCTGCCACACATGCCCCATGGCTGCAATGCAGCTCTCCCGCATCCCTACCGGTAGAAGCTGGTGTTGACGTGCTTCTCCTGGGGGAAGCCCAGCATCCCGCAGACCACGCGGCTGTTGTTCCTGGTCCAGCCGGCATCGCACACCTGCCTCCAGCGCCCGTTGTGCTTCACCTCCACGGCACCCTCCGTCACTGGCACGCTCAGCTTGGCCCGCGCCAGGACAGGCTTGAGCCGCACCTCCTCCAGGCTCAGCCCTGGCACCTGCCATGGTGGGCACAGGGGTGGGCATGGGGGCTCCAGCATCGAGGGCAGGGTGTGCAGGATGGGGACAAGGGGAAGGGTCAAAGGGACCTGCCCCAGCCCCCCTGTCCATCCTGCTGGGCACTCACCTCTCCCAGGTGACCAGAGGTGGTGGCCTGGGGGGGGACGCCAGGCAGGTGCTGTCCCGAGCACACCACGCCAGCATCCTCGCCGTGGTGACAGTCGCTGGTGCCCCAGCCGTTGTGGACGCACTCTGCCAGGGAGCCCTCGCCGCCCCCACACCGCACGTTGTCCAGCCAGATGGGGCCTGGGGGGTGGACATGCAGGGCTGGGGGTCATTGTTGTGGGGGGGTCCCCATCTCCCTCCCCAGCACCATGGGCCCCATCCAGTCTCCCCCGCAGGCTGCCCACACCCACAGCCCCCTGGGCAGGCTGCCGCAGCCAGTGCTAAGCATGTTGCCCTCTCCAGGACCCCCT
>WAAD01037411.1:197792-210513 GCA_013389945.1 Fregata magnificens
CCCCCCAGCACCACCACACCATGGGGCTGGACCCCAGCCAGGCAGAGCATGGGTTTTCTGGGGGTGACAAACTGCCACACTAGGGACTCCCCAAAAGGACACCCCTTGCCCCTTCCCACCCCACGCAGCAGCTCAGGCTGGGGTGCCTGGGGCTGCTGCAACAGGGCCAGGACTTGGGGGGCACAGAGACGAGGGGAGGCTGCGGGGTGGCACTGGGAGCCCAGAGTAGGGTCCTCCTGGGGCTTGGGGCATCACCTGGGCCGTCCCTGAGCCAGGCTGGCTGCAGGGGTCCCCAGGCACAGCCCCCCCTCCGGGGGACGCGGAGACGAGGGATGCCTCCCCCAACCTGCCCCGGGAGCAACCTCCGGCTTGGGGTGCCGTCAGTTCCCGGGGGCACCCCGCTGCCCACCCGCCCTGCCGCGCCACGCCGTGGGATGGGGATAAACAGGAAGCCCTGTGCCCTCTCCGTGGCCAGGGGCCGGCCAGGAATGTGCCGGTGGCCACCAGGCTGTTTGTTTGGAGTCGCAACAGCTGGTTCCTGCCGGGAGGAGCCAGGATCAACACGGCCGGGAATAGCCTGTGAGCTCATCGCCACGTCCCGCGGGAGCCTCCAGCACCCCCAGGGCGTGCAGGGGCACCCAGCCCCAGGACCCCCTGGCAGGGCACCCTCCTCCCAGCCCTGTGCCCCAGCCTGGCTCGGGGCGCACGCTGGAGCCTCTCCTGGGGTGGGGGTCCCTGGCCAGCCCCAACACGGGGGGCCACGGAAAGCCCTGGGGAAGGGCAGGGCTGGGGCCAGCAGCAGAGCCCATGACTCATTTCTGTCTCGACGTTTCGGAGCTCAATTACTCAAGTGTGAGGCCAGGAGGCCCCCCTCAAGGCAGATGCCAGCAGGGGTGCAGGGCAGGCAGGTGCTGGGTCCCGCTCCCAGCTCTGCCTCTGCTCCTGGGGCAGCAAGAAGAGGGCAGCAGGGGGTCCGGTGGGCTCTCCCACACCTGGGACCTGCCACCCTCAACCCGCAGCAGCGGGGGCACTGTGTCCTGCTGCTCAGCGTGACTGCGGCAGGCTGAAGGTGTCCTCCCTCGCTGTCACCCCCCTCCAGCCCAGCCCTCGGGGCTCACTGGGTGCCAGCGACTGCAGCAGCTAAAAATACACTGCCGGCAGCAGGGCAGCCCCGTGCGCGGGAAGCTGTGGGCAGCGAGGCGGGCGTGCGGGGCTATTCTCAGAGGGCTGCGGGACTATTCCTGGCCGGTCAATATTGATTCAGCCAGCTCAGGTGCAACAGCTCAGCCTGGCAGCACCGTATTTAGGGCCCGGTGGGAGGCGAGGCGGGCGGCTGAATCGGGAGCATTGTCCAGGGGAGGAAGAGGGCAGGGAGAGGATGTGAGCTCTGTAATCTGCAGTGAGCGGCTCCCGGCAGCAGCCCGGGAGAGGGGCACACCCCGGGCCTGCCGCCGGCTGAGGGGTGGCCAGCGAGAGCCTCTGGGCTACGTGGAGCATCTGCCTGGCGGATGGAGCGACAGGGCCAGAAGACGTGCAGGCAGCTCCTGGCAGGAACGGAGGGTTGTGCAGGGCATGGGGGGGCAGCTGACAGTCCTGGCTCCTGCAGTCCCTGAGCTGCTGGGCACATGGCTGCTGTACACACAGCCACCGAGGGCCGGGGGGACAGAGGACAGTTTGGGGGCCCCAGGTGGCAAAGCAGGTCTCAAGCAGCTCCCTGGTTCCCTGCTTGTTCTAAGCACCTTAGGGTGGTCCAGGTCAGCCTGGGGCTGGGTGGCTCCAGCCAAATAGCCCTGCATGCACCTGAGCCTGCATCAGTGAGCGGAGGAGAGGGTGAGGGACTGGTTGTTCCCGTTCACTGCTCTGGGACATGCCTGTCCCCTCTGGCAGCTCCCCCAGGGCTGCATCACCAGCCACAGTGCAGATGGCACAGTGCAGCCCCCCATGCCAGCACGTTGGGAGCTGCACGAAGAGCTGAAAAACCACAGCGAGAGTGCTCAAGACAGTGCCCGGGCCAGGGTTTATTTCCACAGGCACAGGCAGGGGCTGAGCGAGTCTCGCCATGGCTGCCCAGTGCCCAGGAGCCACCTGGACAAGGCTAGGCTGTGGCGCCTGGGAGCAGCCACGTGTTCAAGGTGACAGTAGCAGCTGGGAGCACAAGGGACCCTGCCAGCCTGTACCCCCCAGCTCTCAGGGGATGCTGCTGCCCTGTGGTGCCTGGGAAGCAAGTTGGGGACAGGCAGGGCTCTACATGGGGTCAACACGGCTCGCCGCAGCCACGACCCTGCATAGGCAAAGTCGGTGTCACCACTGCCATCACAGGCGCCTGAAGTCCTCGAGGGCCACCCGGGCAGCATTGCGTCCTGCTGCTCCCATCACTCCTCCTCCTGCAAGAGAGCAGAAATGGGGAGCAGCGGGCAGCTCCAGCCCCGGGAGATGGGGCCCAGGGCTGCATCAGTGGAGCTGCCCCACCTCCCTGCCTGTGGGAAGGTAGAGAGGGGAGTGGACACCCCCCCACCCCTTGCACCTCTTCCACGCGCCCCTGTCTTCCTCCTGCAGCCCCCCCAGGAGGGTCCCGGCTCCGAGCCCTGCTCACCAGGGTGGGCTCCGCTTCCACACAGGTACAAGCTGGGAATTGGGGACCGGTAGCCTGAGTAGGATGGTGCTGGACGGGCAAAGTACAGCTGGTCCAGAGACATCCCTCCATGGAAGATGTTCTGCAAGCAGAGCTCTGCGTGAGCTGGCTGTGCCAGGCCCAGGGCCGTGTGCCCACCAGCGCTGGCACCGGAGCAATGCTCAGAGCTGAGCCCACATGGTACCCACCCCGCCGGGCAGCCCGAAGATCCTTTCCAGGTCTGGTGGTGTCAGGATGTCCTTACCGATAATGGATGCCTTGAACCCCGGGGCATAGGCTTCGATGCAGTCAAACACTAGAGAGGGATGAAGGGACTGGCGGGCAGCTTGGGGGGACATGGTGGCCAGCCCTTGAGCAGCTCCAGGGCGGCTCTGCCTGTGGGCAGGGACCAATGCTCCTGGTGTTACCCAGGTCTGCGTATGCATATCTGTGTCCACATATGCATTACGTACCCGTGTCTGCATATGCATTTCTGGCCTGCTCGTCCCAGGGCTGCCCGCCTGCCAGCACGGAGGGTGTGTACTGGGTGAAGAGGGACACGACGTGGCAGCCCCGTGGGGCCAGCCCCGGGTCCAGCGCCGAGGGGATGCAGAGCTCGATCATGGGCCTGGGGGAGCAGGACACTAGCTGGGCAGGTAGAGGGGGACCCAGCCACCCCAAACCTCTTCCCCCAGCAGCACCCACCAAGGCTGTCCTGCCCCTTCCCCAGGGCACCGAGGTGTGCCGGTGCAGGCTCCTACCTGCTGGAGGGGTGCCCGTGGGTGGCCTCAGTGAAGGCCTGGTGCAGGAGGTGGGTGCCCTCGCAGTTGAGATGGATGGAGCACTGGTGGTGGGGCAGGGGCTGGCCGTTGCGGGCGTTGGGGGCAGCCAGGAAGCTGGGCAGCCGATCCACAGCCACTGGGCACAGGAGGGGGGACAGAGGAAGTGGGGTGCAGCCTCTCGCTGAGCCTGGCGCCAGTGTCCCTCCAGCGGGGATGGCGGTGGAGGTTGCCCTGCCAGTACCTACCATTGATCTTGGTGACAGGGGAGCGCGTGTCGACCTGCCGGATCCGCTGGACAAAATCCTTTGGCAGCTGCTCCTGGGGTAGGAGAGGCCAAGGCAGAGCGCAGCAGTGAGGGGGGCAGCCTGGCCAGGGTATGCCACCACGCCAAGCCCCTGCCAGCCCTGTGCGCCCCATACCTGGGGAATGAGCTCCAGGAAGGTGATTTGGGGGGAGGCATTGGACAGCACCAGTTTGCTCCTCACCTCCGTCCCGTCCTTCAGCACGACGCCCTGCGCCCGCCCATCCCTGCCCAGCAGCACGTGGCACACCGCCTGGGTGGGTGGAGGGGACAGGACCTCACCAAGAGCATCCCTGCTGCCTGCAGACTGGCCAGGCAGCTCCCCGCACCCAGACACCCCGTACCTTCTCAGCAAAGATGTGGGCTCCCCGGGCAGCTGCTGCACGGGCAATGGCTTGGGACAGGGCCCCCATCCCACCGGCCACGTAGCCCCAGGCTCCCCGCCGTCCCTCCAGCTCGCCCATCACGTGGTGCAACAGCACGTACCTGTGGCAGCAGGACCCCAGGTTAGCCGCCAGCTGAGGGGACAGGTCTGTCCCCTGCATGGGCATGATGAGGATGGTGCCACGGCCCCCATAGATGGGACTGCGCCAGTTTGTAGGATGCCAAATCAGTTACAGGGAGCACCCACTGGTCAGGACTTGACCTGACCTGGGGACAGAGGTGTCCAAACAGCAAAGGGGCAGTGGGGACCACTCAGGAGAGCCATATGAGAGGGATGGGGGGCAGCCCCTTGCCCAGCCCCAAGCCCTGAGCCGCCCCAGCAGGGCTGAGTGGGCAGCGGGAGGGAGAGGCAGCAGGGCAGGGCACAGGATGCCAGGGCATGCAGAGACAAGGAGAGGCACGGAGGATGGCACGGGGGGACAGTGCAGCCATGATCCCCGGGGGGAAGGGACCCTCACCCGCTGCCAGGGGTGTGGGGGCTGGCCATAGCTCCAATCACTGCGTCAGTAGCCAGAGTCGCCTTCAGGGGCTCCGACTCAAACCACTGATCCAGGATCTAGCCCAGGAGAAAAGGAGAGCTCGAGGCTTGGGGTGGGGGCCTGCCGCAGCACCCTCGCAGGCAGGCAGGGAGGCAGCTGGTGGCTCTGCGCTGCCACTGCCGGCACTCACCTTGGAGATGGGGGCTGTGAGTACCTCGTAATAGCGGGGCAGTTGCCACCCCAGCGCCAGCCCTGGGGGTGCAGAGGCAGCGTGAGACCTGCACAGCCGTGCCAGGGCCAGCTGCCTGTGCTGGTCGGGTTTGGGGACAGGCAGTGGGCAAGCCTGCTGGCCTGCCAGCCCAGCTGGAGCTCCTGAGGTGCCTGTGCCCTGGGAAGGAGCATCACCCACTCTGGGTGCAGGCAAACACCCAATTGCCATTGGGGTCCCAAATGTACCTGCCTGCAGCAGGGGCCGCAGGGCTTGCAGGGCTCTGAGCCGCTGGAGCAGGGAGCCCTGTCCCAGGGCAGCTGTATCCACCGGGGGGGCATCCAACAGCGGGTCGAGTGCCGACACCAAGCCCCCCATGAATGCCTCGTACTCAGGGTAAGCCTGAAAGGGGACAGAGCAGGGGGCAAGAGGGACTGCGCCATGGTGGGTGCAATGGATACCCCACCTAGGAGCCTCCCTGCTGCTCTGCTGGGCAGGGCAGCTCCTCGGAGGCTTTGCCATGCCAGGCATGTGCCCCTGCAGTACCTGCGCATCTTTCTGGGAGAACTGAGTGATCTGTCGCTGGGTCTGGGCCATGTCATGCCCCAGCAGGAGGGAGCGAGGGGGGCTCCTGTCCTCCAGCAGCGGGGTGAAGGAGTAGGGGTCCCGTGGGAGCACCCTCAGACCATGCTGCTGCAAGACCGGGATGGCAGGACCCACCCTGCAGGGATGGCCTGGCAGCGGGCTCACCCTGCCAGCGTGCCGGGAAGTGCCGGCAGCCCAACGAGGGATGGGTGCCGCTACCTGCAGCTCCAGCTCGGTGTAGATCTGTGGCCGCAGCAGGCTGAGCAGGTATGATGCCCGGGAGAACTTGAAGCCTGGAAGGTGCGGGGCAGTAGGGGGGAGCCTGCGCCCAGGGCTGGCCAGGGGTGGGGGGACATGGGATGCACAGAGTTACCTGGCACAATCTCCTCCGTGACGGCTGCACCACCCAGTACATGGCGTTTCTCCAGCACAGCTGTGCGCACCCCTGCCTGCTGCAGGTAGGCAGCCTGGGGGGAGTGCGGTGTCATGCTGCCCATCCCTCTGGGTGGGATGCGTCCTCGTCACCCTGAGCATCCTCTTGCACACAGTCCCCCCCTCACCAGGGAGGGCACCAGTCCCCACACCCCTGTGGTAGCCCCCAGCCCCATGGGCCCTGCCACTGACACCCTCCCTTGCCCACGGCACAGACCTCCCTGGTCCCCCACCATCCCCCAGCGATGGAGGCGGCAGCACCCCGCTCTTGATACTCACTGCCACCAGCCCGTTGTGCCCTGCAAGGAGAGAGGGAGGTGAGCTGAGCCCAGCAGCGAGGCGATCACACGGCACAGGGCACCCTGCCATGCCTAGGATGCAGGGCTGCCACAACCACGCAAATAACGGGGTTCTGGACATGGGGATACAGGTGACAGGGAGCATCCTGCCCCGCCCCTATAGCCCTGGCCCTAATGGTGCAGGGGAGGGGCACAGACGTGGTCAAAGCAGATGCTCCAGCTGTGCCCTGCACAAGCAGCATGTTGGGGGGCTGCAACATGTGCCCAGCTGTGCAAGACCCCTGCACCCCCCTGCACAAGGAGCATGCTGGGGGGCTGCAACGTGCCCAGCACCACCGTGGTCCCTACCTGCCCCCCCCCCGCCGCCTGCCCTGAGGGGAGGGCAGCTGGGTGTCCCCACTGGCTCCTTGCAGCCCAGCACTGACCCCCTCACCCTGCGTTACCTGCCCCGATCACCACCGCGTCATACTCCCGCTGCAGCCGGTCTGCAGCCCTGGCATGGGCCAGCCGCGCTCCCGGCAGCCCCGGTAACAGCTGCCAGCCCCACAGCCAGTGGGAAGGGCAGCCTGTCCCCAGCCTTGCCCGGAGCCTGGCTGCCATCATCCCACAGTGCCCGCTCACGGCTGCGCCCAGCGGCCTGGACTTTGCTTTCATGGCAGAGCTTTTCCGAGGGCTTCCGGGCACGGGAAAGGGCCAGGGGGGCCAGGACAGGGGACGCCTTGGCGCAGGGCCGGACGCTGCATCCCAGGGCTTGGGGGGGGCTGGGCAGGACAGGGGCACATGCCAAGCACTGCCCCCCCAGTGCTGCCCACAGCATGGTGCTGACCCCAGGGCTTTGCCAGGGACTTGCAGGGGGGCCAGAGACCAGCCCCAGTGCCGACAAGGCGACAAGGTCGGATCCTGCCTGGTGCTCAGCAGGACGCCAGGTGCTCCCCAGCCTGTACCCCAGGAAGGCACTGGGCAGGCAGGCGGGGGCCTGAGAACCCCCCCAGTCCCTGTTCTGCTCCAGGGAGGAGCCAGGGGCACGTGGCTGGGGTGATGGGCCAACAAGCACTGCGAGACAGGGGGAGCTTGGCTCCCCGCCCCGGGCTGGCAAGCCCCAAGCACAGCCCTGAGAGCAGTGGGAGAAGGGGCAGCTTGGGGATG
This sequence comes from Fregata magnificens, assembly GCA_013389945.1. Lineage (NCBI taxonomy): Eukaryota > Metazoa > Chordata > Aves > Suliformes > Fregatidae > Fregata > Fregata magnificens. The sequence continues at coordinate 205,080 of WAAD01037411.1, forward strand.
AGCTTGGCCCCAAACCCAGCACTGTTGCTTGGCAGGGCAAATTCCTGCCCAGCAGGATGGGGCAAAGGCCCTGCTGCGGTCCAGTGCTCCCTGAACCGCCGTCCCCAGCCCCAGCGAGCAGCACAGAGCCACAAAAGGCAGCGGCTGCCGGAGCCCCTCGGGGCTGGCCCCATCCCCAGCTGTGCCCGGGGGGTTTGCATGTACACCGAGCCCAAACATGCCTGGGAAACACATGAGCTGCCTCGGCTTTAGCCCCTGTTCACAGCCGAGCTTGGCCCTGCAGCTGCTTGGTGTCTGGGAGCCTGGGTGCGGGGAAGGGGGTGCAGGACGGGCTGCACCTCCCCAGAGCCTGCCAAGCCCCCGAGGGCCCCGCACCCCGCATTTGGGGGGTCAGGGGAAGGGGGATGCACCCTGGGCCATTCTTCCACGCAGGTTTGGCTACACCATTTTGTTCTCCAGCCAAAGCCCAGCGGTGATGCCAAACCAACGCTATAAATCCTGCTTTGGAAATGCGCTTTTCAGCAAGAAGGTGATCTGCCAACAACCTCCCAGCCCGACTCTCCGCCTGCCCCTGGAGCCTGCTGGGTGCCACCAAAACCTGCGGGGAGTCGGGGAGGCAGCCAGCAGGAGCCCCGGCCGGGCTAGAGGAGGGGAAAGCTGCCCGGGGCTGCCTGCAGGCATGGCTGACGGCGCACAGACACTGAGAAAGCAGTCCAGGTGCTGGGAACACCCACACACCCGCTTTAATCCCGGCCCTAAGGTGGCTGGAGGCAGCTTAGAGCAGGGGGATGCGGGAGGGCTCCCAGAGGCGCCGGGCCAAGTCGCAGGCCTGCTGGACCATGAGCTCGGAGGGGATGATGCCCAGGTGCACGGTCAGCAGCTCATAGCACTTCACCACCTCTGCCTGGTGGTTCTTGCTGTAGTAACGCAGCAGCCTCCTGGAAAGGAGAAGATGGGGGCTCAGCAGGTGCAGCACAGCCTGGCACCCCCTTTCTAACCATCTTCCCCCTAGCAAGTCCCTGGCAAGGACACAATGCCCATCTGCCGGCAGGACCATGGCACCAGGCTGGGGAGATGGGCTGTTGCAACCCTGGTGACCCTGCAGCACTGGTACCACCCTGCAGCAACATCCTGGTGAGGACAGCATCACTCATGGGGACCCCTGTGACAGCACAGCCCTGGGCCCTGGTGCCAAACCACAGGGCTGGGGACTGCACACCTGTAGTAGTCTCCTGCCAGCATCCCGATGGGAGCAGAATCATCGGAGAGAACCGGCACCTCCATCACCTCCAGCTTGTAGCCCTGGGGAGAGATGACAGCAGAGGGCAGGAACACTAAGGGGACCGCCAAGGAGCTGGAGCCGGGTGGTGCTTGCAGCCCTGCTCCCTGCCCCAAGAAGGTGTCGGGGGAGAGGGGCTCAACCCCTTCCTCGCCCCACATACCAGCTCGTTCTCAAACCAGAGGAAGTAGGAGCAGCAGTAGTCGCCATCCTGCAGCATGAGTGTCGTGTACCCCTTCTGCAGGTATCGCCGGGCCAATGCAATCAGGGACCAGACCTGGGGGACAAGGGGCACCTGAAGCCTGAGCAGAAAACCCTCCAACCGTCGCCCCCTCCTGTGGTCCCTATCCAACCCCCAGCCCCACGAGCAGTACCTTCCTCTTGATGAAGGCAGCAAGGGGGCCCTTGCCCAGCTCTGAGCTGGACTTCTCTGTCACGCTGAGCGATGGTGCCATCATCTGCCCGGCCGTGCGGTCCACATAGATGAAGTGCACCAGGCCAGGAAAGTCCTCCAGGTATGTGAGGTGGGTTAAGGGTGTCCAACAACTTTGTTGCCCTCCCAGGACAGCCCCTGAGCCTTGGGGAAACCGCCTTCACCCACCACACTCCTCCCCTTGAGCCCGGTGCTGGGGGGACAGGGTCCCACTCGCACTTCTGCTACCCCGCAGGGACCCTTCCTCGCCGGGCTGGGCTCCCAGCTGCAGGGACGGGTATGACACCATGGTGATATTGCGCCTGCTCTTCACCAGCAGAAAGTCCCGCCAGTCCAGCAGCTTCTCCCTACCAAGAAGAGGTACAATGAGAGGCCGGGAACACCAAAGCCCCAGCACAGCCAGGTGTGGGGCAATCCCCCAGCTCCCCCTGGGATGTCGGCCGCCCCCATGGACTCACCTCATCAGCTTCTGGGCACGGTCCCGCAGCCCCTGGGACAGGCTGTGGCTGGCAGAGGCCAGGAAGAGCTGGCGGTACACGGAGCAGAGCTGCCGCTTCACGTTGGCCACTGCCTGCAGCAGCCTGAGCCAGGAGACACAGAGAGCGCAGAGTTTGGCCCCTGGGGCCCCAGTGCCGCAGGGACAGCTGTGCCACCCCCCGGGCTGGGAAGGGTCCCCACCTGCCCCAGAGACTTTCCCTGGCCACCCCGTACTCACTCCAGGGAGCTCCCAGGCTCACTCCGGGAAAATATCTTGTTCTTGAAGTCCACCCAGGCATTCTGCAACTAGAGAGACAGGGCTCAGCATCAGGCTGCAGGGACAGCAGGACAGCGTCCTTGTGTCCCCACTCCCACCTGGATGTCCTGCCCGCTCAGCTTCTTCACAAACTTGTCCATGCGCTGCCGCAGCTCAGCCAGGAATGGGTAGGAACGTGGAGCTCCCGCCTCTGGCCCCTCTTCCAGCTTCCTCTCCAGCACCAAGAAACCATCCAGCAGCTGGTACAAGGTGACAGCCACCTGGGTTGTGGGGCCCTGCCAGGGAGGGAAGAGGTGGGTCAGCCAGGACCCAGCCCACCATTGCTTCCCTCACCTTAGAGGCAGCTCACCTTGGTCAGGAGGACAAGGGAGATGCCTGGCCAGAGCGGGAGGCAGTGCATGGTGTGCGGCAGCAAGGGGCAGTAACCTTCCCGCAGGTTGGCGTCCAGGAAGATCCTTCTGGGGTTTGAAGCTTCAGGGACCAGAGGCCCCAAGGTCTGGAGCAAGTCTTCTGCCATCTGGGGAGAGAGGGGAGATGCTCAGCCCCCCACAGGGTCAAGACAGCCTGCACTGACCCAGGATACTCTGGAGGGACACAGCAATGCCCTGAAAGCTGCAACCGGGCATGACTGAACTGAGGGAGCTGGAGAGGCCGCACAGCAAAAGATCAGCAGCGAGGGAAGCGCCCAGGGACCCCAAAAGAGCAGCAGATAGAGGGGAAGCCACTTGCAAAGACACTCGTTGTAAACACCGTGCACCAAGGCCAGCACTTGCTTGCAGAGTGCATGTGAAGTCCTGCGGCATCCGGCAGGGAAGCAGCCCAGAAAGCCCAGAGGCAGCAGAGGGAGACACCAGACTGCTCTGAGGCAGCCCCGGCCCCTCTGTGCTGACAGCTCTGGACAGGGAGACCATAAGCAATGCCCCAGGGAGGGTGGTCAGAGCCCTCACAGCGTTATGCACAACACAGGGGATGTGGGGTGCATCCCCAGCCCTAGAGGCTGGGGCACCCACAGCCGCAGCACAGCAAGGGACGAGTGACGAGGACCAGAGACCACAAAGAGCACCAGGACAGGCTGGAGAGGCGCGGAGCTGGGAGGGACCGCAGGACCCCTTGCTCACCTGGACATCTGCAGTGTCTGCCTCCCCAGTGCCCAGGATCTCAGCGCCTTCCGACCAGCTCTCGCTGCCTGCAGGGAGCATGGCAAGTTGCCCTCCCCGCCAGCCTCCCACGCAGCCCCAGAGCCTCCATGGGGCTGGGAGGCATGGGGCAGGGCTGCTGCCCAGCCGGGCACTCACCTGTGCTGTGCCTGCCTGGCGAGGGCTCGGGCGTGTAGTAGACCTCAGGCACGGAGAGATCATCTGTGTCCTGCCGGTGAGTATAGCTGGGTCAGAGATGAGAGTGGTGCAGGCAGCCCAGCCAGCATCCCACCCTGCAGCTTCCGATCCCAGGGACTCACCTGGTCATCCGAATCCTTCTCCACAGCTCCGTGGGAGCCAGGGCCGCTCACGGGGATGCTCTCGCTTCTCTTGGGTCCCTGGGGGAGCACCTTCCCTGCTGCAGGCTTCTGACAAAAGGGGAAAAAAATTAAGCCCTGGCCACTAAGGCATCACCCCACAGGGGCACCCTGACCTGCTGCCCCCCACACCCTGCTCTGGAGCACCTGGGGGTTGAGCTCCTCCTCGGCACTCTGGCTGGGGTACAGGTCCTGCACCAGGAGGATGAGGATGAGCAGGTCAGCGGGGCGGATGGAGCTGGTGTTGCGGCTGCGGGCCAGAGAAGGGAAGGGTCAGCTGGGAGGGTGAGCGGCTGCCCTGGGGAGGGTGGTGGGGCCGGGCGCACCTGGAGTAGAAGGCCAGCAGCTTGGTGTGCACCAGGAGGAAGGCATGGCCCACCTCATCCCCGCCGCGCTCGGGGCTGGTGTTGATGTACTGCACCACCTGTCGCTCCAGGAACTCAATGCACTGCTCGCACAGCTGAGGGTGGATCAGCCGCTCCACGGCCTGGGGAGCAGGTGGGGGGAAGGCTGCTGAGCCCCCCCAGACCCAGCCACGCAGCCTCGGGGGCAGGTCTGAGCCTCCACTGCTCCAGGGAGCTGCCCCAAAGTCCCCGGCCCAGAGCCCTTCCCTGCATCCCAGGACTCCACGCAGCCTCACACCCCTGGGACGTCCCGAAGGCGAGCGACACCCCAAGGCACGGTACCTCCACTGCAAAGCTCTGGTCCTCCTCCCGCAGGTGGCTGTAGGTCTCCAGCAGACCCCGCAGCAGGCTCCATACACGCTCCCGCTGCTCCGAATCGGCCGGCCGCAACCTGCAACGGCCGCAGAGCGTGAGCTGAGCCGTCTGTCACCTCCCTGGGGGAACGGGCACCCCCAAACCCAGCCGCAGCCCAGCAGGCAGGGGGTCCCGCTGCAAGGAGGGGGTCCCAGCTTGGAGACACCCACTCCCACCCCCCCAGGGCTGCATGAAGGCACCGCTTGGCAGCTGCCCCGGCACCCCTGTGTGCCAGCCCGTGCCGGCCGGCCGTGCCCACTCACTCCTTGCGGATGAGGTGGGAGTCGAGCGTGACGAGGCCGCAGTGAACCTCCACCAAGCGCCGCAGCATGAACAGCGTCCGGCGCAGGTCGTCCTCGCTCTCCGTCCCGTCGCCGTTCACTGCGATGTACAGGCAATCCCCGAACTGCAACCGGCAGCGGGGTCAGGCGGGGGCCGGGCGGGGTGCCCCGGTCCCCGGTCCCCGGTCCCGGCCCTACCATGTGCAGGACGTGGAGGTGCCGCCCGTGCTCGGTCGCGAAGCAGGTGTAGGTGTCGGCGAGTTTCTCCAGCAGCGCCACGCAGGAGATGATGAGGGGGGCGAAGAGGGTGTTGAGGCTGTCCTCCAGCGCCGGGCCCTGGGGGACAGGCCCCCCAGGTCAGCGCCCACGCACGCCCGCGCACCACGCACCCCCTCCCCGCACCCGCGCCGCCCCGT
>WAAD01037411.1:211314-279137 GCA_013389945.1 Fregata magnificens
CGGAGGGCGTCCAGGGTGCGAGGATGAGGGCACGGCGCGGTGCCTGTCCGACGTGGCCCTGCTGCGAGGCTGTGCGGGCTGCCGAGGAGGCAGCGTGTCCTGGGGAGTGCGCGGGGGCAGGAGCGGGGTCGGCGGGTCCGTTCTGGGCTGCGGGCTATCGGTACCGGCAGGCCAGTGCGTTCACGTTCTTCACCACGTAGAAGCTCATGGTCAGCGGGGGGATGACCAGGGTGCGGCCAGCCCGCAGCGGACGAGGCTTTAGCTCGGGGAGGGTCCCGTCGTCCACCATGGCCAGTGGCTGCCCGTTGAGCTGGACCGACCTGCGGGACCAGGAGAGGGTCAGGGCAGTGGTATCGAGGACGGGGCGGCAGTGGCAGCCCCAGCCGCCAGCATTCCACTTACTTGGAGTGGAGCCCGTCCTTGCCGTAGGGCTGCAGCAGGTACTGGTGGACGATCTTATCCCGCAGCGTCCCTGCCAGCTTGATTTTCTTCCGGGAGCGATGCAGGTTGATGATGTAAAGGGTGATGGACCCTCGGACATAGTTGTGGCTGCAAAGGCGAGAGCGGGAGCTGAGGGGCGCGTTGGCACGTGCCCCAGGAGCATCACCTCCAAGAAGGGGTTTGGGGGTCTCTGCAAGAACCGGCCTCATGCAGCCATCCGGAGGGGACATCACCGTCCTGGCTGCCCCTCCACAGGGAGATGCCACCTCCCTGTCACAAAGCCTGGCTCTGCAATGACACCTTTGCGATCTCCCCTTCCCTCCTCGGCCAGGGGTGGCACAGCTTGACGGGGTGCTGCACCAGTGTCTGGAGCGGGGGTGGCAGTCCTGGGGCAGGCCCCCCAGGGCCTCACCAGGAGGAGGCTGAGAATGGAGGGGAGCCCTGTGCACGAGTGGCATCTGCTCCCGCTGCCCCAGGCACCTAACTGACAGGTCCAGACACTGATCCTCTGTCCCTGCCTAATCAGGCAGCCCCAAACAAAGGCTATAAAGCACTTTGCACCTGTCAGTTACTGGACAAGGTTTCCTACCGAGCTGGAGGCATGTTGAAAGCATCTGGACTGTGTAAAGAAACAGCCTCTCCTCCTCCACAATAGCAACTTGTGTCTGCGGAGGAGGTGGCCGCCCCCCCCGCTTGCTGGGGTGCTTTCAAAGACCTTATCAGCGAAACAATAACCAGGACGGGCTCCCCGGCAGCGCGGCCTGGCGGGTAACCTGACCGACCGGGGGCCCCTCGTGTGAAATCCACTCCCTTGATCTCTGCTGCCAGGGCTGCCTGCCGGCCACCGCACCGGCTCTGACTGGCCCCGTTCCCAGGCACGGGCTTGCCGTGACTTTCATCAGAGGCACTGCCATTCCCGCGCGCTCCCTCCACCGCCGCAGCAGCCAGAGCAGCACCCAGGTGTGTCCCCTGGGAAGCCAACCTGCCTTGCCAGAGCCAAACCCTGGGCTCCTGCCCCAGCATGTCCTTGGTGGTCCCCATCTCTTGTGGGTCCCGCTTATCCCTGCCCTGCAGCCCCCAGCCTCCCTCACTCCACTTACTTGTGGTAGCTGGTGCAGTGGGCATAAATGCGGAGCTTGTCACGAATGACTCTGCCGGGCCGGGGTTTCCTCTGGAGACCGGCCACGTGGATCGCCAGGACCTTGGGACCGATGAGGCGCTTGTAGAGCAGGGACAGCCAGTAGTCCTGGGGGGCAGAGGGGACAGTCAGCAGCACAACGGTCCCCCCGACTCACAGCGGGAGCGGGCAGGAGAGGCTGGCTTCTCTGCTTACAGCCTAGCAAAATTTTGGCTGTTGGGTGAAAATGTTTGCCAGATGTCTGCCTTGGGGTGAGCTTTTTTTGTGCAGTCCAAGCCAAAATGGCATCGCTGTTTCCAGGAAAGAGATTAAGAGAAGAATACATTGCTCTGCCCGTGCTGAGAGACACTGATACCCTCTAAAGGAGCTCGGCTTTTGGCTGGGCTGCGGAGCATGGGGAGCAGCGTGGATGCACTTGCGCGTTCCCACAGACCTGCACGTAGCCACACCACGGACCTGTGCACCACCAGCTCCAGCTGAGGCATGCGGGACGGTGATGTCTCTGGAGCAGGCAGGTCGCCCTCCACCCCACTCTGTACATGGGGCTGGAGCACAGCAGAGCTCTCCCGTGCTCTCCAGCTCTGTTCATGGCATGCTGGCTTTGGTGACTGCTGAGGGTGCTCCACTTTCCAGAGGTATTTCTCCCGTTTTAAAGCCTCCCGTGGAGTTAAGCACCCATGAACATAGTGCGGGGAAGCCAAGCACTCAAGAAGTAGGGAACGCTCAAGCCCCTGCACACATGCGTTAATGATGCAGCCTTTAATTACGTCACCACATACTACTTTTTCCCACAGGGCACGGCCTCGCTCGGCACACAGGATGGGCCCCAAGCCCTGGGGAGGGAGGCGAGGCTGTGCGGTGATGGAGGCCGCTGCCGGCAGGGCCCCCCCCTCATCCGCTGCAGAAGCTGGGAGGTGTGTGGTAAATGAAGCAGGGTTGTGGGAAGGCAAAGGGCAGTCTCAGGCACTTGCCGGCTGTTCTGCAGGATGGGGCTCTGGCCCCACCACTGCTCCAGGCACCCTGGGTGATGCTGGGGAGATGGAGTCTCTCACTCTGCTTCTCTGGGTACTGCTTGTGGGTGTGCTGGGCACTGCCTGGGTGCTGGGGCACCTTCGCACACACGAGCACTCTGGATAAACACCCTCTGCGCAACCCAGACTGGCTGCCCCAGAGGGACCATGTGCCCCAGGGCAATTGGGATGATCCCCCCAACCCGTTGGCAATGTCAGACACCCAGCAGCGATGGTCACACTGGCACTAGGGACTGCTCTGCCCAGCAGCATCCAACATGCACAGTGAGGAGGACCCGCTGCTGCTGAGGAAAGGAGCACGGATCAAGCACCCCGCAGCTCTGCACACTGTCTGGGGAGGCACGAGGAAAGCCCTGAGTGGTCAGGATAGTTTCAGGAAGGGGTCTGCCACCCCAGAGGGGGATGGAAGGGGGGAATGGGGTCTCCAGGGCCCCAGGCTAGAGGGCAGGATGAGCAGGGGGAAGCACAGATCCCTCACAGGTACAGATATCCATCCTGTGGGTGGGACACCCTCACACAGCCCCTGATTAACATGCATTTTGGATGAAGAGGCCAGCAGATGAAACACAGCAATGCTGCAGCAGCAACCAGCATGAGGCAAACACCTACTGGCCAGACTGGACTGCCAGTCCCCATCCTCTCTCCAGCCCAGCTCAGCAGAAGCTGACCAGTTCCAGCAGTGCTGGTCTGGCCTGGCAAAGGGAGATCCAAACCCACTTCCCACTTTCTGGGTAAGCTTTCACCACAGTGCTGGAGGAAAAGCCGCCCGCTGCTCTCCTCTCACTGCTCCCAGCCAAAACCACGGGGCTTTGTGCCACACCAGCCTGGTAACTGCTTCCCCTGCAAACCCTGGGCCTTGGAGGAGACTTGAGGGTGAAGGGAGAGGCTTGTGCACCCCAAGGAGGTGCAGTCCACGAGGCCGAAGCTCCCGGGGAGGATGAGCTGCAGTTGCTCAATACCGCAGATGTGTGCTGTCCCTGTGGCACGTGCCACCATCCCTGTCCCTGCTGGCTGGCAGTGCTGCCCCACACGCTGGGGACATCCCCGCCAGCACCGTGCTGCAGGGGCTGTGCCAGCCTTCCCCTGCTGCGGAAAGCTGTGCCAGCACACCCCGCTCGGGCTCACAGCAGACGGGAGAAGCAGTGCCCGGCACACTGCCAGCTCCCTGGCAAGACACACCGATTAGCAGGCATCATTAGATGAGTAATTACTTGAGTTTACAGTGAGGCCAAAGGTGAGCACAGATTGCAGTGTTTAGCCCCACAGTCGTCAGTTAAAAATAAATGAGTTCAGTGCTCTGAGCTAACTGTCAGCTCAGGCTCTTTCTAGCAGCCCCCTTGGGGTTTCTTGCCTCCTCTCCATATTTCCACTGATGAGATGCTGCTTTCGCCCACAAGGTATGGGAGAGATAGAGGCCAGAGATTTTGTGGCCGCCCTCGAAATTTCCATATGGGTCTCAAGAGCTGTTTTGCAGAGGGCTTGCGATGGCCTCGTCGTGATGGGGAGCTGGCACCAGCAGCTCCAGCCTCCGGCTGAGCACCCGCCCCTCTGTGCAGGGTGGTCCCTGGGGGTTTGCTGCTTCGACACTAGTGTCCCTCCGCTCTCAAGGCTCAGCAGCAGCAAGGTTTGCAAAGTGGAGGTGTGGGGAGCTGCCCAGCCCCACGACCTGCCCCAGTTGCTGCCAAATCTCTTGTCTCGGTATACATTCTTCCCAAGGGTGCTCTGACAAACCCTGCTCCCCTGCAGAGCTGGGGGAGCTGAGCCCCAGGGTCCCGCCGTGGCGGCTCACAGGCAGAGCTGTGCCGTTCAGTGGCAGCGAGGGTGCAGCATGTCCCGGGCTGGGCACAAGGAGAGATGCTTGTCTCTCTGGGAAGCATTGGCCACATTTTGTGAGCCTCTGATCCAGCTAAGGGTACACAGCTTTTCTGAGAAAAACCGTGCAGATGCCACGAGACAGGTAAGGCCGTCAGCAGTGATGCAAGGTGAGCTGTTCTGCAGAGCACCATGGCCGAGCGTAAAGTATTTCGGCACAGGCAATTCTCCCAGGGCAGCATGGGGACTGACCTGTCCCTCCGGCATCTGCAGGAGGCGAGGGGAGAGCAGTGATTTTACCTTGCCTTCCTGGCAAGGCTAGCTCCAAAGTCTCCATTTTGAGAAGGATGTGGAAATACCAAAGAGAGTTCAAAGGAGGGCCAGAAAAACGACCCGGGGCTGGAAAAGGAGTCGTCAGCGCCGGTCTCGAGGCACTCAAGCTCTTCAGCTCACTACAGGGAAGCACTGAAGACAGCTGCAGCTTTTCGCGTCATCGCAAGCCCACTTGCGGTGGGGGCCAAAATCATGTTACTTGCAATAAATTACCAGGAGCTGGTGACACCGAGCATTTGGATGATGAATTACACACACACCTAGCACAATGGGATCAAACCTGCCGGGTGCGGGCACTTCCTCCAGCTGGGCTGGTGCTCTGGAGCTGCTCCTACCACTGGCATGAGTGAAACCCTGTTAAAATCACACCGGGGCTGCTGGGCACCTGCAGCTACTGGCTCCCGTTCAAACGGTGACCAGCTTGGGAAGCAGTTGCTCTTGAAAGCCAGCTTGGCTGCAACTGGGGTGGCTTTTCCACTGATCAGTGACCTCTCCCCAGACCCCTGGCAGTGGCTGGCACCCGCTCCCATGTGGCAAACCCTATGCAAGTATGGCCCCCAGGCTGGCAGCACCCATATGCCCCTTGCAAAGACAAGTGCCTGCCTTGCAGTGCAGTGCCGGGCATCCCCTTGAAGGCAGCCCCGGTGATCCCCAGGGACATGCGCAGCTCCAACCAGCACAACTGCAGAAAGGATTTGGCTTTTGGAGTCACAGAGGGCTCCCGTTGTGAGGGCTGAGCCAGCAATACAGCTGTAGCAGTAGGGGAGGAATAACAGACAGGAATCTGGTCCACTATTAGTGCCCGGGGAATTGAGGGAGCTTTCTTGCTTTAATTATTTTGCAGACCCATTAAGCAGTGCTGCCACTGCAGCCCTCAGAGCTGCAGGCAAAGAGCACCTGAAGGCAGAGCTGCCCTGTGCCTCAGGAGGTCTCCTGGCCAGGACCCCTGATTTATGGGCAGGAAGGGCGCTTGTCTCAAGTGAACTGATGTGCAGAGCTCAGTCCAGCCACATCTTCTGAGTACCACGGGGCCAGTGAAGACCCACGAGCTTTCCACTAGATGGGGAAAGCCCAGAGGTTCCCACTTGATCTCTTTGCACATTTTAATTCATTGCAGGAGCTTTTAGAGACTTCAGCTTTTGGAAACAAGGCTGATTAGGCAGACCTTCAGACAGACCTATTAACCAGACCCTCCTGTCTCCAGAGCCATTAGGAAGGGCGCAGGAGCGTATCCTCACGCTCTCTCCTAGAGGAAGCAAAGCAGCTTTACAGCCCGCCTGAGTTTGTTCAATTCCATGTTCACCACATGTGAGAAGACATTGCCATAACCAGAAAATGAGTAACAGAGCTGTAGCCCTTCGGTCTCCCGGGGGCCGTAACTGGCAAAGGCAGCCAAACTTCAGATGAGCAGGCTGCCGACCCCACGGTGCACAGCCTCCTCTGGCAGGGGCTGCCGGGGTATGGCTCCGTGTCCCCATGTCACCGGCAGCATCAGCTGGCTGCTGCCCACCCTCCTCCTCTTCCTCTTGCTTCTGCCCTCTTCTGAAGCTGCCTAAGCTCTTCCTCCGTCCCTCAGGCATGCTCGAGTTTCAACAGCCTGTTATAGATTGCTCCATTCCTGCACCTTCATCTGCGTTTTTCCACAGTCCAAGCAACCCGTATGGAGATAAGGGCTGGCTGGTCTGCCTTCCCATACACCATGGGACGGAGAGCTTCACTCTTTTATCCCTTTGTTGAGCCTGATGGCTCGTTTTTGGCAAAAAAGTCTTCCAGAAAAGTAGTGATTATGGTTGTGAGGGCTTGGAGGGACGGAGAAGCCGCCACTTCCCAGGGAGTCTGTTCCAGCAGTTAAACATCCACACTGTTAACAATCCCACTCCTTATTTTCAGCTTGAATTTGTCTGGCTTCAGCTTCCAATCAGTGGTTCTTGTTCTTTCTTTTTCCGCTAGATTAAAGAGATCTTCAGCATCCAAACCTTTCTCCCTGCGGAGGTCCATACATCCTGTTCAAGCCACGGCTGGTCGTTCCTTCAGCAAGGCTGTACTGATGCCGCTTTTAACATTACCCCTGAGTTTTATGTGCCTCTTGGACTGTGGGAGTTTGAGGCTTTCTCACCCAAATCCTGTGCAAGGTCCTGTGACGAGCCGAGCGGGGCAGAGCCTCTCCCCAAAGGGAAAATTTGCTGAAGTCAAAATGATCAGCTCTGGCAGCGGGCAGTGATGCTGTCCTCACGAGCTTGCATACACCCATCCTCAGGGACATGAGCGGTTTGCCATTTTGCGTGTGCACCCTCCTTGCGTGGAGGTCCTGAAGAGCTGAGGGTTTGGTGAGCGGTCTCCTACAACATTTGCTGCTGTACTGGGGGAATTTGTGGGTGTGCCCTGAGTACCACGCGGGACACTCCAGAGAGGGTCTATGAATGGGGAACAATGCTCCTCCTAGCCCCAAATGAGGGGGCCTCAGGTGGACTGGGCTGGCAGGACCCAGCGGCATCGGCAGGGGAGGGCAGATCCAGGCACCTTCACCTGTGAAAGGATTGACCAACGCTGCCCGATTCCTTTCTTGCTTACACTTGGTCCCTGCAGGTGTCCACCCACCAGTCCCCTGAAGCTGCTGACGTCTCTCCCTGGGCGTCCGTTGCTTTCACCGTGCTGATCCTCTTCCTTCCTGCTCTAACGGCTGTGAACGCCTCATCTCACACCACTCTTTCCTGCATCGCCTTCCGCCTTCACATCTTCCCAGCAGCTTTCTCTGCCGGCAAGCTGTCTACAGCTGAAGCATGACGTGAGGGGCTGCCAGTCCCGCACCCCAGTGCCTTTCAGCTAAGGAGGAAGAGGAGAGGAGGCAGGCAGGGTGAGGGAGGGCAGTGGGACATTAGCTGGTGCAGGAGCAGCTCTGTAGAGCAGAACAGTTGCTGCTGTGGCCCTGTTGTGCACCCTGTGCGCTTATGGGGGCTTATGGCAGGCTGGCTCTGTTAGGGAAAGGAAACCAGGTCACGTTTTGCAACGGCTCTGCAATGAGTCCCAAAGCACAGCATGTGGGGACAGCCAGGAAAGTCACTCCCAATCCCAAGTAACCTGCTAACGTGTGTGCACCCATGGGCTCGGAGAGCAGCATTCTCATCCACCAGTGCCAGCAGTACCACAAGCTCTGTGTTTGGGCTGAGCATCAGCTGTTTACCCTACAGCCCAGGGTCTCCCCCACCTGCCAACGCTCTGACGAGCATCACGTCTTCCCAACCTTCGAGCTGCTGCACCCTTTGCTCAGCCCCTCTCCCTTGTCTCTGTCTCTTCTGCTCTTTTTCTCCATCCTGGAGAAAGGCCAAACGCTGACATTAAGGCAAAATTCCTGATGTGGGAGCAGCAGCCACAGGAATCACTGCCAGGCACCAGTGGCACTGAGGGGACAGCCTGCCCGGGCACTGGAAAAGTGGCGTGTGGGAAGTGGCCCCTGCCTACCACTGCCCTTCGCAAGCTGGCCCCCAGCCAGTGGCCTCCACCTTCCCGGGGAGCTGAGCAGATGGAGGAACAGCCAACCCTCTCTTTTGTCATCACCTCTCCCTAACAGGGTCCAGGCGATGGAGGCGGCAGGAAGGGAGCGGAGCTGCCGGATCAGAGGGCTTGGAAACCAAATGCGACTTCTTTGCTGTTTTCTGTTCTTCTGCTGCTTTTCACCATGATGTTACTTCCCTCTGCTCCACCGGCAAGCACCAACCCACCCTGGGAAGGGTCTTGCTGTCCCACCTCCTCCACAGCCCCAGCATGGCTCTGTCACCAAGGTGGACAGGTCTGTCACCAGCATGGTGCCTCCGGGAGACATGGGCAGTGGCTGTGTCCATCCTTCCAAGTACTAACCGCTGCTGCTGGTCCCAGCCGGAGCGTGTCTCTGCCCCAGTCTCCAGTGCAGGAGGAGCAGCCTGGCTCCAGGTCTGCACATGTCCTGCAGCTCCGGTGGGTGGGTGCCAGGGCTGCTAGCCGCAGCACAGCTTTGTTGCATTTGAGACTCCAAGCATACGCACTTCAGAGATATTTTTTATGGTGCACTAAGAGGGAAAGGCCCCTTAACCCGCTGTGACAGCAAGCAGAGTTTAGGCGCTTTAAATTTGTCTCCTTGTTCACAGATAAAACGAGCCTCAGCTCCTGGAAAGCTGAATGCAATGAGGGTGCAGAGAGCAGAGGATGCCGCAGTCCTTGAGACATCATATGATTATGGTTGAAAGGACAAGGCAGCGGAGGGGATGCCCTGCTCTGACCTGTTTCAGGTGCTCATGCGGAGTCTGGCTGGGAGACTTCTGCTGGGCACTATTTCCACTCTGCCCTTCAGCAGGCTGTTCTCCGGCTTGACATCACCTGGGAGAGCCTTTTGCCCATGCACACCTGAACTGCCCGGTATTTCATCCCTCCCTCCCATGGCCAGAGCGAATGTCCTGTACAGACAGCTCCTGCCTGTCCTCACCTCTCTCGCCCCTTCCCTGTCTGCAGGCATTGCTCCCGCCAGAGCCAGTGCTCCAGTGTGCGGGGCAGTTGGGGGTGCCAGACGCCCGCGTGGCGGATTTATGGTCGTCAGGAAGAGTTTCCATGCGTGTGTGAGCTCCATTGGACCCGCTCCCTCTCCCCACCCTTTGTCGCTCCTAGGCTTGGGACTGTGCCTCTGCCTCTGCCTGCACAGCGCATGGCACGCTGCAGTCCGACCTGGCCGCCCTCTCCCCAACAGTGACCCCAAAGCCGAGGGTCCCCGCTGGGGGGAACAGCAGCCGCAGTCCTACCCCTGGCAGCTCGGCCGGCTGCATGTGTGCAGCACAGTGACTCAGTGCTGGGTGTGCAGATGGGCCGGCGCAGCAGCGGGGCTGAATTCCCCCAGCCCCGCAGCCAGCTGGCTGGGCTCAGCGGTGGAAGCGCGAGCGCTTGCAGAAAAGGGCTCTCTGTATGCTTCCCCCTACGGATGCCGGGTCTCCTCCTCTGGACACTGCCCAGCCCAGCAGCTGGGCAGCCACCGGGCGAGTGGATGGCAGGGTGGGGATGGGTGCAGGTGGGAGAGGACCCAGCCCCCGCAGCACTGGCCTGGGGAGGGCCCCCTCCCGCACAGTGCAGGGGCGGGAGAGGCACCGTCCAGGCAGACGGCTGGGACCTCCAGCTGCAATTAGCAGTGCCTCCGGCCAAGGCAGCTCAGCTAATGAGCGCACTGGGGAGCGCGTACGTGCAGCAGGCGGGAGCATGGCTGGGGGACCCGCTCCCGCCCCTGGCACCCGGCGTGGCACCTTGCCAGCGGGCCCCGTGCCTCTGTGCACCCAGAGATCAGGGGGCCCAACCCGTGCCCCGCTCAGGACGGGTTGGGCAGGCACCGTCGGTACTGAATAGCCAGGTGCAGCCCAAGGGCACAGCTCATACCATGGCTCTGCCCTAGGGACCCCAAGGGATGCTGGGGACGGCCGCAGCCCGGCACTGAACTCATTCACACTAGGACTTTTATGAAAGCCCAGGTAGGAAGGGGACAGATCGCTAAGGACAGACCCGATACGAGCCCTCCTCCAGGACAGACAGTAACTTTCCCATCGAATTCCTCAGTGCCTTTCGGCTAAGCAAAGGAGGTGAAAAATCACCTGCAGCGTCCAAGCGTCCGACCACGGCACCTTCAGGCACAGACCTCCACACTGCTGTGATGCTTTCTCAAGGACACCATCAATTCACAGGCAATATCATACTGTCTTCTACTACCACAGCTGAGCTGGCAGTCCCTGCTGTCGCTTCACCCTGTGATCCCTCTGGGCCTTTCGCATGCCGCGTATGAAACGTACACGCAGAAGGGAAGTTTTAGCCTCTACTTAACCCAGGATAACCAAGTATCTCACTGTCTACGGCCTTTAGGAGAAGGTCCAAGAGGAGCCACAGTTATCAGGAGATGGAAGTCTGGATTTCAGATTTGGCTTTTCCGTGGGCTTTGTGTTGCTCTGGCCCTGCCTAGAACTATGCCCAAGTTTTTCCACGCATAGGTATAACCTTACAGCACTGTACATTAAGGGAGCAGAAATCACTACCAAGGATGGATAAAAAAGAGGCGATGCCGTGTGGAAGAGCACGCAGAAAGGTCTTAAACATGCTCTAACAATCTGAAGAGAAAGCTCACGCCTGCCTGGGGGGCTCTCCAATGAAATAAATGTACTGCATCCCTCTGGACTGTTTCAGAGCAATATTAAGGAAAGAGAGATGGAGTATGTACACTGCGTGCCTGAAATGAGCCTAGAGCTACTAAATGCCAGAGCGGCATTCCAAAGGCACTGCCCTGTGAAGGGTGAATATCAGTGCTTCTCCTGCCCCCCTTTCCTCCACTCCTCACTCCCACACACGTACAGATGGGTTGAGATGCAGGCAGGCAGACTGACGTACCTGCGAGAGGCTTTATTTGAAGGGCTTCTCAAGCACAAACCCTGATTATTATACAGCTGGCTGCCCCAATCACTCAGGAAGAAAAAGCACTCCGATGATACATGGAAAAGTTATCTCAAAAATAACAAGGCATTAAAACCCTTGAGATCGGTTGCATTAAGGTCGGCAGGAGCATTTCTATTCCCCAGCCTGATCGCCCCTGTGCCCAGACCAGGGAACCTTGTGTCACCCAGTTTCTCCTGTTTTGGTCCCCGTTAGTCCAGCACGAGAAACTTGTTTCCTTGGATCTGCAGCTGGAAGGAGGCTCAGAGAGATGGCCTTGCCTCCCCCTCTGCAGCACCCGTCCCTTGCATGGGACGTTGATGGCACCACCTCAGAGGAGAGGGTGGACGGGCAATTCTGGCAGCCAGGGCAGGCACCCAGAGCTGCTCTCTCACAGGTAAAGGACCTGGATGGAGGCACAAACGCCCCTTGCAAGATGCCCCAGAAGCCACAAGATGCTGCTTAGCTCATGAGATAGCTGTGTGCGGAAAGCCCAGCAGAAGAAACATGAGCATCTCCCTAATTTCTCCATGAAC
Source organism: Fregata magnificens (assembly GCA_013389945.1). Lineage (NCBI taxonomy): Eukaryota > Metazoa > Chordata > Aves > Suliformes > Fregatidae > Fregata > Fregata magnificens. Next base: position 223,032 of record WAAD01037411.1, read on the forward strand.
CTGCAGTGCCTCTCGGCCACAACACTGCTGCCTGAGACCATTTTTGAGGAGCCAGGTCACATTGCACCAGCAGGCCACCGTGGCACAAAGCCAGGGATGGACCAGCCTAAACCTCCACTTTGAAGCTTTCACTGCATCCCTGCCTGCAAGCAGCTAATCCCAGGTGCTCTTGCATTTCCCACCGAAATGGCCAGAGTTTACAACTTTGTTTTCAAGCCAAGACTAACCCTCAGAAAACACAGAGCAAGCCCCACCAGGTTGCCTGGGTTTGCCGCCCAGCACCCGCACCCAGAGAGTGGCTGTGCTCTCTGCCCATCAGTGCACTGGTACCCCTCGCTAGCTCACAGCACGGCCCACAACAGCAGCTAGCACCCTGCTATACACAGAGTGGTGCAGTGATTTGCCTGCTCCTTCCCTCATACATAACAAATCCCCCTAGTACTGCAGTCCCAGGAGAGATGCAGAAAGAAACGTGGTGATTTAGAAGCTGAGACTCCCACAGCGGTGCCCACCAAGTGACCCCCATCATCTGCATTCCCCGATCCCCAAATGTGGCACCCACACCACATTTTACAAGCTTCCTTATGCCATTCGCTGTAACATGCTCTAACAGAGACAATACTAACGTGAGCAAGACCAGTGGCATCTGAGGGGCCCAGCTGAAGGAGAGGGAGGAGGGCTCTCATGGCAGCAGCACAGTGCTCGTATGGTGATGGACTACAAATCACTTGGGTTTATATCGGAAACTCTTTAGCACCAGGATGGAGGGCTGTATTTGCATTGCTGCGCCATCCCTGGACGATGCAGGAAACTCGCCCTGGACCACGCAGCTCCCCAGCACCTAAGGACACCGCTGTAAAAGGCTCAGCTTCAGCTCAGCATCCCAAAACACGCCGTCCTCTTATCTGACAAGCAGGGATCAGCAGTGGCAGGGGAGGAGGAGGAGGTGCAGAGGCTGCTACGGGGAGCTGCCAGCCAGAGCCGCGATTGATGCTGTGGTGGTGCGGCCCTTCTCTCAGCAGGCAGCTGCCTCATGTCCAGCCCATGTGCGGAAACCTCTTTGTCATGGCAGCTAACGAGCAGATTGTATTTCACAGCGCCATGGCCCTGTGCAGGTATGGCTAGTGGCTTTCATCTCCTTGATAGCTCCCACGGGAAAAGAGCTGCCCCGCGGAGCAGGTCATGGTCCGGTCTCACTGGGCTTTTTGGTGTTTGCAGCTTTTAAACCCTCCATCGGTTTGCACCTGCCTGTGGCTCTTTAAAGCACAGGAGAGGAGGGAATGGGGTTGGGGAAGCACCCACTGGAGTTTGTGCAGGAACACGGCAGTGGGATGTGGGAGATAAACACTGAAACATGCGGGGAGAGCAAGGAAACAGCCATGAGGGGGGTCGCATCTAACTTATGGGGAGAGTTATCTTTAAAACAACAGCAAAATCCATTTTAAAGACCTCCATTGTGTTTAACAGCCTGGGGTTTATTCCTTGAACTCCTTCCCTGGCTTTAATCCCACTCCTAACTGCACGCCTGCTCCAGCCGCTCCAGGGCCGCTGCCCCTGCTGTGCCGGGAGAGCTGGCCATGGGCCACCCACTGTCCCTGTTGTGCCAGGAGAGCTGGCCTGCACCCATCCAGCCAGGAGCAACCCGGGGGGGCCCGAGGCCCTGGGGGGCGGGGAGATGTGGCTTGGCCAGGGGAATTGGCTCTTCAGAGAAAATCCATCAAGCGCTTGCCCTAGGCTCAGATTCATCTCAAACAAAGTTCAAAGCCCCCCAGGCTCCCCGCAGTGTGGGGCCCCAGAGCTGGCAGGTACGCTTGCTGGAGGGGTACGTGCAGGAGCAGCCCAGGGTGCTCCAGGAGATACCCGGAGCAGCACAGGCAGGGGACCGTGCTCTCCCACTCACTGGTTTGCTCTCCGGAGCCACCCACCAGGCCATGCTGGGGGGCTTAGCACAGGCCGTATGTTGCAGACACCTCCCGCGTCCTCCCCTGACCCTCAGGGATGCTGTCGTGGGGATGCTGTTTTCACCGGCTGAGTAGGTAGAGCTGACCGAGACACAGCTCCTTCAGCCTCTGCCTCCCTGCAGCCGCCCCCTGAGATCCCAGCGCAGCATCAAAGGCAGGTTCGCAGCAGCAGGGTTGTGCACCTCTCCGATGCAGATCCCCGGCCCGTCTGCAGCGTCTGCTGGGTCATGGACCCATAAATCCCTTCCAGGGGAAATGCAGAGCACCCAGCTGCTCTGCATGACTCTCCACTTACAAGGCAGGGTATTTACTAGCCCCCCAGAAAAAGATGAAACGGAAACCTGCTACTTTTAACAGGATTTTTCATACGGTTTCTTTATCAGCACCATGTGTGCTGGGAGTTCCCCCTTGCCCAGACATTTCTGAAGAGCGAGGGGTGCTGCAGGGCACTGGTGAGAACCACTGCTCCCTGTGGAGCTGGGAATGCCCTTCAGATGCCCTTCACCTCAGTTTCTAGAGATCTGAAGTCGGCTGCTCAGGCTCCAGCCTGGCTTCCCCCGGGCCAGCTCACCACTACCGATGTGGCTGCCTGCCTTGTGCCATGTGTGGTCCCACCATGTACCTCCCTCCCTCCGACTCACAGTCCGCGCTGGCACCCCTCGGTGGCATCAGCCTCTCTCCCGTGCCACCAACCCTGGGCACTAGATGAAATTTCAGCTACAGAGGTAACGCTCTCCCATCTGCCTCCAACATGTTGCATTTCACATGAACTAACGTCTCCTATTAATACTGCAAGAAACAGATCTGGAAAAATTCATTTTCAAGCCAAGTTTGGACAGGCCACAAGGAGAGAAACCTCCCCCCAAATGAGCAGGGAGAAGCCAGCACCAGTGCGACACCCCTGGGCAGACCTACCGGCAAGGGGTTGAAGTTCTGGTCCACCAGGTGGTTGTGGCCGTGGTCAAGGAAGGAGTGCCGCACCACCACGTCGATGCCCTGGCTGGCCAGCAAGCCCAGCGTGTTCAGCCACCTGGGGATGAGGGAGCAGAGTCAGGTCGCCGCAGGGGGACCCCAGCCCTGGCAGCACAGCTGCGCTCTGGCATACGGCATTGCTCTCGTGCACCTGACCTGGCGCCTGCTCCCAGTGCCTGAGTCAAAGCCTTCGGATGGTTTTGTGAGCCGGGTATTAACGGGCTCCCACCATCCCCTCCCTGGCAAGCCTGCACGCTTCTCCCGCTGCTGCAGCCACCTCTGCCCCAGCTCTGCTCAGCTTGCGTGTCCCATCACTGTGCCTGACCCCCTGTGTGCACCCCAGCGTTGCAGCCCTGCGCCCAAAGCCTGGGGTGTCCCCCCAGCCGGCCAGCACCCTGCACCCACCGTCTCAGCAGGGGGGACCAGACCACTGCACCAGCCTGTCTCCTCACAACCCCTGGGCAAAGTCTTCAACCCTTGCAGCCTGCCACAGCCCCGATAGCCCGGGCATGTCCCCACGCCTCCCCCCAGAGCCTGGACAATCTTCCTCCATCTTTCGTGATCACGGCCAGCTCTGAAGATCTGAACTGGGGCTTTGCAGCCGGATGCCTCTGCCATGGGGCTGTGCCAGTAGACAAGCCCCAGGAGCCAGGGATGGTTGTGGCTTCGAAGAAGGAGAGAAAATGGTTTCCAGATGTATTGGGTTTGTGTGGCAGGGTTTTGGTAGCGGGGGCACTACAGGGGTGACTTCTGTGAGAAGCTGCTAGAAGTTTCCCCTTAGTCCAATAGAGCCAATGCCAGCTGGCTCCAAGACGGACCTGCCACTGGCCCATCAGTGACGGTGGTAGCAACTCTGTGATAACATATTTAAGAAGGGGGGGGGGAAACCCTGCAGAAGTGCAGCTGGAGAGAGGAGTGGGAATATGTGAGAAAAACAACTCTGCAGACCAAGGTCAGTGAGGAAGGAGGGGGAGGAGGTGCTCCAGGCGCCGGAGCAGAGATTCCCCTGCAGCCCGTGGTGAAGACCATGGTGAGGCAGGCTGTCCCCCTGCAGCCCATGGAGGTTAACGGTGGAGCAGATATCCACCTGCAACCCATGGAGGACCCCATGCCAGAGCAGGTGGTTGCCTGAAGGAGGCTGTGACCCCGTGGGAAGCCTGTGCTGGAGCAGGCTCCTGGCAGGACCTGTGGACCCATGGAGAGAGAGGAGCCCACGCTGGAGCAGGTTTGCTGGCAGGACTTGTGACCCCACGGGGGAGCCACACTGGAGCAGTTCGTGAAGAACTGTAGTCCGTGGGAAGGACCCACGTTGGAGAAGTTCGTGGAGGACTGTCTCCCATGGCAGGGACCCCACGCTGGAGCTGGGGAAGAGTGTGAGGAGTCCTCCCCCTGAGGAGGAAGGAGCGGCAGAGACAATGTGTGATGAACTGACCGCAACCCCCATTCCCCTGCGCCGCTTGGGGGGAGGAGGTAGAGAAAATCGGCAGTAAAGTTAAGCCTGAAGAGGGAGGGGTGGCGGGAAGGTATTTTAGGACTTGGTTTTATTTCTCATTACCCTACTCTGATTTGATTGTTAATAAATTAAGCTAATTTCCACAAGTTGAGTCTGTTTTGCCCGTGATGGTAATTGGTGAATGATCTCTCCGTGTCCTTCTCTCGACCCATGAGCCTTTTGTTATATTTTCTCTCCCCTGTCCAGCTGAGGAGGGGGAGTGATAGAGCGGCTTTGGTGGGCACCTGGCATCCAGCCAGGGTCAACCCACCACACCAGAACAGAGTCCTGCCAAGCGCTTCCCTGGGCAGGTGCCCTGGGAGTGAATGCATGCAAGGATGCGTGACTGCAGCCTGAACCAAAAACGCAGAGCGGGAGGAGGCCTGGGCAATCCCGAGCTGCTGAGCGAGGCAAGCCTGTTGGGATGCTGGCCCTGGGTCCTGGAGCTGGCATGCTCGGATCTCACTTCCTCTTCCACGTCCATGCCCTGTGGGCACACCGTGGGTACCCGTGTGGGATCCTGAGCGGTCCCCTCCTTGCTCTGCTTCTCTGGGTATGCCAGAGGCTGGGTCACCTACAGGAAAGCAGAGCTGAGAAGGAGTAATAGGGATTCTATGGAGAAAATAACAGTACCCAGGCTGCCGGGGCAGTACTGAGGGGGAGTACAGGTGGGGTCTCTGGGCACAGAGCTGGCCCTCTCCCGGCTGCAGTGGCTTTGCAGCACCTGAGCCCGCAGAGCCCGTGGGGGTGGCAGTGCCCTGGTGCCAATGAGCCGGTGTAACTCACAGGAACCCAGCCGCATAGGAATCGGAGAGGTTGTTCATGCCTCCGGCCGAGGTCGCACCAACACCTTCCAGCCAGATCTTCTTCCCCGGCGTGTACGTGTTCACTACCTGTGTGGGACACAAAAGCAACCAAAATGACTCTCATGAACCTGTGATTTAAAGCCAAGGCAGACGTCTCCTGTGCTACACTCCAGGAAAGCTTACTGAGACCTTCAGTAATGCTGCTGCTGGGCAGTCAGTGCCTGTCCGGACCTGGCACGGTCACTAGGTGTCTTCACCGTGTCTGGGTGGTGGGAGACTGGTCCTCACTCTCTCCTGCTGCTGCCACGTGTCCACTACCCATCTTCTGGGTCCTCCCAAATGCCCTCCCAAATGTGCTCTCATGCTCCCAAACCCAGACCCTGCTCTTTCCCTGTGGTCTCCCCACATGCTTCGTCCCACAGGCTGCCCTGCCACATCACCTCAGCTCTCCATGTCCCCATGCAAGGTGGCTGCCAGCCACAGGGAGCACCTGAGCCCCGATGGCTCTGCAGCATGGGAGCACTGGGACACGTACTGGAGCCACTTGGAGAAATGGTGGGCACCCGAGAAGAAAGCATTGGATGTCCCTGGCCACAGGCAGAGCCAGCCCCATGGCTGAGCAGGGGCTGCTTCCATGTCCAAGGGGTCCCTAGCACAGGCAGGACATGCAGATCTGAGCATGCTGGCCCATCCCTTACAAGGCTCCAGCTGGCAGTGCAGACATCTGTGAGATGCCAGGCATGACAGGAGGGCTTGGATGGCCAGAGCTGCCCTCTCCCAGCGCGAGCAACCTGCGGCACCGTGCAACGCCCTGTCCTCTCTCCCGCAATCCCACTTCTCCAGGCCGGGTGATGAGCTCCTGTGACCAGATGTCTGCAAACCCGGCAGCCCGAGGAGCATTCTGCGCAGCCTGATGGATCCTGCCCCATTAGTGAGGAGTGCTGGAATGTGCTGGATGGACTGGGATCCCTCAAAGATGTTAAATACGCCAGCTCTGGGCTGCCTCCCACTCACAGCCTGCGAGAGTCGACATCCCTGACTGAAGCCCCAGAGGTGTTGGCATCCTGCCTGTAATTATCTAAGCCCGCCACCTTCCCCCGTCGGAGAGGAAGCAATAAAACAGGGAAGTGGACAAGCCCAGCTGCTCTAATCAGCCCCGGCAGGATGCACAGACTCAAAGCCAAGCTGGAGGCTATTAGCACCCAGTGCTGTGCTTTTGCTCAGCCACACTGGCATTCCCGGGAGACCCCTTCCCCAGCCCTGCCCTGCACAGACCAAATCCTGCCCCATGGGTGCAAGGGTTCCCCCAACCCATGCCGAGGGCAGCTCCTTGCTGCCACTGGCCTGGGGATGGATGGGGTCTAGGGAGCCCCTAGGGTCGGTGTCCTGTCCTGCCGGGGATGTCACCACCCAGCTGCCCATGGCCTTCCCCAGCCATCCTGCTGTCCATGCCCCACTCCCCGGAGCCCTCCACCCAGCCCACCCTGGGGGCTCCCGCTCCCTTCCCAACAGGTTCCTGACCCGCAGCAGAGGTGGGACACATGCCACCACTTTTGGTGGGGTTGTGTCCCCCCAGCAGGAGCAGGGCCAGCCAGTGCCTCTTGCTTGCCCCTGCGCTGATCCTGCTGGTCGCCCTGCCATGCCTCCCCGCAGTGGGAGGATCATCCACATGCGTGGATGATTCCCAGCTTGCATCGGAGGACTCGGCAAGCGGCTTCTCTCCTCCGGTTTTGCTGTGCCGACCCTCGCATCCCCTTTCCTGGGGCCTCTTTGAGTTGTTTACTCATCCTACGGTTTCTCCCTGCTGGAATTACAACAGTAAGACATTGTGGTGACTGGTATGGTATGAAAACCTAGACAAGACAGATGGACGGACATCTCCTCTAGTCCCTAAAGCCTTCCCTGCTTACTAGATATTCCTTATTTGCTGCTGGACTGACAGCTGAGTGGGCCGGTCACAGCCCTGGCCCCCATATCAGCCGAAGCAGGGGGACCCTGCGAAGCCCCCGTCCCCTACCCAGTCGCTAGAGATGCGAACCGGGTCGCCCTGACTGGCGGGGAGGGTAGTGCTTGCTGCAGGCTGTGCTAGCCAGGCAGAGCCATGGGCTCTGACACAGCACACCAGCAACAGCTGAGTTTTATAACATAGTCAAAACATGATCATCAGGGAAAAAAACCCAGTTGTTCATAATGATCATGATTCTCCACTAGTGAAAATCACCCTGGAAATGCAACTGTCACAACTTTGCAAGCAACATTTTTAGGCGCTGTGATTGAGTAGGGCAAGATATTGCAGTAGGAGACCCCTCCTGAGCAGGCACGGCACCGGCCCTGCTCTGGCTGGTTTGGTACCTCCTGGTTGCTCCCTCCTCTCCTCATTCTTGGGAGCAAGTTTCAGGAATGGATGGATGGGAGACTGGAGAGAGTCGGCTGCTTTAGAAAGGCTTTGCATGGCAGTGCCTGCCCCTGTCCCGTGCATCCAGCCCACGTCCCGGCACACCTGCACAGCCCATGCCACACTACAGCCCGCAGCCGCTTCCCTCCCGACCCACCGCACATCCCACCCCGGGGCCAGGCACCATGCTGCCTGGACTTTCCTCCCATCCCCTAGGTGAGGGCTGGCCGCGTTTGGGCTGGGAGCACAGCCACCCTCAGCAGCTGCCCTCCATCCCTGCCCCACGCCAGCTCCCCTGGGAGCGTGTCGGTGCTGAGGCCAGAGCCCTGGCCACGAGCTGTGCCAAGGCCAGGCACTGCGGGCACAGTGCCCCCTCACCCCTCGCAGACCCTTTGCACTCACGCACTTTCTGGATTTTCCTGATCTGGTCAGAGAGCGTGTCTAACAGGCGCGTTTTCAGGAAGTCCGTCACTTTGGCCACTCGGCCATCAATGTAGTAACTGGAAGGAAAATAAGAAGACAGGGATCAGACAGCTGGGAGTAGCTCTGCCCTGAACCACGTCCTCCTGTCCCGCTGCTGCCCCACACCAAGAAAACTCCTCTGCTCAGGGGGAGTCCCTGCTTGCACCCTGCCCTGCCCTGGCCCTCTGGCCGTGCCTGTGTCAGGCAGATGCTTTCAGTCTCCAAAACAGGGCGTGAGGTGGATGCACCCTGAACACTGAGCATCCTGCACTGCAGAACCATGGGAAGTTTTGCACTTGCCTAACTATTGCTGGTGAAACGCTGGGAGCAGAATGCAAAAGGCTCGGAGCAGAACACCACCTGCAAAGGCTTTGCAGCACCCTCTGCACTAATCTCATGGATACACCATGGAAAAAGACCCTCCAACATGATGCCTGTGATAGCAGCGCCTGGGGTCCACCACCAGGGAGATCTTGGGAGATCTTCTGCTCACCCGGCTCGTCCTGTCTGTACCCATCCCCCATCTTAGGGACACCCTGTTTCCAAAAGGCAGATAAGCCAGTCAGCCCTGCGCCCAGTATCATTGCTACTGGCAAGATTGCTCTTACGGGATGGCAAAATGGAAGATGCACATCTAATGGCTGAAACGAAGGGCACCTCAGCCACAGGAGGACACTACACAGACACCAGGGAGAAGGGTCCCAAGCAGCAAACACCCTCTGAGCCACACTGGAAATTGCTGCAGTAAACACCCAGGAGGGGACAGGGGAGGCTGCCTGTGCTCCTATCTATGCGAATAACTGCATCGCTCTGCCTGGGTCATGGGACGCTCTCCGTTCAATGGCTGGTCTGCAGGGGGCGCTGTACAGAGCCTCTTCTGGTCTGAGAACCAGAATTGTTCCTGGACATCCTGCTGCAATAACAACCCTCCAGGCTAAGCCCTGATGGTGTTTCTGAGCAAGGATTAGTGACCGTGGAGTGCACGGGCTGAGGACCTATGGCACCAGAGTGAGCCCTGCTCCCAGCACCCCTGCACCTCCCGCACCTTCCTTGCTCACTCTCCCAGCGAAGTCCACAGCCGAATCCCCACTTTGAGAAATGCCATGTCTGTTACCTGCAGGGGAAGTTCTGCTCTCACAGAAATCCCTTCTGCCCTGGGAATGCCAGGGAGCATTTCCCATACAGAGGGCTGATTCCTGCTTTCCATGTCCCTGCTTATATAAAACACAGCTATAGTGCTGCCAATCATGATGTGAATCATCTGTCTCTAAGTGTGGAAGGAAGGCTCTGAAATGCCTCAATATTGTCTCCTGGCTCCAGGACATGAGGTGAAGCAGTCTGCCCTGGAGTGCAAACACCCTGTGGCTGGAGGTAATCCCAACTGGCTCCTCCTGAGGAAGTGTCTGGGGATGGCACCTCTGCCCCCTCGCAAGGAGCAGTGGCAGCCCTTGCACATCTCCCAGAGGCTCCTCCCAGCCACACAGGGACACCAGGACATCTGCAGCAACATGCACTGGCATACCCCTGGGATGGCCGTTTGGCTGATAAATAGGTTTTGCAAAAGAGAAGTTCTGAACCTTCTCCTCCCAAATCTGCAGTGTGCATCAGTTGCGCAACACAGCAAGCCCCGGAGCGTGTTGCAGCCACGCTGGGGTGACAGAGGTGCATGGGAATTACAGCAGCTGGCTGGGGCTGGCAGGGCATGGCTGCTGCCTCCCATCCCTCGCTGGAGCCACATCCACCACAGTTACACAGACCCTTCTCCCTCTCCACAGACTTCAGTGCAGCCATGGGTGCTGGGATGCATAACGGGCTGAAGAGCTGGGGTCTGAAGAAAGGTGGATTCAGCTTTCCAGGGCTGATTTCTCCAGAACATGCATCTCATCCCACCAGCTAGCAGCTGTAGTGGCTGTAGTGGCTGCTTCACTTGGGTGCTGGAATGCGGGAGCATCCCCAAGGGATGCTGCCGGCTAACTCAGCCTCAGCCAGAGCACCTGGCACATGTGCAACATGCACGAGTGCTCAGAGAGGATTTTTGCATCTCACTGCTCCAAGTCACTACCCAGGTAACAGGGTAAACACGCTTGGAGCTGCACAGGGCTGTGGTAAAAGGGGAGCAACACCAGGACTAACTGGCTCAGAACAGAAATCCATTAAATGAGATGAGTCTCTTCTGCCAATCCTCCCACAGACGCCTAGTCCCTGCTGTGTCACCAGTGAAGCACAGGATCATGCCCAGTTTCACTCCAACATTGTGTAACCCAGGGAAGGAGGAAAGAGGCATTTCTGTATGTCTGTGCTGACTGGAAGGTGCTAAGGGCAGACATTATCTCCAGGGGGGACTTGGGAAGTGTTCAAAATCATTCCAATCACTTATACACTATCGAACCACTGGCTGCTGGGAGAAGAGCAGATCTGTAAGCAGCAGGCAGTGGTGGGGTTTACAGAGATTACTTTTTGAGACAAAATTACAAAGCAATGGACTCTGGGGATGGCAGATGTTTGGATTTTAGCACAGCACTTAAGAACTGAACAGAAACAATTTTTTCCGACTGCTGTGGACTAAAAACCCCATCACCTGGGCCGAAAACTGGCTGAAAGGCCATAAAAATAAGGTTGTATCGAATGGGACAAGATGGAGTTAGAGAGACCTCAGTCTGCGTATGGCCCCTCTAATGCAGCAGGCTTTCTGCAGGGTTCAGCTTGTCTGTGCAAGCCGATATGGTCCCAGGAAAAAACCCTCGGAAAGCAAAGGCAGGCTTGCATGTCCTCATTGTCTCGTCCAAGTGCAAGGTGTGCTCTGACCTACAGCTCCGCTGCCAATGGAGAGGAACATCTCTCTAGGAACAGCCCCAGAGGAGTCTCTGCCCTCCCAGGGACCGTGTGGAGGAGGCAGCCAGGGAAGGTGCTGCTGTGCTGAGCACAGCCGAGACCCTGCAGGGAAGAGAAATGCCCCGGGACAGTGCCACGGTCGCATTTTTTTGACACCTTGATTATCAACCCAGAGACATGGGGACTGGCAGAGGGGTGAAAGGCAAAAATAAATCTGCTTCAGTATCAGGAAATCTTGTTAGTAGCATGTATCCTGGGGGAGTGAGGAGGGGAGCACCTTGGCTTTAGGTATTTAAGCAGAGCATGAAGACAATTACAAGCTTCTGTAAGATGCGCAAGGATCTCTTGCAGATCTGCCTGGGAAGTTCTCGGACACCAACAGGTACTTTCAACCTCCCCAAACTGGGAAAGAGGGAAAATGGCACCAGTTGCACAAGGCTTGCGAGGAAGAGAGAGGCACTGACGTCTTCACCGGTACCGGGCTACTCAGGGACGGGTGAGCCATTTCCAGCTGTAGGCTTCATCATTGAGATTCAGGCACTTCCTTTTGAGAACTTTAACTGTCAGTAAAGGCAGTATAGAAATCCACAAAATGCAAACAACTGACAGGCCTTTAAAGCAGGAGAAGTGCTCGTTAGGCGTGGATTATTCCCAGGAGCAAAGGCTGCAGCTTTGCTGATACTTACAATGACTCAGTGCACTTGACTTAAAAAAAAAAACAAACCCGAACAGTCGCAACTCTCCAACCTCCAAAAAAGCCAGCAGCAGCTGCAGAGAGCTCCAGTGCTGACAAGTACCTCCCCAGGCAGCAGCACAGTGCACAGGCAGCCGGGCTGAGCCGAGCCAGCCCTGGGGGCCGCGGCATCCACATCCTCCTCTCCCCATGCTGGCAAGGTCTGAGCGCCAAAGGAGACGAATGGACAGACCCTCCCCAGCACAGGCAGGGGTCTCTGGCAGCCACAGCTCTGCAGAGGCAGAGGACACATAGCTCAAGGACAAGCTATTCAGCTCCAACACAGGCTGGCAGATCTTCCAGCGGGCTCTGAGTATGATACAGCACCAGACTTGGCCCTGAAGCCTAGGAGGTTTCAGCATGCCCACCATGGGCACAGACTATGCCATTTCTCATAATACAGGAGAGAATAGATACGGGCAATTGCATGCAGAGCTGACTCATCGTGTCCCCCAGTTTGATGCCACTATCTCTGTAGACAGACAATCTGCAGGAACTTGAGAAGAGCCAGCCAAGGAAAAGAGGGATCTAGCAATTAAATCCTAGATGAGACATACGTCTCAGAGAAAAGGCCATGTACAGCCACTCTGGATGCCCTATTATACTATACAAAGCTGAGGCCAGTTCTCCCCTTTCCATTTACATTACACCATTTCTAAAAACCCCATTTGAACATGGCCTAGAAACCCAGGATGCGATCAGTGCACTTTGCAAAGGGAGGTGTGACCGTATCCCTCCGGAGCTGGCCAAACCAGAGCATGGTGCAGGGAGAGGACTCCACCACGGGCTGGGCAGGGATTTGTGCCAGCATGAGGAAATGCACCACACCAATTCCTGGCCCCCATCCCTGTCTGGAACTGCAGCATGAGACTCGAGGCACAAAGACAAGAGCTAGGAACAGTACACCAAAAAAGCTGCTGCCAAAGGGTCTGCTGAGGCAGGGCTGAGCCCAGCTGCCAGCCAGAAATGCCCTTGTTCTTGGGCAGGCTGCAAGGCCAGGGCACACACAGCCCTCCCAGAAAAGGGCAGCACCAGGTACCCGGGCACTTGGGTGAACCTGGGGCCAAATGTCTCCATCCTGTCACCTCCGAGACTTGTGCTGCCTTTAAAATGGTTTTCTGGAAAGATCCACAATCTGCTGCGTGGGACCATGAGAATCATCCCATATTTAATGAAGGCAGTGCACTGACTCCTGGGCAGCTGGTTTCATTTACCTCCCCTTTCATTTTAAAGAGAAACCTTTGCCCCTATTATCTGACCTCTTCTTCTGTTGCAGTTAATTACATTAAATCCCACTTCCCAAAGCTCAGGAATTTCCGGATCTACTTTGTTGCCTGCTGCTGTGGGGAGAGTCTGCTAGGAATTAGGGCACCCGCCTGCTGGGGACGCCAAGTGGGGCAGATCCCTGCCATCAGCGTGACACCCCGTTGCCACCACAGCTGTGAAACCGAGACACCTCTGCCAACAAAGGCGGCCCCCATCCCTGAGCATCTTCCCGAGGAGAGGGCAGAGCCCCCGTCTGCAGCACAGAACACAGGCAGCCCCACCGCTCCCCTCAGAGAGGAGAGGCAGGATGCGACCTGCTCCCCCCAGGTAAAGACCTGCGGGCACAGGGGAGAGGTGCTGCCCACCTCCAGTCAGCTAATGAATACAGTGATAAATAAGAATGACCTTGGGCTGCTCTCTGGCCCTAAAGGCACAACTCACACCCATGCCTTTCGCTGCCCCCAGACGAGGTGCCTCTGTCCATCCAGCCGGTGGGAGCCATCTGTGGCCCATGCCATTTCCGTGGCCATGCCCTGGCATTGCCTGGGACCGTGCTGGTGGCCAGGGCCACGACGCTGCGAGGGACCGTGCCCTCCATCAGACAGTGCAGAGGATAGCAAGCCAGTGGGCAAAGCTGTGTCCTGGCCAGGTTTATTTACAGGTAGAGATGGGCCAGTGATTCCTTCATGCAACCCCTTCCTCCAGGCACAACCTCAGAAGACACCGTGCTCTGAGCACGCACAGCGGGGTCACGCAAGCCCAAGTATATTCCCTTGGTATATACATCAGTGTGTGTGCACGCACGCTGGGCAACCCTGTCCCGGCACCCTGCAGCTACTGCCTCATGAGCAACTCTGGCTGCACACTTGACATGTCTAAGCCAGAAGAGATGTCACTCAAACTGACACGAGCAAAAGCATTTTAAGCAGCATCCCCCACATGCCCGTGTGCCTGGCATCTCTGGTTTGCCGCATAGGGTGGGTGACTTTCCATCTTGGAAGATAATGTGGCATTCTCCAAGGAGCCAAACGGATAGCTGTCCACTGGCTTTGAAGATGCAAACATTTACTTTCCGTGTAATTAATAGGGATTTGTGCTTCAGAGGCAGCATTGCATAAGGATTTGTGCATTAAATATGCAAAACTTGGAGTTTTGCACAACACTTTGGATGGAAAACCAGCTGTACAGACTGAGAGAGCATGCCTGAAGATGGGACCGGGCACGGGTGCAGGTTTAAGTGGGCAATGAATGTTCACCATGTGCGAGGACGCCAGCACCGAACAAAGAGATGGCTGTGGGGAGGTTTCTGACCAGTGGAAACCCGCATCCAAAGACTGAGGGGGTCTGCAATAAACCGAGCATTTACTTATAGCAAACAAACTAAATTATCAGGGAAATGCCAAAACTCTCGGAGCCACTGTCAGTCCCACCTGCCACACCCTCCTTTAGTGGAAATTCCCTGAGTGTTTCGAAGCCATTCACACATCCCTCTCCAGCAACACATTACTTCTGAAGAGGGAGGCACACATGCTGAGTTACATATGTAAGTGAAACCATACTCAGAAAGGCTGGCGAGGTTGCTTATTTCCACCCAGTGTCACTTTTCTGTCAGCTATATTTCAGATATATTCTGTTTTCACACAGAGAATAGGGATCCCTGCAAAGTATTCCCTTCTCAATTCCCTTTCTGGATTGAGCACAGCCTTTTCAAAGGAATAACAGATCTGACAAATTTATAACCAATATCCCGGGAGAATGTTAGGGTTTGGAACAGAAATGTGCATACTTGAAGTTAGACAGCAGTTTAGTTTCCTGCTAATAATTTTCTTCTTGGATACAAAGGAACTTATTTTGTTTTGTTTTGCTGTTTGGAGCAGAGGGATGAGACACTGTTTTGACATTTATTCATAAACAGTACAGAAGCCCAGCTTGGAGCTGTGGCCATTGCCAGTCCTCGCAAATGCATACGGGTGCAATCTCCAGAGCTGCAAACCCGGGCTGGGGGAGAAGTGGCTCCTACGCTGCAGTGGAAATGGGTCAGCAAGCAGCGTCTCAGCTCTGCCAACCCTCGCGAGGAGCTGCACCAGCCCTCCCATGCGCAGGCTGCTGATTCAGCCTGGCCACTCAGCACCAGAGCTGCCAAGCACTTTGCACTGATCCTGTAAGAAGAGGTTTCAAAGCAGCCGTGCGGGCAGATTCCCTGCACACCAGGATGAAACTCCACATCTGAAGCCTGGAAGTTTGTTCCTTCAACTCCTCCAAGGGCTTGGCCCAGTGATCAAGCCCCGTTGCAGAAAGTGAATTCCTGGACTAAGTAAATGTGATCAGCACATTGTGTAGTCATGAAAAGCAAACTCCCAGCTGAGATATAGATCATCATTGCACAGCATGAGCCCATAAGTAACACAAATCCCACTCCAAATGCTCTGCTACCCCACCGCCCCAAGCTGCTGCTGCCTGGCAGGGAAACCCCAGGAGCCAAACACCCAAGCAAGCAATGTCGTGGCACAGCGAGGCAAGCTAAGCTCCCTGAGGAACAGGACTTGCTGGGTGCTGGTGCTATAAACCACTCTGAGACGCCAACAGTTGCTTCTGCAGGAGGCTCCAAGGTTAACGCATCAACACAGAGACCCTGGGCACACTTGCAAGAAAACCTCATGTCTTAAAACCCACCAAGCTCTTTTTAAGAGCAGGTCTCCAGGTGGGCTTTACAAGAGGTGGGCTTTACAAACCATGCTGCTACACTTCAGCAAAGCAACCTGAGCACCCCACGAAGGGTCACTGCGGAGGACCAGTTTGGGGAACAAGCCCTGTGGGCAGCACACACAAGCCCACCTTGGACCTGAGACCCTGGCTCCCATGCTGAAGGCCAGTGCCCTGCGTGGGAAGTTTAACCCAGTGTCAGAGCAAATCCTCTTTTTCTGGGAACAGAGGAGTCTCACCATAGCTTTTGCTCCAGTGAATGCCTGTGTCTGAAATGTGTCCTTTCTGTGGCAGGAGAGAGTCCTGCCTGCCCCACAAACCCTTTTTCTGGCAGTCAGTGCTGTGCATTTGCACTCCCACTGCAGAGGGTCACAGCCTGCTGGGGAACCTACCTCTGGCCACAGTGTGCAAACTGGGGCAGCTGGAAATAAGAGGAGGAAAAAGATGTTTATGGATTTTCCCCCAAATAAGAAAACCTTTCCCTCCACTTGGTGCTTGTCACACTCAGTGCTACAGCTCAGAGCTTGCTTTGCCTCTTCTGAACCGCAGCACATGTTCATGTGTAGGAACCAGGGGAAATCAGGTATCAGCATCTCTCTGGCAGCCCAACTTGTGCCTGGATCTTGGATGTTCACCTCCTTTCCATTGACATCTGCTTCTGGGGCCCCATCTGCAGTGCAGGACAGCGGCATGTGTACAGACATCCGAGACCGTTACAAAAAGAAGCGGGGAATGGGGCATTACACATCTACCATTGGACTAAGCTGCCTCTCCCTCCTCTGGGCCAAACCAGCTTAGCTTCAGGCCAGTGGTTGCAGGAAGACAGTGATTGGGGTGAAAGGAAAAGGGCTTTCAGATAGTCCCATACATCTGTCACAGGCGGCTTTTGCTTCCCTGTCATCCCCACCCCAGCCACCACCGGGGCTGCCTGTCCTCCCAGCTGCCTCTGGGGACTCAGCGGTCCAGCGCAGGCTTTGTTTCCAGCAATCGGGCAGGCCAGGCATGCAGGCAGTGGTATTTTTAGCCTCTGTCTCAGCTGCAGTGGTAAAGGTTAATACCTCCCCTCCTGTATTTGTTTGAGAGGCTCCAGAGGGAGGCACAGAGCCTCTTTCACCTATTTAAATGCAGCAGGAGGACAGAGGAGGTGGCTGTCACGCGTCTGCCCCCTTTCACACCCAGACAGCGCATCAGCTCTGCTCCCAGTGTCCTCTGATCACTGCAATTAGTGCTGGAAAGTAGAAGAAATGGTGAATACCTACTGTTGCCAGGTAACAGCATCCACCGTGCTGCCAGCCACTTTCATGAACCTATAGGAAACAGAGGAAGAAACCATATAAGCCCGATGTTGTCACAGGGGAAGTCCTAAAACAACTGATGCCCATCCTACATCACAGGATACCAAAGGCGGTCACCACACCCACAGACCCTTTCTAATGAAACCTTTGCATCCTTAAATGGAAAGAATAAATTATACTTAATACAAATGCTTGTAGCAAGCACAGCTGAGAATAACAGAGTGAAACCCAACTGGCAGCAGAGCTCTCAGCATCACTTTGGGGCAGGTAGGGAGAGCTTTTGGAGCACAAGATCTTGGGGTATGTACTTAGTTCTACGACTGCAACAACCCTCAACAGTGATTAAAGAAAAAGCTTTAAATGTCCATCTTAAAAGGAGACACTTCTTCACCCAACATGTATTTAAGCTGCGGAACTCATTCCCTGGACTCAAGCAAGGACTGGGAAAATGGAAGAAAACGGAAGGAAAAAATCAGCAAAGCTATTAGATGCAAAGACGCCACCTCCAGTTCAGAAAGCGCCCGAGAATTGGAGGATGGGAGGAAAGGCTGGACAAATACTGCTATGTGCTTCCCTTTTTTTGATGCTCTTTCTTGGGCACTGGCTCTTAGCAAACTGATGGGATTCCAACCTGGGTGCACTTTTAGTCTGTCCCGTTCTTATTACTAACCACAGCACTTCCATGCACAAGGTTACAGTGAGTTATGTGTACGTATTAGTCTCCTGATGGTTTATGACTCAACTATCTTAAAGACAATATACCTCCTCCAGACAGCTCCTATTTGAGTCAGACTTGAGGCTACGCAGGTGTATCTGCTTATGCTGCTGATGCCAAAACCAAAGCAATTCCTAGTCTTGAGGACTGTATGCGACCACCGCAGCAGCAGCCTCAGGCACAGCCTTGCTGCCATCCAAGACAGTCCCTCCCTGGCTCCCTGGTCCAGCAACTGCACCTTGGAAAACTGCAGCTCCCAGGAGGAAGCCCAAGCAGTTACTCTATTCTTACGCTTAGGAGCAGAGCTATGAAAACACACAAAGGCACACACCAACTGGACAGGCACGCTTTTCTGTTCAGTAGTGTAACGTGTGCTGCGTAGCTGATGCATTTTGGAAGTGATAATGTATGCACATGACAGGAGACATGGGATTGAGCAAGTGAACGTGACAAGAAAGAAACTGCTGCTGTATTATCTTGAGCTGCTCTTTGATGCACGGGGATCCTGGGAACACAACAGCAATCACACACTTGTCCTGACTCCACCGGGACACAGGGATGAGTGGTGCTGGGTCTTGCAACCCCAGGTCCCCCAGGACAGCCCTGTGACTGAGGGTGGGGAAGGAAAGGGAAGGTTTGTGAGGAGACATGAGACCTTTTATCAGACCAGTTGTCATGGTAGGAAAGAACAGCAAGCTTTCCGGCACACGAGCCTCTAATCAGTTCTGAAACAAGAGCAGCAAACTTCAGGCTAAATATAGCTCGGAAACAATCATTCTGACTTTAAATTAATGACTATGGTCAATTATAGACTGGGACAAAAGGGCAGCTGGACCCTGTGAAGCATAAGAAGACACTGGCGAAGGCAGTGGTAATAAATCCCTGCGGACAGAGAGGGAAGAGATACAATTAGAAATGGAAAAACAATAACATGCTGTAAAACCCCGTAGCACTGATGCATCCCTGATTCTGCTGCCTAGCAGTGCTGTGAGCTTCAGTTCCCAGGCTCACCTTTCAGAAATGCTTTTACATGTCTCCTGAGGGTCAGGCCCGGGAGGCCAGTACCAGGGCAGTGGTTTGGGGATGGTTCCTCCCCAGCTGAGCAGGGCAAGGAGACCAGCTGGACCAGCCGTGGTGCAGCCAGAGGGAGAGGTGTGAGCTCCCCACAACTCACATGGGTCATCTGGCAAAAAGAGGATTTTGCAAATATTCTTCTACAAAAGCAGGTGTGCAGAAATACGCCAAAAGGATAAAAAACACCAACCCCCAAGTTTAAAATGCCCAGTACAATACCTAAAACGTATCGCATGAAGTGTACAAGAGTGAACTAATGAACTCTAAACTGAAATTATGAACACAATCTATATGGGGTTCGAAGATATTGCAATTGGGTTTGAAGATTAGCCCAGCTTGCTTTCTAACCTCAAATGCTTTATGTTCTGGCTGCAAAATCAACCATCCTTCACACTCTCCACTTGCAGTCCAAAACCATGAGCAGACTGAGCTTGGAGGAAGAAGCTCTTTGGTTTTCCTCGCCAATTCCACAGTGCCTACAGCCCTGCTGCAAACACACCCGCTACAGCGGACTTTGAACAGGGACTGAAAAGCAAACCAAACCCTCAGTATAACCTCCAGCATCCCTGGAGCAGCCAAAGCAGGACATCCTTCTGTCCCGTCTCCCATGTCTCTAGGAAGCTAATTGACCTGTTGTTAAAAAGCTCCTGAGAAAATGTTGTTCTAGGACACAGGCATCACTCAGGCAGTGCAGTACAGACCAAAAGCAGGACAGAAAAGGCCCTGGCTTGCTTAGCGTTCAACTTCTGTCTCCATAAGAGCGAAATAAATTGGTTAGTTCTGGTCATTTTCGAATTTTACCGTAAAAGATACATATCTAGCTCAAATTTTGCTTTCCGTGTCTGTTTTTCTTTCTTTTTTTTTTTTTTCCCCTTTAATTTTCCTTTTATTGAGATTTTTGCAGGATGAAGTTCAAAAGTTCCTGGTAAAATTTCAAGTCATGCCTTAATGGTGGAGTTGTGCCTGGAGCACCCCAGATGACTTGGGCAATGGTCTCTACCCTCCAAAGGGAACCTAGAGCAGCTCAACAGCCAACACGTGGTACTGCACAAGCAAGAGATGAAAGCCCAGGGCAGGTGGAGATGCAGTGATGCACAGGTATCTGAATATCCTCGGCTTAGGAATACAGATGTTACTAATCCCTTTATTCCTGTAGCACCTGTGCTGCTCAAACCACAGATTTTGAGGCCAGTGAAGATCCATACGGTCCAAATGACCAGCGCTGGCACATTTTTATCCGAGATTTCCTGGACTGCGTGATGTCCATGTGTTCAGCATGGCGCAGGCAGAGCAAACCAGACGCTTCCGGGAGGGATCAGATCCCTGCACATGTGCTGCACAGATGGGCTGGGCTGGCGCAGTAAATCTGCCATGTTCCTATATATTGGCCTTTCTCTGTGAGCACCAATTGACCGCGCAGCACATGAGGAGTAAACCGCGCCCCAGGAGCAGTGGGACAAGCTGAGCCCGTGCTGTGCAGACACTGTGGGCAACTACTGTAGCAATGCCCCGTAATTCAGAGGGGTGGCAGTCCCAGGGTGTGCCCATGCGGTATCCCTGGCTGGACTTCCACATATCAGAAACCTGGGCAAATGTAAAAGTCCTCAAAATCTGCTGGGGCAGCACCTCTAGGTGGGAACATGTCAGAGGCCCATTGAGGAACAGGAGCCTCGGGCAGGGAGTTTGTGATGCTGAGGTTTAGACAATGTCACTGAGCTCGGATGTGTCCACCTCCTTACCCTTGCAGCTGCCCGTGTGCCAGCACCCCATGCCAGCATTACTACTTGTGGGGCCTGTGTTGAGCTAGAACTGAGGCTCAAGCTTGCTTTTAAATGAGCACTGAGAAAAATGTAATTTAACATTGATCAGTCACCCAAACAGTTCACAGCTCTGACTCAGAAATGGTAATACTGGCATAACATGGGGCAGCAGCTCAGAGGTCAGGAACGGGCTGTGGAAGAGTGGGGCAGGACGGCTGCAACACCACAAGATGGTACTGACACCACAACGCTATACTGTGAAACCATGGCTCAAATCTGACCTTTCCCAGAGCATCTCCAATAGCCACATCTCCCAGGATCGCAGCTTTCACTTGAGTGTGGGGGCACGTCTCTGAAATAGATCTCCTGTCCTGATTCAATACTTGCCAGTCATGAAGCACCTACTGCAACCTTAAGCAAATTGCTCCCATGGTTAATTAACCTCCAAGTATGTTATTTCTCATCTGAATGTGTCTGGCTTCAGCTTCCAGCCACTGGAACTTCCTAGGCTTATTCCTAATACATTAAAGAGCCATCTGCATTTGGAAATCTCTTTCCCATGCAGGTAATTGCAGATTGTCATCCTTTAAATAATAAAAAAAAGTGATCCTGTAACAAAGAATGCAGCTGCACAAGGAGACAAGTTACCATTGCACAGGCTCCCAGGTGATTTAGCATCATCGTCTGACTCCTGGGTTCTGGACTTCACAAACACAGGTTATTTCATCTGTTACTCCCTGGAGTACTACAAAAGCAAACTGACCCCACCCCAAGCCCCAAGTGCAGGAGCAACACTCGCCTGCCTGTGGTGCCATGGTGGAGCCCTAGAGCTGGGTGGCAGATCTCTGCCCTTTGAGTCAACAGTGATGGGTAGGAATAGATTTATCTTGTGTCTGAATTGGTCGGTGAGGGGGACTAAGGCACAGGCTTCATTTACTACCTTCTTCAGGTTCCAGCAGCACAACTGAATACCTGCAGCAGCAGCAGAGACAGGTACTAGACCCAACTCATGCCACCTGCTACAAAGATTTTGACCTGCAGCGCCAGATTTCAGACAGGGATTTCATGCCGGGGAGCAAAGCCTGGTGGGGACTACATATAAATCTGCTGCTGTATTGTATTGTCTCTCTGCTCAGCATCACCTTTCTTCAACAAACCTGATATATGTAGGGCTGCACGAGCCTTCTAGCAAAGAGGTCTTCATGTCCCAGACTGCCCCACGCAGCCTTGGTAATCTGCACTCCAGGGACTCTGGAGGTTGCATTTGGACCATGATGTTGCATTACACTGATGCTTTTTCCTGCCATTGATTTGTCCAGTCCCTTTCTGAACACACACTTGTGGCCTCCACACTGCCCTGTGACAATGACTGCTACAATGCCATTGCATACCATGTGAAAAAGCTTCCTCCTTCTTTCCAAAGCTTCCTTCCAAACTACTTTCTGTGCTGTGGAAAAAATACCCCATTCACAGGCTCATGGGCCTTGATAACATTCCCTCTGAGTTGTCTGTCTTCTGAGCTGGAGAGGCATAGCCTATTTAATCTCTTCTCATGCAAAGACATCGCATACCTCCGCACATCCTTGGCTCCTCTCCCTGTAACCCTCCTGGTTCTATTACATCTTTTCTGAGATGAAATAACTAAGATTGTAGATAGCAATCAGGATGAAGGTACACTGTGTACTCATACAGTGGCATAATCTCATCTATGTCTTTTCTTACCCATTTTGTTCTTCCTATACAGGTGACTGTGATTTTGGCATTCCAGCCATCCAGATCAAGTTTCAGCAACAACAATTATCTTAACCCTTTCCTCCTGAAAGAGCAATAGCTAAATCCTTTGCTTATATCTCAGATCCTTGACCCTGCTACATAATCAACAGCAAAATGCCTCATCACATCCTTCACACCTCATTTCAATGTATTTATGAATGGATTCGCTCATAAGTTCAATGCTACCAGCGCTTCAGTTCATGCTGCAGTGACCTCCTCCTCCCTTTGTATCATTAGTTTAATGTTTCTTGACTTGTGGCTTGATTTTTTGCACAAAATTCTTGCTCTGGACCTATTCAGTGTCCTGGTACAGCCTGTGCCACCAGCCTTGCGGTAGCTTGCATAAGGGTGAAACTTCTGGCTCTGCTGACTGAGACACGCTCGCCTCTGCAGCATCACTAAAGAGCCTTAGACCAATACAGCAAGGATGTACTTTTTAAAGAAAATCAAACAGCCAAAACAGAGCTTCTAAAAAATGCAGTGCTTACAAGTCCCCTGTGTCAAATAGGGCAGAAGTCCTTGTCAGCAAGAGGACAGGACAAATACCTACATTTCTTCCTGAAACCCACCCAGAGTCCTTCCCTCTGCCAGACACCGCCTGCTGCAGGCTCTCCTTGTTTCTCTTCCCTACTTGAATTTAAACAAACAAGCTCTGTCCATACACTGTCTTTGGCTGCTACTCCAGAATAAGTCATGGATAAAAAGCAATGCCTAGACTGACTGATGAGTGCTGACCTGCTCAGATAGCCACAGCCCTCTTTGCCCTCGTAACGGCGTGGACACAAGGCATGGGCAGTCATCATAAAAATAGTACCAAAGACTCTCCCATTTTTAGCACCTTGATTTTGGTTTGGCCTCTGGTTGTGTTGGACCCCAAGTGTACAGCCTGTGCCATTTCATGAGCTATAAGCTAACGCCTCTCTCTACCACATAAGCACCAGCACAGGAACCTGGGCTTGGGGTTGATTTGTGGATGCAGGGAGCAGGGCTGAGGATCGGGACAGGTTTTAACCTGACCCCTACCTGGGCTGCCCACAGATAATCAGGACATCGTCTCCATGCCCCATCCTGACCCTGCCATGTCCACAGCTGGCAGGGAGGAAGGGCTTCATCACCACTGACAAACGTGCTTCCTCACCTTTAGGGGCTCCTTTCAGAGCACTATAGAGTGACATCATCACCAAAAGGAGCCAAAGTGACCCAGACAGGTGCTTAACTCTCCACAGGTACTACAAACCAGGAGTAGGAGGCAGTAAAATCATGAAGGATGAGGAACTCCTGTGCCTTGCGAGGTGAGGACTGACATGTGGGAGCTTCCTCGCCTGCCTCTGCAACCTGGCCGGAGGTGCTGTGGCTCTGTGACTAGAGGGTGGATGTGCAATGGTGACAGCAGCAGCAAGAAGGGGCCAAGGAGGCTGGAAAGAGAGCAGACAGAAAGCCAAGGAGGCAGCAGTTCTGGTGGCTCAGAGACCTGGGGGATGAGGAGGTAGGGAAAGGCTGTAGCTCCAGACAAGAAAGATTTTCACTTCTCTGGTGACTTCAGCAGGCTCAGGACCCAAAGTAGCCACAGAGCATCAACAACAGCCAGCCTAGCATGGACACAAGTGCCTGCCATCCCTTATCCTCCTGGCACTGCAGCTCCTGCCATGGTGGAAGTAACACCTTGATGCTTGTGAGAGTCCAGTGGCAAAAACTAGGCTACACCAGCCGAGGAACAACAGCCTCAAGCCAAATCTGCCCAGATGTGCTGGCCAAAGTTTTGTACCAAATTTTCTGAGCTTTAACATGTGTTAGCATCTCTTTTTCCTAATAGCTTTCCCTCATGTTTCTTCTCTTCCAGCACTGAATGTGTGATTCAGTCATGCATTAACCTTTGTGTCTGATTCCTGATCTGCTGTTAAAATCTATGTTAATTCCTTAGAATCTCACAATTTTTTCCCCAAGCAAATTCTGAGCAGTTCTGGGATTCCTGTACCCGCAGACGCAGTAGGTAGCTAACGTAGTCTGCTCTCCAACAGCTCAGGCTGCATGAATGGTCTAATTAACACCTCATCAAACTCAACTGTTGGTTGTGTCTGGAGAAATTCCCTCTTGCACCTGTGCATTCACAAGACACCATTTCTAGCCTCCTGCACAGCAGGCCCCAGCCATCGGAGCAATGCTCCATCACTGCAGAGCCTGCCCTTACATCAGCAGTAGCGGTCCTGGTCCAGTCTCCAGGACTTGCCAGCCCAGAGTGACACTGATACGCTCTGTGACTGCTCTGAGCCGTTGCACCGTGCAGGGTGGTGCAAGAGCTCAGGAGCAATAACTCAGTGGTGAAGTGTGTGCAAAGCCCGTGCTGCTGCGCTTCAGGCAGGGCTCTCCTCCCCTCACCATATCCTACCTCCATCATCAGAAAGTGCATAGGTTTCACCCAGCACAGCTCACTGTCACCTGCCTAAGGACAGCCTTTGCAGTGGGACAGCGTGCATACACCCCTACATGGTGCAAATCTTCAGGTGCCTGATCTGTGCTCATCATCTAGCCTGTCTAGCAGGCTCCAGAGAAAGGTGGCACCCCAGGAGGGGTTCAGTCCCACCCTGTCCTGGAGGACAAGCCCTAGGATTAGGTCAGAATGGCCCTGGAGGTGTCCATCTCCCACCATTGAGACAGACAGGGCCTGGTGCACAGCAGAGTGCAATGCCCAATTCATGTCGGCATTACCATTATTACAGGACAAGGTTTAAACATAAAGAATAAGTTTAGCTTGGTTGCTTGAGACAACAGTTAAACAATAGACTATAATGTTTGGAATGCAGAGACTGCAACAGAAAAATGTAATTTTATGTAATACTTCACAATGAGACTATTCTGAGTGTTTCAGCATCTCAGGTAACTCTAGAGGCTTTCCCTGGAGAACATCTAACTCCAGCTAACTCCAGCTTCTACTCTCGGAGATCACACTCCCTGGGCCTCTCTGAGCTCTCCTTTCCCACTTCAGCTCATTTCCATTATTTGCCCCCCCCTCCTCCCCCCCGAATCGACTTCCTCACTTTGTGTAATAGGGCACTGCTTGCTTGGCAGACTAATCCACCCATCCTGACTCCTGCTCTGGGGTGTCTCTTCTCTCCCCTCCAGCCTTACTTAACACTTGAGTCATAATCCTCCACTTAGCATATCTCTTCCTATCTGGTTGACTTCTGCTGTTCATCACATTTTTTAAAATAAAAGCAAAACTTTGCAGTTTTCACATCATCAGGACTATTAACTGCACACACTTTATTTGCTCTGGAGACTTCACCCTACTGCGAGCACTACACAGACTACTCATGATGGTCTAGCAAGGCAGACAGCAGGCTTGCCATTGAGAGCACCTTCCTAAATTCCTTTTCCTCTCTCCTGCTTGCTGTGTGGTGCTCATTCAGGATCCCCAGAGGCATGTCCTGGCTGTGACAGCCCCAGGCACATGCTGAGCCACATCCCATTGACCAGTTCTACGATGCTGCTGCAGAAGGCCGAGATCTCGGTAGCGCTAACCGAGAGCACTGAAGTGACCTCAGGGAGCTGCTGGGAATAAAGCTCATGCTGTCAAGCAGCTTAGGCACTGGGGTTTATTTGTTTGTCCTTTTGCAACTCCATTTCCAAATACTGCAAATGAGCGTTTAGCCCTTTGTCTTTGTGTAATCAGACTTGTTCCTCCTCTTCATGCCCTGCCTGGTAAAAATGGGGTCTTTATGTGGAAAGACTAGCAGATCTTGTCTCACAGGACCCCGTGGGCTGTAAAGCCATGCAGGCACATGCTGCTCTCCATGAGCTGCTGGCACCAGGGTTTGGAGTGCAGGACACAAGGTTTCTCCATGGGAGAAAGAAATCACTTTGAGCGCCTGTGGAGCAACATCACCCTGGCAGGCAGGGATGGCAGCAGAGAAACAGCATATAGCTTGGAGAGCAGGCATGCGCATTGCAGCTCTTTCAGACCAATGTGGGGGTCTGGAGAACCCCCACCATCCCGTCACCAGGGCTGCTCAAACCCTAGCTCTTACCTTCCTTCCCTTTCATTCGAGACGGTGTTTCTGCCATGCTCTCCATCAGATTGTACACTACAGCCTCACTGTCAGTCAGAGCGCGGGTCCAGCAATGCAGAGCTGACGGACCACCCTGGCCGTGCGACTCAGCTCTTCCGACCCCTCTTCCCTGGGACCTGGCTGCGGCGCACGAAGGGCAAACGCAGCAGTAGGACTTCCCTTTCTCTAAGAGCTTCTTGGCTCTCATCCCTGTTGTTTTTCTTACTCAGCCCACTCCTCTTGGCGCTAATAGGTTTCCTGCTGATCAAGGCTACTACAACATTTTCTAACTCCCTCCGTGCCGTACCGAACTCTGGGGCTCCGGTGAGCAATGTACCCATGCGGCATCGGTGGCAGCCATGGTGTGGGCACAGAGGCTGCTCCCCCACTTTCGTCAGTGGGAGGGATGCTGGCGTCACAGCTGGTTCCACCAGCTTTATGGTCTCTTTGTGCTGCTGCAGCAGAGCTGAGAATCTGGCCCTGGCTCCCTCCCTGCCTCGCCAGGGACTGCATCAGTGTGCTGTTTATTGTTTCTGCCAGATCATTCATGCAGATGTTAATGAATGCTAGACCCAGCTTTGCTCCCAGCAGAGTCCCTTCCACACCTCCCCCTGCCCAGCCCTCTCCACTGGAGTTTCTGTTTACAGTCCTGCAGGGAATTTCCCCTCTGCTGCATGGTCTTCGAGCTGCACAGTCCCAATTCCTACTGCCAGCAGGCTCCCACACCTCCCTGGTTCCTGTAGCTGTCCAATTTCACCTCCAGGTGTCTGCGTCCCTCACTGTCACCATTCCTTCTCCACCTCTGGCCTCCCCAAACTAGAGACATGCCAGTTCTCCTAGGAGGGAGCAGAGGGCTTGGCCAGTGAACAAAGTTGATACAGGTTCTTCCACTGCACAGATGGAGAAAGCACAGGGGGAAGAAGCCACCAAAGGGGAAGAGCAAAGTGATTTGTCCAGGAGAACTCTGAGACAACATCTATGCTGGTAAGTGGTGCCAGGACCCACCTCCTGGCCCTGCAGCCCACAGGCATGCAGCAGCCTACATCCACACCACTGTGTTATCATATCCCAACATGATAGGCACCTCAGTCTGCCTATAATTGGGAAACACTGGGAATACTTGGGAGACTGTTAATCAGCCCAGCCCAAAATTCCACCAGGGACCTCTGCAGAAGTTTGGCAGCACAGGCAACCATGTCTGCAAGCCCCTGGTACTGCAGTGGCTGAGCTGCACAGACCCTCACTGTCCTGGCAGCTGCTGGACAGCCAAAGAGCAAGTCTACCTGCTGCAAAGGGCATCAGTCTCAGGAGGGGTTTCTGATCTCTTCTTGATCAAAACAACATCACTCACCCTTCAAGAAGAGCGATGACGTTCTTTCTGGGCCTCCCAATGTTCGGCCCATAGAGGTTTGCTCTGGAATAAGTGCGGATAAGCTGCAGCAGGCTTCTCAGCTGGATGTAGTCCTTTCCCAGCTGGCTGCCGTTCACTGAGCGGCCGATCAGGGTCCGATAGTTATTGGGCTCTGGGAAAATAAAAATAGACAAGCAAGGCTTGCCAGCTCCGCTCCTTCATCCACGCTTCCGGAGAGAGACACACAGCCCACACGCTGTCGCACAGCTTGAGCTCCGCAGAGCTGCCTGCCTGCTCTGCAGAGCCGCAGAAGGAGCCTCTGAGGAGTGGATGAGGGCTGTCACCTGCTCTCCTGTGCCAGCATCTCCTCCTGCACCCCCTTTGCTGTGTGCTGGGTGAAGAACCCGCACCTTGGTGTCATGCTCCTGTCCCCATAGGGTCCCTCACTTCCCCTGGCACTGCAGCCACCATACAAGTCCATACAGCTGCTGGTCTGCCCACCACAGGACCAGCTGTGCCCAGCAGCTGGGGCAGAAACATTTCATGTGCTTAATACCAACTAATGGAAACTAATAGCGCTGCCTTATAGCAGGGGCCTTTAAATCCCTCTGAAACTACATTGGCAAAGCATCCGGGGACCTGCAAATATCCTCTTCCAAAAGGGAATACCTTTCTGCTACAGCGAGCTCTATTCCCTTGGCTCTCCTGTTCCCACACTCACCGTTGCCCAGCTCCCAGGAGATGTTGTACTTCTTGCTGGCACTGTACTTCAGCAGGCTGAGGGCATTGGAGCTGTTCCAGGAGTTGTTGGGATTTCGGCGCAAAGCATTCAGTGCAAAGATCAGGTGAAGGCCAGAGCAGTCAGCAAAGTTATAGAGTTTGTCTAGAGACCTGGCTGGGAAGAAACAAAAAACAGCTTGTAATTCAAATGAAAGTTAATTCTAGGGGGGTTCAAATGATCCTGCTGTCCATCAGACCTTGCCTTCTGTGTAGGATGAGCCAGGGTCAAATGCCATCCCCGTGTCATCTGTAGCCACAGAAATGCACATGACCTTTGGAACCAGGATAGGATTCCAGGTGTGGGCTCGTCCCCTTCCAGCATGAAACTTGGATGCCCTCCACCACTGTGTCAGAGCTAGGGGCCATGTTACCAGAGACAAGTGACTTTATAACATCTCTTTTCATCTGCTCTTGGCAAGGAAAGTTCAGCCTTTCCTGTGCTTATCCTGCCTTGCATCTCTTTCAGAGCAGATCCCTGCGGTGCCTGGGGACCAGAAGAGGAAATCACCACCCCAGGGCTGCCAACTTACAGCCACCTCTCCTGCACGCCACTACAGCCTGCTCTTTGCTCCCACAGCCCCTATGCAATAACCAAGTCCCAGCAATAATCAAGTAGAGCCTCCAAGGTGTACACCACGCACCTGGCTAACCTTTGCTCTGCACACAAAGAGAGGAGCTTTGTGCCACCCCTTGAGCTTGGGGAAAGAGGAGGGCTCCCTGCCTGGTAACAGCCTGGCCAAGCCCTGCTGCTGGGGTGGCCCTCCTGGGGTGCTGGGGTCTTTGCGGGATTCGTGTCCTACCTGCTGGCCCCAAAGTTCCCCAGCTGGCACCTCCACTGCTGTGCTGTGGCTTGATGAGCAGTGGAGCACCAGCCAGCAGCAGAAGTAGAGACAAAAGAAAGAGCTGACCCACTATTCAGGGAGGAGTGACATTAACACGGGGTGCTGCTGGGACAGCCAAAACACTTAATGCCCGTTTTTGCTTCAATCTTCCCTAAAAACTCAAAAGCAATCAAATGCCTGACAAAGCTAATGCCAGTGTTAGCAGGATACAAACTCACACGACATTGAGAGGAGATTTGGTTAGAGAGTAATTAGATAACTGTGGTGTTTTCAATCATCCCTGCCTGTTGAGCTGCAGCCCAGGGCACTCGGCAAGCTTCCTGAAGCAGCCTTGGAGATGCAACCACTTAACTGTGAGGAGCCACTGGGGATGGAGAGGTTCCAGGGGGCTGGGGAGGGCAGAGCGAGGGCTCCACTTTCAGGAGAGGGGAAGGAGGCGCTGGGGAATTACAGAGTAGGCAGACTGGCTTCAGGTCCCAGAAAAGTACTTGGACAAATAATCAAGCTGCTTGTCAGCACTTACAAAGTATAAGGAGATGATCAACAGCCACAGGAATGTGTCAAGAACAAATCACACTGAAGCAATCTACTGACAGGAGAGCAGGGCTTCCGGGCAGCAAAGCAGCCGTCTAGGTCTTATACCTTGACGATTTTTAAGGCTTTTGACACAATTGCACACGATGTTCTCTCCGGCAAGTGAGGTAACCCTGATCTAGACTGAACCGCAGCGAGAAGTACGCACCCTGAGAGCAGCTACTAGTAGTTTGCTGTTAAAACTGAAGGGTTTAGGCAGCCTGCTCCAGATCTCTTTACAAATTTCCAATAAAGAGGGGTATAAAGGAGCAGAGGATACATACATCAGACTTGCTATAGCACTGAGGTGCTAGCAGTCACCACCATGGCCAAGGGAGCTGAAGGGGATGGAGAGGAGGCAACGGCACGCTCAGGGAATTGCTCTAAGCCCAGGGGCAATGCTCCGAGACTCCCTGTGCCCACACTGCTGGACCAAGGTGCAAGTGAGACAGCGACAGCCAGGAGCTGCTCACGCCAGTCGGGATAAGCTGCTCACAGCCTGTACGTCTGTGTTTATTCTGTTGCCTTTCCTGGTCACTGAAAACCTCAGTGAATACAGAGCCAGCTCTGAGGTCTGAGAAGAATAAACTTATTTTGAAAGCAATGTTTTAAGGAGGGTCAAGGAAATAAGCTAACTGAATAGCTAACGTTTAATGGAACGCAGCAAAGTCACGGAAAGGAAAAGAAGAAAGGAAAAATATGGAAAAGAAATTCCTAATCCCTTTCACAACCTTTTTCTAAATGCTACTGGTTGTTTGAGTGAAAAATAGCTGAATTAGATTAATCTAATATATTCATCCCACTGGTTCAGGCACATTAACTGTTTTTCTGGAAGTTTAGTGAATTAGAGACAGATACAGTTACTTAATACTCATTTACTTCAGACCTCCAGGCAAAAAGCTGCACTTGAAATGAGACTCCTATAAAGAGGATAAGATAGACACCTGAATTACAACATGAAGATAGCAAAAAGGCGTTACCTGCAGTTCCCCTGCTAGAAATGAAACCTTTTTGCTGGTGCACAACAGTTGTAGTTCTTAAGTACTGCAGGAGGAGATTAGTTCATGTTTAGGAGCCTCTGCAGAGGACTGGGAATTGATTTTCCATGCATCCACTGGAGGAAACACGCTGTCTGTTTATCCCAGTGCAGGGCCTGCCACTGTGAAATTATATTTTCCCCATGACACTTATTTTGTTTCTGTGCGCCTGGACACAGAGATGCCACGTGTATTTCATGTTCTGCCATGACTTTCCAAGCTGGAAACCTCAGCGACCAGGGAGAGAACTAGGAGAAACGCACAGATGTCTGGGGGTTGCTCCTGAACATTTCCAGTGGTCTCCCAGCACACAAACTGACCTGCAGACTGCAACGAGGCTGCAAAGAGCAGAAAACTACTAATAAACCTATCTCTGCATCAAACCAGATTGTTAATATGGGTACTCTTAGTATCAAGAGTATTAGGTATCAAGCCCATTTATCTGCTTTATCCTTGGCAGCTCTCTAAGGATGGCGTGAATCTGGAAGCACCAGTCTCTCCAGTGACTCTAGCAGAGCCTTGATGACCAGTTTGCACAAGATGCCCAACTGTTAGTGGTTAAAGGGCATGTCTGACACCTCCTGAGGTGACTGCCTTAAACTGGACATCTCTGTTGCAGACAGCTGCAGTTAGATGAAAAGACTACTGTCGTGGGTGGCTAAAACACAAAAAGAAGCATATTTAGAAGACCTCAAGTGATGTCCAGCCCTCCATAAGTACAAACAGGGCCAAAAGAGAATGCTATAAATATTTTACTGCCATGACTAGGGATGGCCACATTACTTCTGAGTAATGAGAACATGAAGAATCGCAGTATTATTAACAGCTGGCTAAAACTCACTTTGAATTCTGGATAATTGCACTACTTTTTCTTCATCAAACACAGAAAATCTTCCAGGAATTTAACCTTTCCCCAGCTAACAGATCATTAGGCAAGGCTTTCACAAAGCATTTCAATAGAAAAAGCCATTGTCATACCAGAATGAATCTTAATAGAGCAGAAATGGATTTATAAGATGTTCCCCCTGCCCCTTCTCCCCCTCCGCCCGGTGCAGAGGTGCACACGCTCAGCGCTCATGTGCCACTGAGCTCAGGGAGAAGGAATAAAGCAAAAAAAAGATGAAAAAAAGAGAAAAAACATAGTACAAGGATGCTGACAGTCAGCTTCTGCCACTTACTAACGTGCACGTAGTTGGAGCGAGGCTAACCAAGGCAGCAAAGCTACGTGCTCCATTCCCTCGCACCCAGCGGCAGTGCCGTGCTGGCAGGTTTCAGTGGGGATGGGCACCTTGGTGGGTTTGGGACTAACAGCAGCCAGTAGGCAGAGACAGAGGCCCCATGGCCCTGGCACGAAAAAGAAATTGGAAGATGTTTGGGCCTTCTCAACTTTTACATCCTTGGTTGCAGAGACTTGGACACCGTCTCTGGTGGACATTCATCTGGAGAGCGAATACCGCCCGATGATGCATGGCTGGGTGGCCGCCAGTGAAGATCTGCTCACAGTCCTGCCCTCAGCTGAAGCTCTGCACAGGAATTAAAGATTTTGGCTGTTTGCATGGATCTGTCACCCTGCACAGAGGGAGTCAAACAATTTCAAAATGCAGAAGGTGTGAGGTCACAAATGGTGGTGGGGTTCATGGGACAAGTACATCCTTTGGGATTCTTTCCCATTTTTCTCCTTTTTACGCGAAGCTAAATTTTAAAGTTCTCTGAAAGATGGATGGCACTTAACTCTGTGGCATGCCAACACAAAATCTGAGGCATATTAAAACGTCTCTGGCAGTTTAAAATAATTGGAAAGACTTTCCTGTTGTAGTTACTGAATTAAATGTTATATTAGAGACTTTATAAATAACACAGTATTGACTGCCATTTGGTAAGAGGGACAGTTCAATAATCTCTGGGTTTGAAAGTCTTCCACATTTTTTATTCTGCTTCAGGAATTTTGCTTTGGCAGGGTTTAGCACGAAGAGTGGAAATTCATGTGCACAATGAGACGGAGGCTGAGATCAGCCAGTGGGCTGAGGGGTGGTGGGGCATGGCACGGCATGCTGGGGGCTTTCGTAACTCTGGGAAGTCAACCAGGAGGACAGGAAAGAAGAGCCTGTTCTCCCTCTATCCTCACCGTTCACCACGTCTGTCTCTTGCACGTACATAGTGTGTGCCAGCGCCGAGGAGGATGGGGCGAGAGCTGAGCACAGAGCAGGCAGCACACACCACACTCCCCAAATCTGCAGGTTAGATGAGAGACCAAGCAAATGCACAACAGATGAACCCTTCTGTTGATAAAGCAAAGAAATGCAGTTCTAGAAATAACAATTTCAGCTAATCATGGGTATTGCTCGACTCTGCATTCCCCATAAATTCTGAGCAATGCCTGGAGCGTCCATGCAAACAGCTCCTCGTGCCAGCACCGAAGCCAGCAGCATCCCCTGCCCCTCAAGCACCCTGCAGGAGATAGCGGAGGGAACGGGTTGGGAAAGACCTGGCAAAGAGAAGCCCTAAGAGAGCTTTACAGGGAGGCGGCAGAAAGGGCGGTACAGAGTGTTCAGACAAGAGATGAGTAAGATGGTTGGTGAGAGCAGTGAATGGAAAAAGAAAGGTATTCCCGCTTATAGAAGAACAAGTGGTACATGGAAAATTTATTTACAAATAAATTGCCACCATAGTCAGCTGAATCCCATTTTCACTGCCTCTCTTGGGCTGAAAATCCTCATAAAACCGCATGTGTGTGGCAAGGACTTAATGTTTTCTTAGCAAATAAACATGAATCAGAAGATATGCAACAGGCAATCAGAGTAACTCCAGACCCATGGGACAGGTCTGCAAAACTGGCTTGAAATCTTCCCATGGATTCCATCCCCAGTCACGGTAGGGTTTCAGACAGGGAAACCAGAACCCCCCATCCACAATTTGCACAGTTAGAAAACCAAAGAGTAGCCTTCACCATCACTGCAAGTTCAGAGGAAAAGCAACATCCCACACTATCTGTATGCACTATAACATCCAGCTTGATCCACTGGATCACGGGAAGATTCTCCTATTCTAGCTGCATACTAAACCATTCCTTCGAAGTTGCTGCTTAAACAGAATTTTAAAGATTTTGAGGCTACCAAGAAACCCACACAGTTGCTGGAAATTGCATTCTAATGATGACCATCCCAGCTGGGAAGCAGTTTGGTTTTAATTCAGTCTTCTGAAGCATTTTGCTATGCAGTAAAACCACACCGTGTAAAGATGCTGAAGAATTCCCAGGCAAAATTACTGGCAGGAGGGAAATGTTTGCTTGCCTCAGACACAGGTTTCACCTGAAATGCTCCCTCTACCTGGTCAGGCTCCTGATTTCCCCCAAAGAGGATAGAGGTGAGCAGAGCTGTCCCTTGCTCTCATTTACCTCCCAGGCTTCCTTATTGTTCTATGGGGGAGCAAAGGCTGGGGGTGTGCTGCACACAGGAAGCACTTCCCAAGGCAAGGTGCAGCGTTGGAGGTCTGCTGTGAGTGACAAGAAGTGCTTTGGCAGAGCCTAATGGTGCTATAGAAAAGGGATCTAGTTTAATCCCATCTGAAGAATACCTGAAAGTTGGAGGAACCGGCTTTAATACTGCCAGCCAGTAAAGAAATGCTGCATACTGTGTGTTAATGAGAACCTGGATTTTACATCCAGCTGGATGACAGATGGGGGATCTGGAGCTATTCCCCCCGGAGTATCGAGGGGGCCTTGTTCCAAGGGAATTGTTGTCATCATCCCTGGTCTTTAAGCAGCTGAACATCGACCCTCAATATTCATTCAAGTCTTTAACTAGATTTTTCATTTCACTGCCAATGCAGAGGTGATTATGCTGACCACGTGAGCTAGGTTTAGTCCTTAACACCACCGTACAGAAATAGCAGTCTGGGGGCTTGGTGTCAATCTCTCGCCAATAAGGAGCTTGGCTGGCAGCCATGGATTGTGGGCTGAGTTCCCAGCTGGCATATAACTTGGAAGACAACCATGAGGTCTGGGTTCAATATCCAATTGCTAAGGAGTCTGGCTGACAGCCTCATTTTGTGGAATGAATCCCAAATTAATATAATGCTTTTGATACCAGACAAGGGGCATGGCCTGCTTCCAAATGCTGTAAGGGCTCAGATAAAAGACATAGGCATTGGGTTCAGTGTGTAAATGGTATTGAGGTCGGAGAACAGTCAGGATTGGGCTTAATACTCAGATGGTGAGAAAAAGGAATGAGCCCTGAGCTCTGCCTCCATGCAAAGAGAGCTCAAACAAGCAGAATAGCTCTGTTTTCAATCCTTGCGTGGTAAAGAGCTCACAGGACAGTAATGGTTTCTAGGAACAAGTGTAAATTGACATGGAGCTTCAGAAGAGATGTGGGATCTGGGTTCAATCTCCAAATGCTGTAAAGCTCAGATAATGGCCAGAGGGGCAATTTCCAAACCCTCTGTTCCAGCCTGGTGCCTGGGAAGGAACCAAGATCACTTTACAGCTAAGAAAGCTGCTTTTTTCTGCTGCATAACTTAAAGACATTTTCCCTTTTGGATCGGGATGAGTCCAGCATCTTCTAAAGTTTCCGAGGGAAATAGAGGTGGGTGGGGAGAGGGCTACAGGTTTGAGCAGAGCAGAAGAACAGAGCAAGAGAAAATAAGACTGTGAACACCACCTACTCTTGTGCACCTTGTTGGCCAACCCAGATCACTGGGCTTGAGCCACAGAAATTGCTCCAGGGAAAACATGGGTACAGCTCATCAGCATCCTCACTGCTCCGCAGTGCCTGCGCTGCTGGGCATCCTTGGGGTCTCTGTGGGAGGCAGCTCATCCCACCGAGAGACGGCGATAGCCCGCGTTGCAGCTACTTCTCATTGACACCGCTCACACAAGGGATTGGTGTGAAACAGCGTGTGCAGCAATGACTCACGCCCACTCCCATAGCTCACTCGTGAAGTAGCCTCCTGACGCAGCTAGGCTAATTTGCTTGAAGTCGTTCCACTTTGTATAAAAGAATGCAAATAAAATGTGTATAAAATATTCAAGTACTACTTTCAGTGGGCATTTAAGGTCGGTCTGTTACATAGGAAACCCTTCCTGGACATGGTTTTATCGAAAGCGATATTGTTCCCATGAAAAATTTCAAATTTGATAAATCGGCACTATCTCCCTTCCCTCGAGGAAATCCTTTAAAATCTACTTGTTGTCCCTGGGGCTCTCAGCTTTAGCTCCAAGCCCAAATAGGATGGACCACAGAGGACAGGGCCTGATCTCTGTGAGTATTGCTATAACAAGCCATATTAGCCAGACTCTTGAGCAGCAACTACAGACTTGGGCTAAACCCCTCCCAAAACACCCTCTCAGGGCAGCAACTATCCATTCCTAATGACCAGGGGTGCTAAAGACAAGCCCTGTCAGCACTATTCCCTGCACGGGCAGTGGGCACAGCCCAACGTTTTGCTCTTTACCCTATGCAAAGCTACAACATCGGGGACAGGTTACAGCTTGAGCTATAAAGCTACCTTCCTCCAGGCTTTACCTATGCACGTGGAGGGAGCGAACCCGCCAGGCTTGGGAACACGGCTGCAGATATAACCCAGCTCCGCTGCCAGACCGTTTGCTGACAGAATGACTGTTTTATATGGCTATAAGAGCAGCTATAAGCGCAGCTGTCTGAAAAGCAACAAAATCTATGATGTGTGTTTCTAAATCCAATGACAGCTGGCAGTGCTGTGCTGCAGCTCATTCCTTCTTTTACACAGTTTAGCTAAAACACTTCTCTGCGATCGCCCTGATTTATCAACAAACAGCAGTTTCTGGAACAATTTGAAAGCGTTCCCAAATAGGCAAGAAGTGGTCAGCTCTTCAAGCACTCAGCGATCTGCAAGCTCCCAAATAGGCAGGCAGCTGGAGATGGATGGGGACGGCTGATGGGAGGACCGAATGCCCTCCCAAGCCGCCTTGCAGGGAGGACGGGGCTGTGGATCACGGCAGGATGGGGGGCTTTGAGGCAGGGGTACCTGGGCAGCTGCAGAGCATTACCCACAGGTGGGGGGAATGGTGATTTATATGGTTTAAATCTGGCCCAAGGCGCAAACGTGAGCCCTTTCTGTGCTGCCACAGAGGAGAGGTGCCTTGGTCCCTGCACACTGCTGCTCCCCGGCTGAGGAAGCCACATGGAGGGGGATCTCCTCTTGTGACTGAGTCTCACCTCCCAGGCATGGGAAACCCTGTGCAGCCCAAACCCACACAGGTTGTGTACAAGACAACACCGTAGCTTGCTGTACAGCCGTACACTGTAACATGACGCAGAGCGAGAAGACACAAGGGCAGGTATCACGCTTGTCCCTACTCTCACCTCCTCCTGCCAGCTGCAGGGCAGTGCCTGCAGGGCAGACGACAGCAGACGTCATGGGGACCCACTCCCCTGTGCATCACTTGCTGCTCAGGCAAGCTGCATCCACATCATTCTTTGAAGGTGCCACAGTTGCAAGGCAGAAGTTTTCTTTACAAATACTTTTTCTCAACAGCATCTGAAGTGCTAACGCTGCAGCAAGAGGATAGATGTTTTCAGCGCTTTCCTGCAAAAAGTGAGCTGGGCAGCATAGGCTGAGCAACACCCTGTGCACGTGCTGCGTGGCTAAACTGGAATGAAAGACGTACAGGTATGAAGGGTGTTTTTAACATGTTCATTTAATCCCAGTAAAATACTTAACCCAGGTAAGCTGTGCATCCAGTTCACTGATTCCCTTCAGTCCATCCAGCAGCTCCGATGCTCATTTTTTGCTGCCTGAACTGCTGTCATGTGGCAGACACAGGGCTTGATTCAGAAGAGCCTCACACAGGGATGCAAGCCAGACCCTCCCAACAGCATCCCTGGAGTCGCAGAAGGCGCAGCGCCTTGTACCAGACCTCTCTACCTCCCGCCTCCCGGGTCTCTTGCTGCTCCAGAGGAGAGTGACACTGATCAGTCATGCTAGGAAGCTGAAATACCACATCGGGAACAAATTCAAACTGAGGACTTTAGCGTTGCCAAACCCCAACATTCAAAAATCATGAGTCAAGCTCCCAAAAATCATGGGACTGGCTTGAGAAACCTGGTTTTAACATAATTTTCATTGCCTGCTGTTTTCAAAAATTTTGGGTGCCTTTATAGGACATTTTAAGCTCTTCTACTACCAGGAGAGCTAAAATCTGGCTTGTTTTTATTTTTCCTTTTAACGGCAGTTGATGTGCAGCAAAACAACTGTTTTATTTTACAAGTTGTTTGGGTTGGCCTCGCTTCCCCATGGGTGGGGGCTGCAGCCAGTGGCCAGGGATGGCAGGGGCACACAGGCGGGCACAGCAACAGAGATGCTCTGCCGTTAAGTAAGGATCTGCCCATCCCCTCTTACAATCCCTAGCTATTTGGGCAGTAAACCTAGAATCCACAAAAATCAGGTGCTTCATTTTATGGGTCTGAGTCAACGTTTCCTATCGTGTGAGGAGCCACAGCCATGGTGCATCGCTGAAAACCGCCGATCCCAGTCCCGGCCCATCCTCTCCTGCCTGCTGACCCCATTCTCACCATGAGCCGTCCCTGGCTGTTCCTGCTCAGCGGAGCAGCTGATTTCCCTAGGAGGAAGAGGGAGTGACCAGGGCTCTTCACACACTTTGTGAACTGGGCATCTGGTATTTTTCAAAACTCTAAAACATTTTAAGTGAAAACTGTCCTGAAAAAAAAAAAAAAAAAAAAAAAGAAAGAAAGAAAAAAAAAACCAACCAAAAAACAACGCATAAAACCGGAAATGTTTCAATCTGAAATCCTTAATTAAAACCACACTCTTCAGTACATAAAGAAGGAAGTTAAAAAAGAAATGTACTTTTGCACATTACAGACAGCATTATAATAAACACAAAGCACTGCCAAGAAAGAGGCATTTTCAAGGCTAAAGTAGATGCCTCCAGCTGCACTCAAATAATGTCAGAGGGCTTGTCCACATTGCCGAGTGTCATTGCATTTGAACACGATAGCGAACGACCAAGCTAGGCGGATGAGGAAGACGGCAATTATTGGCGCAGACCACTAGCGCTGCAGCAAGGACCATAACCCGCTGGGGTCTGTGAGCTCCTCCGACTTCCCACAGATCCCAGACCCTGGTCTTAATCTGTAAAATATTTGAAGGAACTGGCCCTAGCTCTTCCTGCTCCTCTGGGCTCACAGATATGGCTCAGCTGGAGGGACCCGGTTTGGCAGGAGCTCTCCCCAGCTAATCTTTGGGGGAATCTTGTACCAAAGCACACAGGGTGGAGTCTGAACCTGACTTTGGAGACACAGACGAATGGCCGGAAAAGGCCAGCGTCATTAGCCCGATGTCCCGTACTGTGCAGCCCGGGACACACACAAGGAGTGCAGGAGTCAAACCCAGTCCGTCAGCAGGATGGATCAGATCTTTTGTAAAGGTATCCACCGCAGGCTTAAAATTTGCTGCAAGTATGGGAATCAGCCTATCCCTGTGTAAAATGTTGCAGTTATTTAATGTCCGTGGTCAAAATAGGGACCCAGCTTCTAGTCCAAACTTACCTGTTTTGGCCTTCTAGTGACTAGATCTTGCTATACCCCTGCCTGCTAGGTTTTTGTTTCTTCTGGATAGCTCAAGGTTAAGATCAAGCCTGCTCTAAATATACTTTCATTAAGCAGCATTTGTGGCAGGTCTTCAGTATCTTCATGGTAATGCAAGTTCTCCAAGCTTCCAAGCAATTCTGTAGCTTTGCTGTCCTACAAGTCTTACCAAGCTATGTCAACAACCCACTGCTGTGCATGACATTTAGGATCTTACGAAACGATGTTGATGTGCTGAGGAAGGATAGGTCTGCTCAGACTCCTGCTCCTCTGCACCAGTCGCAGAGCTGTGCTTGAATGCCCGCTGCTGCCCAGGCAAGATGGTCTTCTGCAGATAGAGGATGCTGGAAAAAGTAGCATCTGGGTGAAGACGGTTGGTACCTCTGCAACCTAGTGAGAGGACTGGAAACTAGGTCTGAAGGGAGCCACTCACAAAAGCTAGTGGGTGCCCTAAAACCAACTGAAGGCTTGGGATACGGCTAAGGGAAAAGGAAATTGCATTAGGCTCAGAAAAAAACTCTGAGTGAGAGTAACAGGGCTGCCTTCTGATCATATTATATGTCTGCACATAAGTACCAGGAGAACAGGGAATAAACAAGATTACTTTAAAGCCCTCATATACAACTACAACATTTAGCATCACACATGCTTCATGGAAAGACATCATTGGAGGGGAATACTGATATGAGAAGACATAACTTATTTAGGAAACAGAGGAGGGAAATAGGAAGGGCTTTTTTGTACAAAAAATACTTTGGGGTTCAAGAAGAGGCGAGAAACAGACTCTGTGCATGCCCCCAGGGACAAAGAAAGAGACAAAGAGCACAGGAGGTGTCCCACAGAGCTCCATTAATCAGAAAGAGGACACAGACGAGGCCTTTCTGAGCATCTGACTGAAGCAGCCAAATAATTGGATTTGGTAGGAATAGGTAATTTTAATTACCCTGGCATCTGCTAAAGACAGAGCAGGGCAGGTCCCAGACACACCAAGCTGCTGGAATGTGTGGGGAAAAGTTGCTCTGGAGAAGGGAAAGTAGTAGGGGAGAGGATGTTTATTACTTGGATATTATTGATACAGAAAGTTGATTAATAGTCCAAAACTGGAAGTAAATTTGAGTGCAAGTGGTTACAAAACCATAAAGTTCAGCAATTTAAGGCAGGGAAGGAACAAGAACAACGGATTAAAGATAATGTATTTCAAAAAAAGCAAATTTGAACAAATTCAGGGCACAGGTCAAGAGGATCTCCAGGGAAGGGAGTTTAAGACAGCATTTCCCAACCAGTGAGACATGGAGAGGCAACAGCTGTGCTGTGGGTCCAGGGGAGAGAGCAGCAGAAAGAACAGCAGAAAGAACAGCAGGAAAATACCCAGCAAATACATACAAATAAGAGGAAGAAAGAGGAAAATATCAATCCGTAACTCAGTGCAAAAGAGTAAACAACATATTGACAAAGAGACAGCTCTTTGCTTTAGTTTTCATCAAAAAAATTAACTGTGACATGGCTGTTAATTACATTAATTTTAAGTGTGAAACAGAAGCAGACCTGAAGAGGGAAGGAACAGATGAAAGACCACTTAGGAAACCTGAACCACAAACGTGCTCAGTTATCAGTATGAAATCTGTGTCAGATCATTTTGTCAAACACAGAAGATTCATATGTGTTCAATAAATACTTTTTCTGCATTTTTGCCCCGAATTTTGCCATTACCAGCATGCCCTCTTGCAATAATGCTGCGCTTAGCTGAAATGGTTTTACTCCTGATATACTGGGAGTGTACTTACTGCTTTACTCCCCCGGACACAGATGCATTCCCTGATACCCTTGGCTTCCTCTCACTGCTTGCCAGTGTTTCGGGGGAATGCACCTCCTCCAGCTTTACTGCAATGGAGATATCATCATCTGAACTACTGTTCTTTATTCTTTTAAGTTGAACAGGGAAGAACAGGCATGACTCCTTGTGAA
Source organism: Fregata magnificens (assembly GCA_013389945.1). Taxonomy (NCBI): domain Eukaryota; kingdom Metazoa; phylum Chordata; class Aves; order Suliformes; family Fregatidae; genus Fregata; species Fregata magnificens. The sequence goes on from WAAD01037411.1 coordinate 264,450, forward strand.
GCAAGCATCTAAAGCAGCTCAGGTGAACTCCATAGGAGCTCTATACCTCTTTATCTTCCTGGACAACGACCCAAAGCCAGCCCAGCCCTGGAGATCAACACTGCAGATATATGGACTTGGATGGGATGGATGTTAAATTTCACAACAGTTACTCTGCAGCCACTGCTGCCAGCACAACTCCTCCGCATTAGTTAGCACATCCTTGGTCGCTGTGGAGATGGAGAGGGGTGCTCGCACAGCCTGCCAGGACAGTAGCTCCAAATATCATCCATTAATTGTATCATGCCTAGAGGTGGCTGTCAAAAACGCAGGGAGCCACGTAGGGAGATGAGAGCACAGCTCACTCATGGTATGTGGGACTCAGCTAAACACGCAGCAAAAGGCTCTGCCGTGAGTTACTCCAATCAATGAATGGATTTAGATGTCAGATGTTAGCTCTTTTCCAGAGAGACCCTCTGCATGTTTTTTAATACATCTGTGTACCCAACTGCTGAGTGACCTACAGCATTGCCCTCCCTCCTTCTCCCCTCTTACTACTGGAACACAAATCCTTCAACTGAAAATACATCATATTCTGGAGCTAAAGAGTCGTATTAAAATCGAGTATATGAGGTGCTGGATTAAGCTAACAGTGTCATTGGCTTGCCTTCTGGGAGAGGGATCTGAGATTTTTGCAATGTAGTTGTCAGATTTTTAAACTTACTCAGCTAAACAAATAACCACCGTTAAGCCTCTGAAAGGGATTCTGCCCCCAGCCAGAGGAGACAGCCTTCCACAACAATTCTTGGGGATAAAGGTTGATCTAAAGAAGCACAAGTTCTCAGGGTTTAACTGACTGTATCTTACTGATTAAGTAAATGGTTTTCTTTCTAGATATGGCATAATCTCCACTGAGAAATAATGCATGGAAAATATTAAAATCAACTTATTAAAATAAATTTCCCCAAAACTGCATGGCAGTCTCTAATTAAATAATTCCACTTGAGAATCCCATCCCCTCAGATCACATATGGGATATGCCCACTGGCTCCCACCTTCAGTAAATGGGAACCATGTGGGCAGCATTAGAAGAGGGAAGTGCAAGAAAAGGTGAGCCCAGCGAAAGGCAGATGAACACACCATGGCATGCTGGGGAAGATTACAGGGAGACAAAAAAGGAGGGCTGAAAGCTTTTGACAGCAGAGAACAGGAAAGTTTCCATATCTGAGAAAGGTTATGGGCTTGCTCGGAGCAGGGAGGAAGGTGTTAGCAGTTGGAAGAAAAGACTGGGTCTTGTCCTGGGAGGAAATGCTTCAAAAGCATTTACTTTCCAGCTTAGCAATGACCTTGCTCCATTTATTGCTGAGGGCTGTGGATGTTGGAAGCCTGATCCCACAAAATGAGGCTGGTTGTGCATTATTGTACAGCTGATAAATGTTAGACTTTCAGAATTGGGAAATATATTTATGCTCACAGCACTCAGAAATGACTCAACAGATTCTCACTCAGATTTCAGGTCATCTCCTCAAGCCCTCAGCCGGAAACTTTAGCATAAGGAATTCCCATTTACAGAGAAATGATAGGATAAAATTACAAACACTTAAACCAGGTTTGCAACCACTGACCTGGGTTTCCACACGCTCTTGCGCTACATCAGCACCAAGGGGACAAACAGAGAGGTTGGACACCAGGACGACAAGTCAGACACTAGGAGCACCTCCTGGAGAGAAACTGGAGAGAGCTGTAGGGTGCCCAGGATGAAGGCAGTAGCAGCAGCAAACTCTGGCAGCCCCAGCGTCATCCCAGCAGCCCCAACCCCCAAGAGCATGCACCGACCAGACATTGTGGTGGTGTGCTGCTGTGCAACACAACAGCTTTGATCACAAAGACTGATGGCGATGAAGAAGTAGATATCTACAGCGATTTAGGGAGGAATGTGAAATATTTTGTGCGCATGGGCATAGAAACAGATAACTACATCTTTCTAGAGCACTTTTGGCCATCCAATCAAGGAGTCATATATGCAGCACTTGTGTTAGAAGAGGTAGGAGCGGCGGGGACAGGTTTATCAAGCTGATGCTTCAGGCCCTAGTTAATCATGATTTCTTTCTGGTGAACTTTACCGGCACCCCAGTGCACACAAGTCCTGGCACAACAAATGCAACACAAGCCCGTAACTATCAGAGGGGCCTGGAAAGCCTCATTAGCTTGCTGATGGCTCTACACCCAAGTGTAATCTAATCACCACAAGGTCTGAGCAGAAGGGAAACCCAGCCTCTGCGGTGCCCTGGAGGAGTTTTGGCAATGCTGTTGATAACCACGCTCCAGGAGGACATCGGCTGGGACATTGCACTGAGAGCTGGTTTCTAATCAGCGTGTTTCCTATGTATCCCGTTCCTTGACACAAGAGGTGCTGCAAGTCCTATCAGTGATGATTTCCTACTTCTTGAAGGATGGAGATCTGCAAAACTTCCTTAGCCTCTAATGGCTCCTTCCCAAGGACAGACTCGCTAGGAGGTGCAAGCTATTGGCAGCTCAAGGGCCCAGAGGAGCTGTTGACCGTGTTCAGGCCACAATCCAAAAGACTTGATTTCATCCAGTGTAAGTGGAGCTGTTTTATTTATTCTAATGGTCTGATGGCGAGGGAGGAGTGCTCCCTGGCTGCCCGTGACAGCCACAGCCCTGTTCCAGACATGGGGTGCAATGCACAGCCCCGCTCCAGAAAGTGCTGCTCACGGGGACGAGGCACCCATCCTCACGTGCCGCCTTTCAGCACCATTTCAGCAGATCCATGCTGCCTCCCCAGAGAAGTTTATTCTTCTCTTAGACCTGTTGTCTGAGCTGTCCATCCTCCCCACCCCAGTGAGCCCACGTGGTTGCTCCACATCATGCTGGAGGACCATTTGAGCCTCCCATCTCCAGAAACAGCCAAAAGGAGATCCCTGGAGAAGAGCGCGAGAGGGGCAACCATGCTGTGACACCTCCCAGGGTATGCTCCTGGCCTCCAGGAAGTGGTGGCACAGGGCACCAAGCATTACAAGGCATCAGGAGTCTTGCTTCCTGAATAAATGCAACAGCAAAAGCTAGTAAATAACGATAGCCCCAGCACTTCACATGCACCGCGAGTATGACGAAACTCAACTCGGAGTAACCTGCTGTCCCATCTAAAGGTCTCAGAGCAAGATGTCCTAGTTCGTACAAAACAGCGAGTCTGCTGAGCCCTCAGAACAAACTCGCGCCAAATTATAAATAAAGATCCAAGAAGACTTGACACAAATACTGAGGCAATGACTAGAGAAATGACTTATGAAGTGCACAGCGAATGCCTGCAGGGCTGACCAAATGGAGGAGAAGCTTTTGAGAACTGCAGGAGCTTTCCAGAGGAACAGAATCTAAGGAGTGCCAATTTGTGTCAAAGATTTTCCATCTGCACATAAATAAATAAATAAGGAAGATAGAAGCAGACAGGGAGAAATCTGTATTGTCCATCACAGAGCCCTATGTGGGTGTAGCTCCTCCAATGCAGAGTCTGTGCTGGACTCCAGTGAGATTGAAGCATTGCAGATGGCCAGCAGTAGTCATCTGTGTGGGGCTGAATCATACTTTATAGGTCCAATTCTGCCTCAAAAATTAATACTGTGTCTTCTACGCGTCTGAAGTACTCTCTGGACCTGCACAGCATTCACCTGCTGGAGTGGGAGCAACAACGTCCCTCAGGCAGAGTGTGGGCTGGGAGGACAGCGAGAACAAAGGAACAAGAAAGAAGATGCGGGACAATAAGTAGAAGGAAAAAAGAAATAAATGTGTTGGCCAAGCCATGCCATCCCAGCTCCCATTAACTCCCACTGCTGCTCACCACAGCACCTCAACTAAGGACACCAGCCTTGCCACCCACTAACATGTCTGCGGATGGAGCAGAGAGGGAGGGATGGCAGGCAAAGAGGCAACAAAGGCAAGCCAAAGAGTGCGGGAGGGAAAAAATATTTTGGGGTTTATTTTTCACACAGGATTCACAACATTCCTCAGAAAATTTAATTTTGCCGTCCTGTTCTTGTTTGCTAACCAGAACCAATTTAATTTTAAAACAACACGCAGAGCCAACGGGGGGAAAAACATTTTGCAATGGCTCTTCGCTCCCACTTGGAACGGCGAGCACAGCTTAACTCGTTCGGCTCCCGCAGCCACAACACCGGCTCATGGGGAGCCGGCCCGCCAGCACGGGAAGCCTCTGGCCGGGAGGGAATGGGGGACTCGCTGGCACCAGTAAACGATACGATGCAAATGTCTTTTTTTGAGCAACTTGACAAATCCCACCCTGCGCATCTGTGGAGGCTGGAGGTGGCGGGAGAGGAGAGCAATTTGTCCATGGAACATCTTCCTCTCGCCCCGGCTCCCCACTCGACAGCTCACTCCGCGGTTTGTAGAAAAAAAATGGCTCGTTACCGCATTTAACAAAGAGCAGAAAGCTCCTATTCCTCTTCCGCTACCAAGAACACGCACATTTCTCATATCAGCATGTGAGCCTTCTGTGGTTTTGTGCCTTGTTGTGACAGTTTGGTAAACAAGCTGATAAAAATCAAGCGCTTTTCAAAGGCAAGGTTAACACACTCATGTGCAACCTGGCTTGTCAGAGGACACCAGAAACTCCAAACATGTTGCTTCTGCTTACCATCTGCATGAGCTTATTCAGACTGAAATAACAAAGTGTGTTTCCTGATCTCCGTCAACGTAAATAGAGCCATTAAGCTGCGAGGCTGTTTACATTCTGAGAAATAGTCATTGCATTCATCCTGATTGCTCCTCGTCCCGCAGCCACAGCATCCCCACACTGTGCTAGCGGCGGCTCTGCTGCAGCACACAGCCTCACCAACCACCAGTTAACACCAGGCACCAGGACCCACCACGTCTGTGCCACAAAGCCCATGTAAAACCCTTCACAAATATTATATGTTTCTGTCCAAATTTGGTTTTATAACTAGAAACAAGGACACACTTGAAGGATCCAGCTCTCCCAGTTGTAATATCTGGCAGGCAGAAGTAGGAACATCGCGTTTTTTAAAAGGAGCTCTTTTGGTAGGTAAAATTGTAAATATTAGAGCAGAAAAGACCTGGAACTTGCCATCGATGTGCTTACAACAGCTCTGTCTTCTGCGTCACGCACGGACCGACACTCCAACACGAACACATAGAGATGGCACAGACTCCGTCCCAGAGGACTTACATCCTGGAAGAGGAGGGGACCATACCATCTGTAAACCGTTGCATCCCAGAACATCGGAGCCAAACGCTGCGCTCTTTTGGCTGAGGCAACCCATCTGCTTCTAGAGAAGGGCTGAGAGTGAACACCCCCCAGCCCCGAGGGGGTCCCACCGCCCCAGCCAGCGCCTCTTTGCCCATGCGGGGACCGGGCTGCTGGGCACTGGCAGGGACATTTCCACAACCCGCCGGGAACATGTGCCGTTCTGGATGCTGGCCTGCGTTGCTAGCCTCGTTACAGCCCTAATAGGTGCTCCCTGTAATTGCAGGAGACCATTGTTTTTTCTTGGCCTAGCTTCACCTGCAGAATTGTAGAAGAATGAGAATTCCACATTTGGAAATAATAACAAAAGGATAAAACTGGGCAAATAATGGTGCAGGCCAGGTCACACATTCCCGTTTTATTAGACCCAAACCCTCCTGAAAGAATTTCCTTGAATCTGCGTGTACTAGCGAAGTGCAAATATTTTCTAGAGGACATTCTGTTTCACAAAATGGAGGGGCTCCGTTTTTGCGAGGGTTACATCATAAATTATCCATTATAAGTTCGGCAAGTTTTGCCTTTACGCTATCTAGCATAACAGTGCTGGACCTGCCCTCTCAGCTCTGCTTGGCGAGCCAGCCCCGCAGTTTCACGGTCCCATCAGAAACATTCCCCGTTGCAAGGCCAGAAACTTGTGCCTCTGTAGCGCTGCTCTTCACAGCTTGTGTCTTTGTCTTGGTCCCAGCTGAAAATATCCCCTTCCTCTTCTGCATATGGCTCTTCCCTACCCTCTCCCTCTGCTAGCAATTAACTCACTGGAGCATTTGGGAACCAGAATGACAGACAATGTGGAGGATAAAGTCATAGTCCCATTCCCCACCGTACTGATGGGGACAATGCTTAGCCCAGCTTTGTGCCGAAAGGCAGCGTGCAGCAGAAAGCCCGCACAGTACGAACAAGGATGAGAAAGAAGCAAGTATGAGTGCGCTTGCTTTAGCTGCTGATGTTCTGCCAACCACGTCATACGTAACCGTTTAACAACGGGGCTCGTGAAAACCAGCGCAGCAATATTTGCTTTTACCTTGACTTTCATGGCATTCGAGCTATGCAAGCACTGTTTTTAGAAGAGGAAAACAAACATGGTTTTGTGTTTGTACACAAGCAACGGTGAGGTCGGATACACTGCAGGAATGGCATCGCCCTTGGCAGAGCCGGTATGTCCACAGGAAACGTCCTGCCTTGATTCAGAGCTGTTAATCATGTGCCAGGAACCATCACTGGTTCCAGAGCTACGCACCCACTGGGAGAGAGGCTTTCATCACAGCCCTGTAATTAAGGGGAAATGTTAATGTTACATGTTAATGACTTGGAACATCAGTTATCCTGGGAGTTCAGAGAATTTAAAAAAATGTAAGTCTTTTGATAAATCTAATCAGTTTACATACCAACTTTAATTTAACTCCAAATAAATCAAGAAGGTTTGACTTTTTTATGCCAAGATATTCCTGCAGAAATATAAAGTACCTCAGCATGAACATAGCAAATCTCAGCCATGATAGAGGCAGGCACAGCATGCCAGCACACAGCACCTTGCATCTGTCCCTCTGCATCTAAAATAGTTAAAGAATTACTGAACGCTTTGCGTAATAAACCCTAAATATCCTTACAGCCCATCAGGTTCACTGGGGGGAGGCAGGGGGGGTACTGAGTGAAAAAAGGATGCCTGTGGCTGGACTGTGTGCTTTAATCATGTCCAGCCCTTTTCATTTGAGGTGTATGTATCAAGTATCTGTCCAAACAGGAAGGACGCACACACGGGATAGTCGGAACAGCTGAAGCTCACGCACTTGAGAAGGAAAACATCTCCTCGTTTTGCGTGGGTTGGCTCTGAGGATCAGGAAATACACAGGATACTATGCCCGGGGACGGGGCAGTCTTGGCCACGGGTCGTGCTTGGGCACGCTGCGGTGGGGTCACTGGGAAACGGGCCATCTTGGGTCAGGGCTGGAGAGGATGCTGACCCCGGCCCAAGGTTGGGTACTGCTCAGAAGCCTCCTAAGCCAGATGGGAGAGGTGAAAGCAGCAGCCCCAGTCAGTTCTCAAGCATGCAGCAATGTTTCATTGTCAAAAAGACCATGCTGGCCAGAAATGTTACTACATTATTCAGCATTAAGAAACATTTTCCACTTAAGAACAGACACAAGCTTGAAGCCAGCGTAAAAGCACCCTTTCAATCAGTAGTAACAATGGCATCATTCATTTCTCCTGATGCTTCAGTCGAGATCCGTACTTCTGCCTGTATGGTTTTAATAAAAGCAGCCAAATAATCCAGGGATGGGCTCTCCAGAAAGCCCTATGGAGGGTTTGTGTACTCGAAAACAGAGCACAGGATTCATGGCCGTTAAGGTGGTACTCATGTGAACGCAACCTCCCCGGGATAAAGATGTTCCCGGCCCAAGCTGAAGCAGTACAGAGCTGTATGCAGACAAGCCCCTAGAGAGGCAGAAGAGAATTATGGAGTGTTGAGCTAATTAAGTTCACAGCCTTAATTACTGGAGCACTACAGCTGATAATGCAAAACCAGCCTTGTAAACAAGCTTCTATTTTCAGCCACTCATGCCAACAACTTTCTCCTGAAAGCATCTGCTGCAGAACTCAGACTTGTCCCATCCCAAGGGCATGTTCTGGAGAGTGTAAAAAGGCGCTCTGAAGCCCTGTAGTGTCAGGTAATTAAAGCAAAAGAGATCTTGACAATTCCCATTTTTAAACAAATAATGAAAACATGATGGAACATTTCAAACTCATATGTGGGTTGGATCACGCATGGCTTAAGTGCTGGTTTAAAAAAAAATGAAAAAAAGAACATGGGAATTCAGCTTTATATATGACTTCCAAACTCATAACCTTTAGCTTCTCTTCAGAGCATCCTCTCCTGAGATAGGAGGAACAAGAGGCAGGATCACACGCAGACCCTCTGCTAGTCCCAGGAGAGCACAGATGGAGTCACAGCCTCACACCTTAACTGGCCCCATCCTTCCAGCCATGCTAAAACTTCTTAGAGGCTCTAAAGCTGGAGGAACCATCAGATCACCTTGTCTGACTTCTTGTACATCACAAGCTATAGTATTTCACCCGCTTATCCATGTGCTGAGCCAAATAACTCAAATTTGGCTGAAGTGTATTTTCTATAAAGGCATCCAGACTGAATATAAAGCATTACAAGATTAAGAAGAGAAGCCACTTTTTTCTTTTTTTTTTTCCTCATTAGGTAGTTTATACAGCCGACTAAATATTTGTGTCCCATTTCTAATTGGAATTCTTTGGTTTTAGCTTCCAGCCCCTGATTTTTGTTCTGCCTCTAGCCTTTAGATTAAGAGATTGCAGTATATTATATAACCTTTCCCTGAGAACACACAAATCAAGTAACTTTTTGGTCGTCTTTTTGATACACTAAACTGACCGAGTTTGTGAAGGCTCCTGCAGTGGGGTACTCCCTCCACACGGTGAGCCAACACCTCTCAGCACCTTGTGGAACACCTTCCACTTCTCCCATCTGCACACATCCAGGCGAAATAGCAAATTGCATGTGTTTAGTAGATACGTGCCTCAGCTGGTGCATGGAGAGCCCAGGGAGGGAGAGGTGAAGGGGGACAACAACTCTCAGCCACAAGGAAAGGTCAGGGGAGCTTGGAGATTGCACCAAGCTCTGTCCTGGAGAGTGCAGAGATCTCTGGTTACAGCAACATCCAAAGCACCATTCCTGTTCATGCACGTGATTCACACATCAATGAACAGAAAACCATCCTTAAAAAAGAAACCAAAACACTCAGTCCATATGAAGGCCAGGAAAGGTCACCACATCATCTAGGTTACCCTCCCGTATAGCCAAAGCCATGTACCTCCCAGAGCCGCCTTCACCGAACTCAGTAATTTGAATTTTACTCAACAGCAAAAAGCATGAGACTTCTAATTTTTTTCTTAAATGAAAAACACACGCATCAGATCCACTTTTATACTGCTGCCCACTCAGTGAAGAGTTAAATGTTTCCTGGGACAGGGTGTAAACAATGATGTGACTGTTTGGGAGCCTCAGGCATGGGGCAGCTAGAACAAATGGACTATCATGATCTGACAACATGTGAACAAAGTGTGAAGAAAGACATCAAGTACGACATGGGATTATTGGGCATTAAAATACACACTTCGCAATTCCCACATCAGACGGTGATTTATAACTCACCCAATTATCCCTGTCCCATGATGGTGTATAGCAGAAATGTTAATGAGGGAACCAAAGCTAAGAGGAGACAAATCAGACAGATCTCCACATGGTCATGCACAATATGATGATATGACACACATTATGATATTCCAGCACCCACCCGAGGGAACCACGACTGGGCAAATGGGGGAAGTCAGAAAAGAACCAGATCACCTATTTCTGCTGCGAGTAGCAGTTTGAAGAACAGGAGAAGCCAGGATGCTGCACTTCAGTCCTGGGAGAGTGGCAGTGACTAACGAGCCAGCCTCAGACCCCCCAGATACTGTGACCTCCAGGGCAAACCTGATCTTTAAATGACAATGCTTTTAATTATTTCATACCTTTGCCCTACCATTGTAAATCCATGGGGTCAGGCAGGTTAATGAAATAACGTGTCACTTGAGCCCTGCCTAGTGATAAACTTGACCCCAAGGCTCTCCACCACTAACCACACCTGCCCTACATCCCCAGGAGAAGTCACGCTGAATGAGCAGCAAGCACACTGCTCTGTCCATGCTACACAGAAATTGGGCTCCCCTCCCTGCCCAGGCTACACCCCAGAGTGCTATTGCGTTATTATCGTTTCTGTGCATCTTTTATTTCATGGCACTTTCCAACTTAACTTGGGCCAATCCACCACTTAATTGCAAGGACTTAATCATTAAGCAAGTAACACGAATTGGCAGGTTATGAGAAACATCTTTTCTGGAAAAGGTTAGCCTGAGCTGCTTAACAAATAACATGATAGCAGAGATAGTGTCTAAGATTCAGGGGTCACCAGGAACTCACTGCCAACACAAAAGCTTTTACAGGCTCTCTTGAACCTCCTAAAGAAGCCACCCAAGAAACAAGCGTGAAATCAGTTAGTCACAGAGCTGTATGCCTTCCTCATTTCAAAGCAGAGGTCAAGGACCATGCAATTAAAAAAAAAAAAAAGATACAGGGCTGGTTTTATGTACATCTTTTATACAGAGTGGGTGTAAGGGCCAGGGATGGAGCAGCCCCTGGGGTCCCTGACACAGCTCTTCCTCAGCAGCAGAGGGAGACACCTGGGACACAAAGAGGTGATTTTAAAATCATGAGTGTCAGCAGGGACAGAACAGCAATTTTAATTTCTAGCAAGACTTTTAATTAAAGGAAGCAGTAAGACTACAATGAGACCCTCATACAGCCAAAGCATATAGGGTACCTGCCTCTACATTGCTTTAACAAAAGCTTCCTTCAGACACCAGGAGGCACCAGCATCCTGAGAGGGATGGAATTCTTGTGGGTGATGCTCACAGCTAACTCCTAGGTGTCCATATGTGCACTTTCTCCAGCTGGGCAAGCACCGCTTAGGGAAAAGCGCGAGGTTTGTATTTGCATGTAGCCTCCCATATCCCTTCATTTTCTCCCAGGTTTTCTGGTGTATGAACATCTCCAGTAGCTGTCATCTTTTTGCCCTCTAAATTCTTTCCAAAGACTTGCGCCTGCCTGTCACCCATCAAGTAAGTTACTTAAAGCAAAACCTTGCTTTTTCTCCCCAGAACATGATACCTGGCCACGTGTGCATCATAACCCAGTGGAACTGCAGCAACACCCACGTGCCCAAGCAGCCGCTAGCCGTTACTGGAACCACCAGCCCCAAGTCACCTCTTCCCATCATTATTATCCCCAATACCGTCACACCTAAATTGCCACTGGGAGGAATGCTTCTTTGCATGTGATGCCCAGCTTACTTCTGAACATATAAAATTTCATGTCTGTCTCTAGACAGTTTCACACTGAGGCACTCAAATGCTGAGCAAACCAAAGCCTGCATATCTGCTGTGATGAGATGCGCTGTGGCAGCCAAATCCCCAGGGTGCATGTAGTCCATTTGTCTTCACTTGCAACAAGCCAAAATGAGGACACACCATAACACCTCGTGTTATTCTCCTCCTCATCTCTTCCATCACCCTGTTCATCCAGTGAGATAAATCCCTCCCAAGGACAGAAACCCATGGGAGCTCAAGTCCCAGCCTTAACATGGGCTGTATTTAACTTTCTGCTCATAGACTCCATCAATGGGAATCGGGCTCCTTCAGTGCCCGAGGAGGGGGCTACCAGAGAACTGTGTTCCTGTGTCAAGAGCTGACAGTCCAAACAGCACACAACGAAACAGCACTGAAGCTGCTGCACGGAATTATAGTGTTGGAGGCACTCTTCCCTTGGGAAGCCACTTCAAGGAATGCGTGCCATGGAGGGGTCCCCATCCCCGGACACCCCTGAGCCTTGCAGCCACATAGGCAGGCAGGAGGCAGCATTGATGCTACAGTGTGCCAAAGCACATGGTGCTGCTCTGACCCTAAAGAAAGCCACCAGCATGGATCTGCCCCACAAGGTCCCAGTCAGCGTTTCTGCAAAGCATAAACCCCTTAAACCTCATGTTTCTGGAACTTAAATCTGCCATTTTAAAGCAGCTTAAACGTGATGCGAACACTAATAAAAACACCATCAACCAGCTCTGCTGCTGCAAAGCAGCTGGCTTTGAAGTTGGATAATTCACTTAGCAGGAGCTCAGCCTTGCAGTGCTCTTGAACAAGGACAGAGGGTCTACAGGAGCATCGCTAACAGCAAAATCTGTCTGGAAGAACTACCAGGTTGTTTCTATTTACTGCTCAGGGTACCTACAAATCCAACAAGGAGAAAAGCACATGTACTTCCCTGTTACTAAGGCAATGCAAGCAGCCCAAATGCATGAGGTAACTCACACATGAGCTTTTTAAAGCAATGGCTGTAATCAGTTCTGGGGTTTGGGACATGATTGCCCCAAGGGAACACATTGCTACGTGACACACAGCCCCTCTCTGGGATTCGCGCTCTCGGGAGTTCACTGAAGCTAAAGCTTTTATTGCATTTTTACTTTGTTTCAGGGCTGGGTAATTTTATGGCCATTAATAACACTTACAGTTAAGTAAGATATGCGTATGAAAAGGTAATCGAATGTCACGCATGAATCCAGAAACCAGCAGTGGTTCATTTAGAGAGGGCTGAGGAAATGGCAAAATAATTATCTTTGAAAGGAAAGAGGAGATGTACTTATATATTAGCAATCAGCAATATGTACTTACATATTAGTAACCATACACCAGTAAATTAAACAAGAGCTGGTGCTTGGAGTGATGGGCACAACTAGCTCAGAGGTGGGCTTCTGTCAGGGGTAAGATACCCAGATGCCTAGATTACAGGCTGGGAACACAGGAGGGGATGGATATGAACTAAATTAGGCATCACCACTCTGGTGCTGGGGGCTTCCCTATGCTGATACAGCAGAGGATTAAACTCTGCAGGTAGACAGTCCTGGGCTGAGAGGAGATAAATCAGAGCAAGGAGGAGATTGGAGGCCAGGAGTGGGAAAGATCCCGCTGAAGGCTGGCTGCACCGTGCTGACAAGCAAGACATCCTGCTGATCTTCTGCCACAGCCACCCCAGGAAGCTGCCGCCCCATGACAGCGATGGATAGGGGTGGTGGCAGCAGCACTACTTGCTCTCAGCCAGGAGCCTGTCTGCTCCCGCACCACAACAGGGGTCAGCGGGATGCTGCGGGGTAACACATCCATAGCCGCAGCAGCCAAGCACCTTCTGGTTGCACAGTATCAGTGTAACTGGTGCCCATTACATGTTTTTTTACTGAAGAGGTTTCCCAGAAGGTTAATGCGCCTCCGACAGCATCAGAGGAACACGCAGCTGATCTGTCCAGCTCAACAGAAATAATGACTGAGGGTTTGTTTGTGGAGTGACCTCCACATCCTGGTGCCGCACTAAATCACCCTCCTGGTTGGTGTTCAGCGTGGAGAAAGCAGGCTAGGGCTGTGACTATGGCAGGGTATGTTGCTACAGTCAGGATGCATTTCTGCACCCAGCACATTGACACTGGGTTGGTTTGGGGTTTTTTTAATAGCACATTTTCCTGCACTGCACTGGCCCCTCGGTCATGGGGAAGGAAGGGCAGGTTGGGCCGTTTATGTGGAAGACAAACCCCCAAGAACCACCTTATTGCAGGGTAAGGAGCAGCCTTTTCTCTGAGCAATGCTCCACACAGACTGTCTAAAAAAGAAATCCCACAGAAAAAGCATAAACTCTGGCAAATTAAATATATAAGAGCATAATAAAGCAAGTCAAAAAGATTTTAAGAAACAACTTACTAAAGCCTTAAAAACTAATAAAAGCTTTTTTCAAATACATCAAAAGGAGGAAGCCTGCCAGAGAGTCTGTATAGCTAGTAGATGGCTGAGGCATAAAGATAAGGCTACAGCAGAAAAGCTAAATTAATTCTTGGCATGTGTACGAAGGAGCTTAAGAAGGTTTCCACTGCAGAGCCTTGCTCTACGTGGGACGAGCCAGAGGAATGTCTCCAGCCACAGCACCAGCAACAGAGGTGGAACAACAGGGGCTTGCGGAGCCGGGCAGGGCAGGGGAGCTTTGGTCACTGCTCCTCACTGCGAAGAGAACACCAGTGCCAGGAAATCACATGGCAAAAATACCAACTCACACAGCCAGCGCCAGCTTCCCCCCCACCCTATGTAATTAAGCAGAGGAGCTCGTTACCAGAAGGGCACTGCGGGTGCCACAAGGCTGGATGGATTCCCTGGGCTCTAAGATGAAGGAAGAAATCCACCACCAGCAACGAGCACCAAGCCGTAGGTGGTGCACTGGCAATTCCACAACACTCCTCTCCAAGCTCTCCATTAAAGGCTAGAGATGCAGGAGATCCCTCCAAGGGAGGGAGAAGCAGTTCCCAGAAAGAGGGAAGGCTAAAGGTGAACACCCAAATGAGACCTGCCATCACCCCAAATATCGCTTTAAGACAGTTCTTTGGGAAAAGGTCCCAGTAATGAGGACTTATGAAGGACAACAGCAGAGAGGGGAAGGACGATACTGTGAAACAGGCCAGTCTTTTGGGAGTTCAGAATAATTTTGCCGTGGGTGCTAGAGAGATCGAGGACTGTGCCTACAACCGTACTGGAAATCCTTGGTCATCATAAAACGTGAACCACCAGTAACTGGGAAATGCATTGGTTCAAGCTCCTGGCTGCTTCCAGCATAAATTAATGTGACTTGATATCAAGCACATTCTGTCATCATCATTCATATGGCTCCGAAGACTCGTCACAGTACCACGGATGATGAAATTAGGACCAGGGTACTTACATAAATCATAGAATCATAGAATCATTAAGATTGGAAA
>WAAD01037412.1:0-44585 GCA_013389945.1 Fregata magnificens
ACCTGTGCTCCCAATCCTTCGACCAACCTCCCCAGTGTCCTGAAGCAGATGCAGCTTAGGGGAGAAAAGAAGATGGACTCCTGAAATCTTCACATTTAATTGGGATGAATATGAATGAGTATTAATAGACTCATCTATTGACCTACTATGGTGCAGACCTGCTAGCATGGCTTCTACTGAGTTCAGTCTTACCTCAAACTAAAGGAATTACTTGAAGTAGCCAACAAGTATATTATCCAGGGTGACCTTGTTGTTACAGCCTATTTTAATTTCTGAAAAGCTTTTTGCAAGGTCCTTCACCAAAGACACTTACAAAGGCTAAGTAGTCACTGGATAGAAGGAAAGGATCTCTGTGTGCATTAATAATATTAGAAAAGCAAGGCATAGAAGATGGCAATTTTCACAATGATGAGAAGTTCTCAGTGCGGTTCCAAAGGCACTGGTGCTGGGACCTGTGCTAGTCAGTATACTCGTAAAATGAAAAGAGTATATGAGGCAACAAAGTCTGCAGGTGATTTTGTTGTAGAAACAGAAGTTAAGGGCAGCAGGAAGCCTCCTTGTGTGAAGCGACCAGGGATAAAGCGGAAGATGTGTCTGTCAAAGTTGAGAAGTGCAATGTAACACACATCCAAAAACCAGACAATGACGAGAAAGCTCAGAAACACAGAACGCTCCCTGAACAAGGGCAGAGACAGCTGTGGACTTCCAGCTCGGAAAAGAGTTGAAGAGTGGATATAATGAAACTGTGTAAAATACTAAGCAGAAAACAAGAACAATTTTTTACCGCTTATCCCATGTGGAGAATTAGAATATGTCAAATAAAATTACCAGAACGTGCATCTTAAAACAAAAAGATGTACTTTTTGATATAGCATATAGTAGCATGTGACTTCTTGCTATAAGACCTTGTGAAAATAAAATAAGAAAGTAATACTTGTTCTGAGAACCAGGAATAGCAAATATTATTGGCGAAAAAGTATACCAATGATAATTAAAACTAAACAAAACAAAACCAAAAAAACACACCACCAAAAAACCCCATGCAAACCTTGCAGCTACTATTTGTCATTATGGAATATCTCCAGTATCGTACTTGTGGATGCCAGTAAAACTACCAGCCGGGTGAATGCAGTGCTCACATGCCCCATTCTGACCCACTAAACACAAGGCACTCAGCGTGCTGGACCAGAGAGATCTCTGGTCTGACCAGTTGGACAATTCTTATGGTTTTGTTTGCCTTAGCCACACAAATCATCCCTGATAGCAATATTTTAACAGGATCAATTCAGCAAAACAAAATAAAGTTCAAATCACTTGCTGATTACTGCATACTTTGAAATATAATTAAGGTTAATACTTCAAAGTCAGCACTTGAAAAAAGGTTTTGTAAGTTTAGGCAAGTGTGTTTTGAATGCTTTATTCTTTGAAACAGCTATTCATGAGATGCCATAATAGTTTTATTAACAAACCAAAATAGATGAAGATTTAGCCAAGCTAACGTCTTTTCCGCTTATATTTTGTACATAACACAAAGCAAGGACAAATCTCTAAGATTTTTCTTACTTGCAAATCATCTACGCAGTGGATTTACAAGCAGAAGAAATGAATAGCAGAGGGAACCTCACATTCAAAAATTTGTTTTTTCACGATGGGATGAGTTATCCTAAATATTCTACAACTGAATAAAACATAGATTCAAGGTTGAACTGTGAACCAAAGGAGACTCACTCTCCAGTTGAAGGTCACATGGGACAGACGTTGTTACACCTTAGAAGTGCATATAAATCTCATGATGTGGGGAAAAATGAGAATAAATGATTTTCCTATCAGTTTTTATTGCGGCACCATTCTGGTCTCTTGGATCTGAGGTGCAAAGCTATCCATCATCACTGTAGCTTAAAAATTGTAAATTATACACCAAGACTCCAAGCAGCTAAAGATAAAAAGAGAGATAAAGATGATATTCAGAAGGCAAAAGACTCGCCATACCACAAGTGAAGAAGATGACAGACCAAATGCATACAAGGAAGACAGTTGAGGGACTTCTAAGGAAACAACAGACTCAGACAGGTCAGCATGGCAGGAAGTGTTTTTAGCATATTAGCAGACGGCTGCAGACGTATTTTCATCAGGAAACACGACAAGAAAGAATTTAAAGGGCAGACGTGGAGGCGCAAAAATGAAGGGCTCAGCAGGTGTTTACAGGGAATTCAAATCCTTCCCAGTATAAGGACAGTGCAGGGGAAAACAACTTGTTTAAAAACTTCAAAACTGAAGGAGACGAAGTCTTGTATCGCAAGCTAAGTGGATGATGGATCGTACCCTCGGTTTTGAGAATGAGTTCTGCAACTGAAGACAAACAGCTTCTGCATCACACACGTCCAGGGATTCCACCTCCCTGTCACAGCAAACAAATTGTCATGTGTGAAGCAACAGATTTTGAAAATGACCTTTGCAGCACCATCTTGGATTGACACCGAAAGCAAAACTGTATTCTTCAACCCTAGAAAAATGAATGATGCAATAATAAACATGGAAATCGCAGTCCAAATCAGTACTTATGAATGTGAACCTAAATAAAAGGCTGAATTTAGAAATAATACACACACATAATCACAGGCACAGCACCCAAGTCTTGTTTGCTCTTTTCTTTTGACTTGGTAACATAGACAGTCTATATATCCTGAACACGTACTACTTACACTGCGTGCTCTTTAAAGAAGTAGGTCAGTAGCCTCCAAAACAGCAATTTTTAAAATATTTTTAGATATTTGTCTTTTTAATCTGTACCTGAAGGATATTCTCACATACAGAATCAAAGCTGAACACAGCTCATTATACCTTCCTACAGCTTGCAAAACTCGAGGATAGAGGTCTCTGGTTTCGTAATTAAAACTGAAAGACGAACCCTTTCTTTCTAGAGTCTCAACTCCCAGCTCCAATTTCAAACCATTTACCTTGATGTTTATTAAAATCTCAACATGTCCAAAGTATTGAATTACTCAACACTCAGCAGCTGCTTGACCTCTCTCATTTAATCTCCTCCCTAGGTGAATACCCAAATTGAATTAAATGTTTACTAAATACATGACTCAGGGTGGAAATCTATGCCAGTTCTGAGCCTTATGCTACGAAGGATGTTGTTGGTGACCAGCAAATAAGGAATTCAGTTTTCTTTACAACAACAGGCAGTTTTACTGTAAGAAGTACAAAACAATGTGCCAAATTAATGGCAGAACAAGCAGAAGGGAAACTACTTCTCAGAGGCTTACCAGATTCTCTTAGAACATATTTAACTGCCATATTTCTTTGCTCTGTTATTTTGACTTTATATTAGCACTCTTCAGTACAGATATACCTGTAACTTCAATACCAGACCTTCCAGAATGTATCAGGATCTTTACTTAGCCTGCTCCTATTCAAGTGGCTCTGTCCAGGTCCTAGCATTTTATACGGTTATTCATCCAATTAAGTCTCAAGACCTCTGCTACAGCTTTTCTGCTTTCCTTTTAACCTTGAAAAGGAAGAAATACCAGCTCTGTGAGCTTGTGATTCTTGAGTTCACCAGCTAATTTGCTTCATTTCATCTAAATTTATACCTTTAAATAGAAAACTTCAGAGATGGTCTCAGCCATACTTCCTTCCCATATGCTGAATCAACTCATGGAGATGAAAGTAATCCGGAGACTTACTCTCGCTGACGACGTTCCTATAACATGTTCATTACTTAGCAAAACTCAAGTCAGGAGAGCTTCCTTTTGGTTTGATTCATTTTGCTATTTGTAAGATCACCAGCTAGCTGCTGCATTCAGGAACGGTTGGGCCATGCCTTTAGCTACCCTTTGCTGTTCCCTATTATATATCAGGGAACATGAAGTCTCCTACAAAGCTACGTGCTTCTGGCAAAGCTTATCGAATAAGGCAACACAGTGCTCGATCCAGGCCCATCTGTATCATTTCTTTACTCTCTACATTATCAACTGAAATATGTCACTCTGCTCACTCACATTTTTGTTCCCACACTAGCACTTGTCTCAAGTGCAAACACTTTCAGTCACCCTACCACACCCTTATCCATTCCTCAATTGCCATTAAAAAGGAACCAGTAGCTACATCAAAAACAGAAAAACAGGAAGCTGGTATTACAGAAGCAGACCAAAATCCCAGGCCACACGCGTCTACTCTGGCAGCTAACGCCGAGCTACATCCTGCCATGTATTAGGTCCTTTATTCTCTGTAGAGGCCAATGGCTATTCTCAAATAAAAGCCATGGTACTACCCAATTTTATACCCTCAGACCAAATTAAATAACTATTCTGCCCTTTGGTTTGTGAGCATTTCATACTCGTGAGTATGAAAGCCATACTTGCAGTTATTAGCCAAGTTAACAGGCTTAGTTCCTTTCTCCGAACCAAATTACAAGGTAGCCTGTGCTCGTCAGTAGCTTTATTTATACCGTTGACATATAAGTCATGGCAAAAACACAGAATAGAAAATACTACAAGAAGATAATAAAACCAAGTACATGCACACTAACTAAATTAAATTTAACTGAAAATGGATCACCAACTTAAGAGAATTTGGATGACAGCACCTCCCAGTCAAATATTAAGCATCCATTTGGTGCACACTGTCCCAAAATTCTGTTAGAGAACTCCCAGCTCCACTCAGAGACCTGCTGAGCTCTTCTGTGCTCCTGCTGCAGCGTGTTTTCTATTGATTAAATTTAAATTAACAACACAATGCCATTTACCCGACATTTAACTTTCCAAGGAAGTCACATGCCATGTGAGTTCTGAAATAAGATTAGGAATATAATAAATCAAGCTAACAAGAAGTCCAGTAAAATGTGGGCAAGAAGAAAAATCTTGGAATTATTATACAGAAATGCAGATGCTAAAACACTTATACTAGAAGAGGAAAAATTAAAGAGATTGACAATTCAAGTACACAAAATAGACTTAATTCACAGAATTAGGGGTCATTTGGAACCATCCAATATATCAGAGCATCTTTAGAATCCAGGCCTCAGCTCAATCCTCGCTCTGTTGCCAAAATTATCCAAACTGCATAGAACGATTTCTCCACCTCAAAATGGGTGGGGGAGCATTTACCTCCCATTGTTCTAGCTATCCTATTCATTGAACTTCTACTTCTCTCACTGTCAAGCTGTTGGGTGGATGAGCCAGCACAGGCACTGAGAAGAATGCGACCGCCTTCCAGAGTTTCTTAAATGGTGGGGAATCTGGTACGGGGTGCTGCTCTGCAAGCTCCAGCAAGGCTTCTGTTCCTGCCGGCTCGCTCTGTCCTGTGACCTCCCTAAGTGCAGAACCCCTTATCCTTTCTCTGACTCTCCCTGTGTCTGGAAAACAAAATATTTAAATCTGAGGCAGAGCTAGTCACAAACTTGAAAGAAGCCAGGACTATTAAATGCAAAATTGAACAAACACATCTGTATTATTTAAATAAAAACTTCACTCTTTGAACTACACTGGTAAGTCTGTCAAAATGGTGCAAGAAATAATAAACCACACAATTTCAGATGCTTTCATTCAGGGGAAGCAGTAATTTAATGCACAGGGAATAAGCAGATTCATAAACTGAGAGATTAAATCCCTGTGTATCATATTAGCAATTTATCTTAGCATAAATCACCACAACAGCAACTCTATGTTTAATATATTACAACGATATTAAAAGGGAAGCAATAACCCATGGAATGAGATTTCAATATTGTGAACTGGGCTAATGTAGAGGTCAACAGTTCTCAGCAGCAGCGATCACTAAAGAGAAGCAAACCAATTTGCCTTCCTCTCAGACTGTATCAAAGGAAGGACTTCTGCAAAACCAGTTCCCTGTCTGCAGTGAGCAACACCATGAGAGGCCAGCCCTGTCGACCTCTGCAAAGACGCTGGCAAAGCAAAACCCAGTGTTACTGGGGAGGGACACAGCGCACACCTAAAGACAGACAAGAAATACAAGGATGCACAAGGGAGGAGACAAAGCTGCAGCCACCCATGGCTATGCCAGTATCTGACCCTTAGCTGTAGGCTCCTCTGAGTGCAGGGACAAAATGCAGCAGGACAGCAAGAAGCCAGGTCCCCAAGGCAGCCAGGCAGGATCCAAGCTGTGCATAAAACCTATCCCAGACATTGTTGTACCAGAGCAGAAGAGAGCAGGGCTCACTGTGGCCTAACGAGTGAGCCCCAACATGTCGCATCCACCCTACCACCCCACAGTGACCAAAAAGCCAGACAGGAGACAGCACTTAATCCGATTCCCACACATGTTTCCAAGCAAAACCAGCCAAACCGTAATCTACGTTCCACAGCAAAAAAAAGAAATTACCATCACGTATCTGCCTCCTCTCCTGCAGCTGTGGCAAATAAGTACACACCGCACCTCTCACACAGCAACATTATCTAAGCTGTCTGCAAAAGACATTAGGTATCAAAGTTAAAATACTTCTACATTTGAAGCAGCGACTAACTAAGCATACGCTAGATTATCCCAGAATGCTTAAAACAGAGCAACAGACAGGGAGGCTTTAGACTCGCTAAATCCTCTGCTTTTTTCATCATAAATTACGCTCCAGGACACAGGCTGTTATAAATTGCCATTACCAACGGTCGTTTGTCAAGCTATAGCTTTTAAATCTAGTGGAGAATGGGCAAGAAGAAATCTCACATACTTAACTAAAGTATACATCCCAGATAATCCCACAAACCATTTCAGATTTGTAGAAGTCTTCTAGCAGTTTTCTGAAGTATGTTTAAGAATAATAAGGCTAAGAATGAAGCGGGAGCCAAAGGAAAACCAAGCAACGCCACTTCAAGTTTTTTTTTCAAGACAAGCAGCAGGCACAGTAGTAAAAAGCACTCTGCGAGCTAACAGATAAACATAATCCAGCCCAGGTTTGGAGCACGAATGCTATCTGAGGTAAGAAGCACTGAAAAGTCCCAGGGTTGCCCAAATGACGCTCTTCATTTGTCTAACACAGGAAGACGCATCTTCATCAAAAGCGCGTACAAACATTTCACTGCCGAGGAACAGAACACAACCCCATGGGCCATACCAGGCTCTCGCTGCAAACACATCATCTGTTACTTGTGACTGCCCTAAATAACACTGTGGGATACATTCCCCAGGCTGAATGAATAGCAGGAAAGCTTTACAAAGAAAACAGAGCTTTTAAGACCTGGGCTACTAGGGATATTCAACAGCACTTCCATCTGGCCTTACTTCACTTTTCATCTAGGCTTCATTTCACCGTAAGAGTACACGTGCAAGCCTTTCCGCCGCTTCTCTCTCTTCAGGCACCAAAAAATGCCTAATCCACTATCAACTGTGGTTTAAGACAGAAGCAGCTGCTATATGAAGAAGCACAGAATCGAAGCTAAAAATCCACATGGAATTAAGATGAGGGGAATTAATTGTTACGGGCTGAAGAACAGCGTTTGTCATGGGGAAAAGGCGACATAATACAGACATAACGTGTGCCTTGAATCACTCAAGTGACTTGCTATGTGGACATCCTTTTTACTTTTGTTAATCCTATAGACTAGGAACACTGGGGACAAAAGCCTCCTCTTTATAGGTGGTTGGAAGGTACCTATGGCATAGAAAATACTATTTCTATGTTAAAAAAAAAAAAAAAAAAAAAAAAAAAAAGGCATGNAATAGCCTCACCGACCTATCTAGGTGGACCGAAAGGACATCTTAAAAATCTTTTCTCTTACACCGGCCACATGAAGAGGCATCAGGAAGAGACAAAAGTAGAGCAAAGGAAGTTACAACAAAGTCAAAGATCAGAGGATCGGTATGAAGAACTATCATATACAAAGTGGTACAAAGATTGCAAGGATCAGAGAGCCACAAAGCCAACAAAGCCAACAACAAAATTTTAACTTAACAGAAAGTGGCATGACACCAAAGCATTAGTAATCATGAAATAATTACAAAGTAAATTACTTTAACAAATTGCCAAGTAAATATGCAAAGCTATCAATGCATGGAATCTGTACACTCACTGTAAATAAGATGTTAGAAATTACTGGCTTTTAATTAACTTCATTCTGTAAATTTAATAAAATTCTATTCCAACAAAAAACCCACCTCTGCAAACGCGGCAGTTGGCTGGAATTCTTTAACATTGTTTAGCAGTATAATCATAACAAATTCAATACCATCGCCAAGCCTAAGCAAAATTGCTTGAAAGCAAATAGCACTATTTTCAACTTCAGTAAACACAGGAAGAGTTAAAAATCATACGCCTCAGCGTTAGACCACCCAGTGTTAACCAACGCCCTATTTTCGGGAAATGCTTGTATAAAATCCCATCAATACTAATATGGAGAAGGCGGCAAACAAGTCCTTATGAATTCATTGTGATGGCAACAGATCAGGATGGATTTTCCCAGGTTCGCATCAAGGTGAGGACACTCCAGCAGCCCGTAGCTGGTGAGGGCCATGGGGCATCCGCTCAGGTTAACAGTCTGCGCTGCATAACAGTGCATGCATGCATAATACTGCATGAGTTGTGCTTCTTTACGAGATTATCATTTTGCTGAAGAAATCTTCAACAACCACAGAATAACCTGGCTCCTCCCTAAAAAGCGTAAAGCCGCTCTGAAACAGGATCTACTAAAGCTCATTATAAAGGGATGTATTTTATTAAGGATTTTTCCACATGTATATACTCCAAAGCTGAACACGGGGATTTGTTTGCTTGCAGGAGGAGGTCAGAAACCGATTGCTGGCCCAAGACGTGAATTCAGGTGCACAGGTAGCAAACCCTGATCTCCGACATGCCCCAGTCCAGCCGCCCGTCCTGCACATCTCCAGCTGCAAGCATCCTGGTGACCGTCCAGGTGACCCCTCCGGCGGGCACTGTGCAGCTGCTGTGGCCTCGGTGCGTTGCCAGGGCAACACGGCAGCGGATGAGGATGCGGCAGGACGGGTGCGCCGACCACGCAATCTGAGCAGGCAAAGAGGGAGGGATAACTTGTTCGCGAACACGATGCTTTTCATTTCCATAGCAGTGCTTGAGTTTTGAGCTCGTACATGCAGCGGGAGTTCAACGGTATTTGATATCTGCGTCTGGATACATCGTTATTCCTATGTCAGATTATAAATTCATTTTCCAATCAACATGACAAGAACATGATTGCACTTCATGCTCAAATACCTTATAGGAAAACGTATATTCCAAAACCCAGGGAACACAGGATGGTTAAAATACAACACCCAAATATTTAGGCTGTTGCATAAGTTCAAACACAGAAAGTAGATTAAACACTGAATTCAGAGGCAGTTGTAGATTCCTAGAGGCATATCTAGGTACATCAAAGCTGAACCGCTTGCTATTTACTCGTTTCAATTCCTGTGCTATATAGTGTTGGCTTCATAATGCGTCTTGAAGCTGTTTGCTTTTTAACAGTTCAAATGAATTAGGATTGATGCATCAAGTGTAGGAAGAGCCCACAGCTAGACTGCATGCACCGAGATCTGCTGGTTACATACAGCAATTCTACTGCAAGTCTCACAGCATTTGATGGCTTAAAACTTCAGTTTCAGGAGTCGTGACTTCACGTGAAATTGCTGGCTTTCATTTTAAGAAAGATTCTAGGAGTGGTTGGTTTTTTACATGGAAAAGCCAAAAATTGAACTAAATCATGAAAAAAAATAAAAGGAATGAGAAACATTTTATTTTCAGTACTTGACAAAGCCAATTTTATGTCAGTTCAATGAAATGGTAATTTTTCATTGTAAAAAAAAAAAAAAGTGCTTATACACGAAGTGCTAGGAAATTCTGCAGCTGTTTTTCCTATCATTCTCCTTGAGATTCAGAATTCGGTTCCCTGCGAAGTTTGCCTCTGAAGAGCTTTGAAATCCAACAGCACTTCGATCACGAGCTCTCTCTTCTTAAGCCTTCCGTATATCGCAACCATCGGCGTTACAAAGGCAGCTGCTTTACTGATCAGCAGCGAAGCTGTAAACACTGAGCCCCAGAAGCCAGTTTCAGGGAGTCCGATCTGTGGCCGCTATTGGTCTGAGAGGAGAAAATATTGCAACACTGGGCTGGCAAGGGGAGAGCTTTCTAAACAAATGTAACATACAAAAAACTAATCAAGGCATGAAGTATTTAATTTCAAGAGAAACCCAGCGGTAGCTTGGTTACTGAGAAACCTTTATTGATAGCCAGTAATTCAAAGAGGGTTTTGTTTGTTTGTTCGGCATCTACACCAAACAGCAATTTTGTTCTAAACATTTGGAGGTACATGGTAAGGCTGCTTTCCAGGCGCACTGGGAAACGTAACACAGAAAACAGTTGCTGAATAACAGGCTACCAATGCAACACTAGCAAGAATGTGCCAGAATTGCTCCCGTAATTATTCTGGTTTTAAGTTAGGAGTTGTGAACTCCTTGGAAGCTGCTGGGGTACCGAAGAGTCAGAAGACCTGCCTGAGCCCTCCCCTGGACCTTCCTTTGCTTTTGTGTTTTGTTACGCCTGTGCGAAGTGCATTGCTCCCACCTCCAGTCCAGGCTGCCCCACATCCCACACCCAAACATCGCCATCCCGTCGGGCCTTATCGGCACCTCCTGGCGCTGTGCAGGCGCGTACCCAGGTGCAAACCCCAACTCCTTTCTTATCAGGTTGCAGCATGGCGATGGGCAGAAATGGGAATGTAAACAGCTGTTGCTTTCTTGCAAGTATTCAGAGCACAATGGCGTAATTCTGTCTAAAAAAAGCCTGCTAATTTGAACACTTTTTCAAACCAGGTTCTAATATCAGTATTACTAGAAAAATAAATGAGTAAAAAAAGTAAATATTCAGCATTTGTTTAACATTAAACAGCTATCCACAAAAGAGGAAAATTTTCCATTATTGTCAGGAACAAACTTGATTAAAGGAATTAAATCCTTAGAATAAATAATTTCTAATGATTTCCAATAATTAAAAGTGTGTTTTAAAGTCCAAAAGTTGTCTGTTTGTTTTAATGGGACAGAGACTTTAAAAACTCTAATTTATGACCTTAAATGGGAGTTACTAAATGAAAAAATAACCCTCCCATAATAACAAATACTAATACTGACGCTGAAAAAAATCCATACTTCTAAAATTAAAAAAGTGTTTTTAGAAGTTGTGTGGCACAAGCAATGCCCAAGAGCCCTTGGCAAAAACGGAGAACAGACTGCAGAAACTTCCAGCTCCAAATTGTTGGGTTTGGGGTTTTACTTCCATTTTAATTCCCATTTATAAATTCAGTAGGCAACCATGGGAAAAAAAATATCCTTCCACAAATGCCAGCAGTTGTTCCTGACACAGACAGGTTAGCACACTCAAACAAGAGGACATCAGAGCAGGGGAAAATCTCTCTTCACCATCACCAAGACTTTCCAACACAGTGACAGAGGAGAAGAAATGAAACGCAGACATTTTTTACTATGCATTTAAGTCATCCCAGTCTTTCCAAGTTAAGTGGAGTTTAATATTTTCTCTGGACTGCCAAGTAACTCCTGTCAGAAAACCACATGCACTTCGACATAATAAGCAGCCTCTGCTCAAGATCTTTCCCCAAGAAAGAATTACACACCTCACCCACGGGCAGGGTGGTCTGTCACATTAATGCTGAAGTCTTTTTGGCAGGGCAGAGAGCATGGATGAGTGCCTGGCGCACAGATAAAAATAAAAATAAGAAAAAGAAAGAATTCTGCAGCACTTCCAGCACTTCATAGCCTGAAGCTAAAAACACTAAAAAGCCCCTCCCAAAAATCCCCTCTCATCTTTTGTGCCTCCAAACCCCCACTCACCCTGCTGAGTATCTCAGCAATGAAACATCTTTACTAAGCTACATAAACCTGAACAAATGCTGAAGTCATTTGTGACTGTAAAGAGAATATATAAAGCTTAAAAAAAAAAATCCAGCTGTGGAATATATCACAAACTGTTGCGTCGTGAAATCCTGGCTCAGTTGTCCCACCGCGGGAGACACCCTCCATTGGGAAGCTGCCGGTTCACTTAGGTTTTTCCTCATGGTTGCTTGGCGATACAGAGCACCAGGTACTGCAGGGTCCTTCAGCGGCTCTCCCTGCTGCATCAGTACAACACGACCCTGATGGACAACGGCATGAACAGCCTCTGCCCTCGGCAGATTGGGGCTCTCAAACACCCACCAACAAACCACGCTGTCCTGCTTCGCTGCCTGCCTCGTCAACACCGTGATAGTCAAACGTGTTCAAAAATATCCCTTTCTGAACGTGTGCTACAGTGCAACATTATCACATTTCCCTCAAACAAGGGCTCCAGATGAATAATGTATCTTCGTTTCATTATGACTGCTCTCACTCGGAGGCGGTATGAAACAGGGCTGGGTTTCCTTTGCTTGCTGAACGCGGAGGTGTTCAGATTAGATTCAATTTCAGAAGCCTACTTCTTCCTCCGAAATAAATGGAAACTAGATGCTACTTAACTACTTTTCTTTAAAAAAAGAAAAATCTTGCTTTCTTAAAGATAAAATTAACACAAAACCTATTAATCATAAGTGATAATACGATTAAGGATACTAGGGGATTAGGATACAGCTGGGACCTACAACGTTAGGCTGCTTCAAAAGAGAAATCGCTGTTTACAGACTCTCACTAATAAGCTGTGCAATTTAGAGTTAAGTTTGTTTCAACACTTAAACAGAGGTTTCAACCGAAGAGTGGTTGTCCATATGTCTGTATCCCAGCACAGACACCGGGTGAACTCACCCAGTTCTCTGCAGCAAACAACTACAGCTTCTGCATCGATCCCTGACCAGAGCAAGAATGCTGTTGTAAAAGACACCGACGATTCTTCCTACAGAACACTGCTTCCAGTTCTTGTCACCACGCTGCTGAGGAAAGAGCAGATATGGTCCGCTAGAGAAAGCTGGGTAACAGTGTATTGCACAAGAGAAAACTAAAAGACTGTGGCTTGGCTGAGTAACGGGGGTTACATGAATTAAACAGCCATTTCACACAACGCCAAAACAGCAGAGGGTTTGTGTTAAGAGATCAGAACATGTATCCTAAATTCTGTGGAATGATCAAAGAAAAATAGCAAGGGGAAAGAAAAGGCAAGATTAATTTCAAAGCCCGCTGAAGGAGTGAGCACGCCCTAACGCCACGGCTTTGCAAATTGCAGCTACGCCAGTTCTGCCGAACACTCCTTCCCCATCATCTTGCGGTGCCCGACGTCTTGCAATTTTACCTTGCTCTGAATGCCCATACTTCCAGTCTCCTGCCATGGATTTAGAGGGATGCAATAACCCACAGCATCATCTGAATCATAAGAAAATTTCTCACAGAAAACTAGATCTTTTTACCCTGTTACACTTCCAGGCAACCAAATCAGAAACTTTGAGCATCTTCCACTCATTTACATCGCTTAACTCTGACTCAACACTTGCTTCTTGCATTTTTCAGTCAAAAGCATATAAAATTACATATTCTAATACATTATTCACAAGTGATAGTTGGAGGAAGGAGACGCAGGCTATTGTGTTATGGGACTAGGAGCTCTCTACACCATTTGACTAAGAGAGCAAAGCACCCCAAAGAAACCCTCTGCAGTAAGGCCAGAGAGAATTAGCCAGGGAAGCAGAGCTTCGACCTGATGTGGAAGAACAACTAGTTGTTCAACCAGCTGTCCAAAACCCACACCATTCAACTGGAGCTCACCAGAAATTTCCATACAAAGCAAGTCTTTGTTAAAGAAAAAGGCAGTGGGTTGAGTTACAAACTTCCTGGTTTAAAACACTGAGTTTAGGATATGCGTCTCAAGTCCCAGGCAGAGTCCCACAGGTGATGGAAACCTGCTAAGGTGACAGCAGGCCCTGCGGATGTGGCAGCACTTGCAGCTGCCCACTGAAAATGATGCCCACTGACCCTGTCAGGACCTCGGAGCTCCCAGCTTAGCAGAATGTATGGGGTTTGTGTGGCAAGGTTTTGGTAGCAGGGGGGCTACAGGGGTGGCTTCTGTGAGAAGCTCCTAGAAGCTTTCCCCGTGTCTGAGAGCGCCAATGCCAGCCGGCTCCAAGATGGACCTGCCGCTGGCCAAGGCCAAGCCCAAGCCCATCAGCGACGGTGGTAGCACCTCTGGGATAACATATTTAAGAAGAGGGAAAAAGTTGCTGCACAACAACAACTGCAGCTGGAGAGAGGAGTGAGAACATGTGAGAGAAAAAACCCTGCAGACACCAAGGTCAGTGAAGAAGGAGGGGAGGAGGTGCTCCAGGCACCAGAGCAGAGATTCCCCTGCAGCCCGTGGTGAAGACCACGGTGAGGCAGGCTGTCCCCCTGCAGCCCAGGGAGGTCCATGCTGGAGCAGATATCCACCTGCAGCCCGTGGAGACCCCACGCCGGAGCAGGTGGATGCCCAAAGGAGGCTGTGACCCCGTGGGAAGTCCGTGCTGGAGCAGGCTCCTGGCAGGACCTGTGGACCCACGGGGGACCCACGCTGGAGCAGTCTGTTCCTGAAGGACTGCACCCTGTGGAAGGGACCCATGCTGGAGCAGTTCGTGAAGAACTGTAGCCCGTGGGAAGGACCCACGTTGGAGAAGTTTGTGGAGGAGTGTCTCCTGTGGGAAGGACCCCACGCTGGAGCAGGGGAAGAGCGTGAGGAGTCCTCCCCCTGAGGAGG
Source organism: Fregata magnificens (assembly GCA_013389945.1). Taxonomy (NCBI): domain Eukaryota; kingdom Metazoa; phylum Chordata; class Aves; order Suliformes; family Fregatidae; genus Fregata; species Fregata magnificens. Next base: position 14,669 of record WAAD01037412.1, read on the forward strand.
AAGGAGCAGCAGAAACAACATCCCTGTCCACCTGCGCCACTGTGGGGGAGGAGGTAGAGAATTCAGGAGTAAGGTTAAGCCTGGGAAGAAGGGAGGGGTAGGAGGAAGGTGTTTTAAGATGCAGTTTTTATTTTCTCTCCCGTCCAGCTGAGGAAGAGAGTGATAGAGCGGCTTTGGAGGGCACCTGGCGTCCAGCCAGGGTCAACCCACCACACAGGCATTTTAAAAAGGTATTTTTTGATCAATCTCGAGCATCACTTTTTAAGTACATTTTGTGCAGCGTCTAAAAAAAAAAAATGTAATAAACGGTAACTTTGCACTGTGTTCTGTAATTTCTGATAATGCTTACGGATAGCCTGCAGCCAGAGTAAGGGCTCCCCAGGAGACAATTCCAGCTGACCTCAGGGAAGCCCCAGGCTATGAGAAGCAAAACTGGAATAGGAACGGGAAAGGAGAGCACTCACCACCTCTCAACAAGAGGAATTCAATCAGAAAATGTCAATCTGAAAACGTTTTTTAATGTACACATAACAGAAAATAAAGAAACCTTACTTTCAAGAGTAAGAAATTGCCATTGCAACCATCTAGTGTAAAATTGTGGACTCTGACTCAAAGTGCAGGAGGAAGAGTTAAACTGGTTTCTTTATGAGAAAACAAGTTTAGGCATTTGCATGCAGAACACTTTTATGACCGCTAGCACATGGGAAACCCACTCGACTGTACAGACACATTGAAAAACCTGGGGTCATCACTTAAGCATTTGTCTATATGCAGTTGAGACTTGTTAATATTGATAACAATAGAAGTTTTTATCCCTCGCATGTTACAGAAGGAAAAAGACAAACAGGAAGAACAATTACCTTTAGTTCTCGTGACTTTTATTGTGTACTCTGACATGGGCACCTTGCTATTTAGTCGTCTTTGTCCCTCTATGTGCCATGGTAAAAAAATATAGTTACACTTCTGCAAGCATCGCTGGTTGTTCACTGGCACTTTTACAAGTAGTGGAAATACACATAACATTTTAATTAATCACATTCTTCTTACAGTTAAGAAATGAAAGCTAGGAGCACATTCTACCCTATTTCCCAGAAACATCCAGAATTTCCTAAAATATCCTCCAATATTATAGAAGTTAATTTTTTGCAGCCTTCTGGCCCTTACTGATCAAATAAAGTTGTGCTTTCCATTCTAAAATATGTTCCAACACAATTATTCAATTCTAATATAAATCTGCATTATATACATAGATACATATGCAATGAAGATAATTTTATATATATTATTATTACATACACATATTCTTATACAATTATAATTGGACTGGGAGAAAGGAAATGATAAGCTATATCACGCTGTCTCATGCCTCTTAAATAGGTAAGAATTATAAGCATCTCATGGAAATCTCCACAATTTGTAAAATCTCGGTAAGCACTGAAATTTCCTCAAACGCTCCAGGAAATAAGCAGCGCAAGACAGCACGCCATACTACTTCAGCAGAAGAAACAATTTCACAGTAAGACTTCCTATTTAAACACAGTATTTCATGCGTATTTCCTAATCATTCTGTTCAAACCACAATACCAAGAAGGGGTCAGAGGAGAAATATATAAAAGCTTTGTTATACTTTTATCGGCATTTCTAACAGGAGCACTTTTGTGCCACGCATATATTTTCATCCGAGCAAAGACAGCACTGTTATTCAGTTAGATTCTTGGATATTCTACATTTAACCTTTTTTGACAGGAAGCCTCTGATCTGGCCAAATGCTGTTAAAATAAGGAGAGAGATCCAAATCCAATAACCAGGTGGTTTTTTCAGCTGCTGTAAATACAAGCAGCTTACAGCTGGTTTCATGTTGATTGTACTTTAGGCATCTCTTCCCACTGCTCCCAGATTCTCCACGAGACTCAGAAACATTTCAGCTGCTTCCTGATACGCTCCTGTTAAATTACACTTCTGCCACTCTGTTGCACTGAGGACGCTGTCCAAAGACAAGCACTAATATTTTGGTTTTCTGTTCTTGTATTTCTGCATGAGAGCTCTATAAAAATGCGTGACCACATGAACCCCCTCCATAAAAATAGGACTGAGGCCACAGAATCCCTTCTACTGTCTATTTTTACAAATATTGACGCATTGAGGCAAATCAATTCATTGTATTCCACAAGGGTATCAATGCATTTTAGCTTTCTCCAAGTATTTGAACACAAAGATTATTACAGTCTAACCAAAACACGTGAATACAGTGGAAGAGATTTTGTACTCACTTAATTCTCAACATATTTCGCAGCATCTAATTTTAGAAAAGAAAAAAAGATACAGCCCTTCTCCTAGTGTGTGAATATTGGTTTTCAAATCTATTCCTTCTTTTTTTTATGCTTCTAAGAAAACCTCCTCAGATTTAGTTTATGTAAATTCTAAAAATAGGGCAATTGTAACTTTCTGCAATAGAAACAGTAATAAAATGATTCCGCAGAGAGATGAATTATTTACTCTGCATAAAGTTCCTCCAAAGAGGCTAAGAATATTGTGTTCCTGGTTCACCAGAGGAAGTGACAATAAAATATTCTGAAATCATCTAAAATCAGTTATGAGAACAATTTGCTGAAGCTGCTGTGAAGACAGCAGATGTGAAGGTTAAATAAAACTGAAGCAAGGAAGCCTCCTTTTTTAAATATGGTTTATGAAATAACGACAACAGCTTCTATCCAAATTCCAGGCTTGGGACATAAGTAGGAATAAAATAAAGTTGTTTAAAGTTTGCCTCTGGCTGTGGTGGTGTCGGCTCAGTACTGCTGAGAACCCTCAATACTCATTTATGTCAACAGGCATTAACAGTTCTTAGAGCAGGATTAAGTGCTTTCTCTTCTGGCCTCTTCACCATTCAAGCATCAAATGCAAGGTGTTACAGATTGTGTGTTTGGTACACCTCAAGAAATAATACGCTCATCTACATGAAGAAAAAGCACAGCTCTGATATTCAGCACTATAGTGCTTGGGTCTCTAAATAAGAAAAAAAAAAAAAAAAAGAAAAAAAAGCCCTCTCATGTAGAAATTTTGGGCTGTGCACTGTCGTGCCCACCCCAGTTCTGACAGTTCTGATCTAAAACAGTAGCTGAAAAATCTCCACAACATAAGGACCAACTGAAAACACTTCCTGGGGGGAAAAAAAAAGCTAAAAAAGAATTGGGTGGGGTTTCCCAGCCTAAGATGCAGTTGCCTCCCAGATTCTGATGCTGTAAGTGCTGGTCTGGACTCCAAACTATTTCAAAACTACACGTCTCAGCCTCTCGGAGACCTTGCCTAGATCACCACTACCGAATTTCTTGGCGTAACAGACATCAAAGTGCTTTATAACATCTGCTTATGCTCTCTTTGTGTTCCGATAATTTAAAAAGGGCAGTCTCAATCACTCTCAAAAACTCTATTTAGCATACAGTTTGACACAACTTTAGAGTCTATGTAAGTAAGAAAAACCCTACAAAAAATAAAAAAAATCTTGGCTGAAGAGCCTGTAACAATAAAAAAACCAAACCAGAAATTAAAAAGAAAAAGGAAAAAAAAAAAAAAACCAAACCCAAAACCAATCAACCCTTGGCTGAAGATCCAAGGGAAGCAATGGATTTTAAACACGCAAGGGAAAACAAATCTCTTTTTATTATGGAAAATACAACTCGAGAGTTGACTAAAGAGTGTGAAATCAAATGTCAGTCAAGCAAAAAAAGAATGCAGTGGAATGACTTCATTCCCTCTCGTTTCATAAAGAAAATGTAAATATAGAGCATTTAATTTCTCAATAAAGAAATGTTCTTTTTATTGAAATGTTAAGCAGGGATTAAAGATACAATAGGTTATAACTCAATCCTTAGTGATGTTTGGTTTTCTTGAAGCATCATGGGATATTTTGGCATGAGCGGTTTTTTTCTTGGTTACCTCCTCAAAATCAGGTTCCTTTAATTATACACAGTTTTTGTCATTCAAAGCAAATTCAGTTTATTACTGTCTTTTTAATGCTTCTTGAAGTACAGTTGAACAATACTCAGAAATAGTGAAAATCGCAGCTTTGAATTGCTAAATGACATGTTCTCACAAAAGATCCGAGGGTGCCAGAGACCACACATTCAAAGTCCTAATATTAAGATAGGCAACTTAGCCATACAAGTCTTTACACGGCTTACTTTTCTTTCTCTGAGAAAATACTCTCAGAAGCAAAGTTATACCCTATGCAACATCAAATATAACGTGAGCCTCTTCTGTAAAAAACTGTGCATCCAAGCAGGATTTAATGCCTACATTGAGCATGTATTGCTCTTCTAGCTGATCCTGACAAATGGTACTGCAAACCATTTGTATGCCTCCAACCCAAGTAAACACATCAACAGACCAAGTAGAAAATAGCTCCAGTGAGTTTGCTGTTACCGCAGAACATCAAACAAACCTCCTGCTAACTGCAAACATCAAGCTGCCAAAGCAACTGGGGTTTTTTCCTGTTAAAATGGTCATGCAAAACACACTTAGCAATATTTCATGAGCACGTTCAGGCCAGACAAAAGATGGGAGCAGGATTTTAGCAGGACACTTTAATTAACTTGTTAAAGTAAGACCAAAGGGGCTGGTCAGAGACGCAGTGGGTACAGTCCGACTCTCAGGCTCCCAACGCGGCAAGTCAACATGCTATCGCAGAACTGGGGGCTGCATTTAAACAAGTCACCTTCCAGTTTTGGGAGGGGGGTTTTGGTTTTTTTCATACCTGGCTGTGACAGGTATGCACACACACTGCAGATCGACAGGCGACTTCATCTGGGCTCCACCCGAGGGGATGGAGGTGTTCCTGCGCCTCCCCTCATCCCACGGGGATGCAGGCTGGCGACGTACGCAGCTTCCCTGGCCTAACGCCTGGGGCGGGAGACACAGTTTTGGAAGCCGAACTGCTCTTGGCCTCGAGATCGAACACTGGCTCCCTCAGGTCTCCGTCCCAGACTGATACAGGGATGAGTGAGTGTGTGGGTACATGTCTCTGCATCGGTGTGTTTTTATTTTACAGCCTCTTCAACAACCCTTTCAACTGGCTCCTGGAAAAACTCTTCCCATCAGGGAACTGTCCAAGTCCTAAAATGGAACTGCAACTCACACTCCTACCTTGTGGTTTCAACGGGAAACGTAGATTAGAGAAAGGCTTTAGATTAGAGATGGCAACCCAGAATAAATGAACGCAAAGCTAAGTATTTTTTCCCCAGACAAACCTCCGTCTGTTCACTGGTGGGACACACTACAAGCTCACACCTGAACACTCCTTCTGTTATGAATGGCATCTTCACAAAAACACCATCAGGTAAACAAGAGAAGTTCAGAATCTTTAATGGCATCCATCAAACAACTGTCAGCATCTTCTCCTCTGAAAAGAGACTCTTAGGAGCACCATAAGGTGTTTCTTCAGAGGGGTGTCTTTATCAGGTGGGTGAAGAGACACCCAGGACCCCTCTCCCTGCCCGGTGCCGTTCCCCTCTGCCTCCCACATCCACACACCAGCTTTACGGAGATACAGAAGCACAGTAGGACCTCGCTGACCTGAGTGTGACTGCACCTACACAGGGGAGGTGGAGAGGTTCTCCGAGAAAGTTTAAGCCTTTCTTTGACGAGCCCATGCCACACGGCAGACTTGCCGCACGCAGAAGAGGGACAGGCCTATGCCAGGAGCCAGCACGGAGCCCCAGTCCTGCGCCTGCCACCGCAGCTGCCTGCCCCTGGACACAGCAGCTTTCTCCTAACTTTAAGACTTACTGATAAAGGCTCTTTCTTATCATTGGCTTCCTTAAGCAGCTATGTTCAACTCATAAAAAATTGCAGTGTCCCAACCTCAGCATCATCCGCTCCCAAATCTGACACATTTGTGAACAATTTCTGAATTAAATGGTTTCTAAAAGTCAAGGCTCATGGTCACTGCTTTTTGGCTTAAAAGGCCTGTTAGCAAATCAAAAGCATTCTCTGGCAAAAATACCTTCTGTGACTACTGTTTTCTGGTACTTCAGTTATTGTGGTGGCTAAAATCGAACGAATCTCCTGTAATATCCTGGTAAAGGATTGGAGCTGTTTAGCAGAGTAGGCTGCTACTTGATGGCTCCATAATTACACCGCATTATTTGCGGATGCTTTTCGCTGAAAATGAATCTTTAACCACACTAACAGTGAAAATGTTCATGACAGCAAATTGCTGTCACAGTTGCATCATTATGAACACACAATTTTGTGATCAGAAGTCAGGCGGTTCTCCAGAGTTAAATGACTTTATTTTTCCACTCTATAGAGTGAAAGATAGGAGACGTCAGAAGGACACTGGAGTAGATAATCTGAGTAAAGCCGCAGTAAGGAACCGGAAAACCCACACATCCCAAAATTGTCAATGGGTGTACAAAGGAAACAAGAAATAGCACACAGTAGCTCTCTGAAAGTATTTCTATCAGACGTAGATACCCAGGAGGAAAAACAAAGCTCCATCTGCTTCAGTAACGTATCTCCTCTAGTGGCTGGGAGCACTTGCCTTGGGTATTTCCCTGCAAGCAAGAAAGATACGAACATTCTTGTCTCTATGCTAAAGGTTAGATCTAAACGACTATGATTAATAGCCCCTGACAAAGAGAACAGAACCACCAAGCTCACATCTAGAAGGTAATAAATAAAGACCTCGAAATAATTGAGCAGCATATGACCTATTATATCACCTATCAAAGACACGCAACTGAATATCCAAAGAGAAAAGGAAGGTCAACTTAGACACATTTCAGGTGTTGAAAACCCAAAGTAATCCTTTGGCTGTAAGCGCAGTCCTAATACGCTGCTCTAAGGACAATATTAAAAATAACCTTCAGATTTACTAGCCATGGTTTGTGAAATACTGGAAATTATAGACAAAGTTGACAGCAAAACAGATAAGGGACAACACCCAATATTTTGAATAAGATAACCCTATTTGCAGTTGCATTTCTTTTTTGCAAAACAAGCTAAAAACTTCAGCAAAAGTGATTCTACAATTTCCCACCAGGTTGTTAGAGAGAAATAGTTTGCCCATATGACACATTCTTCTACAACTCTTTCGATATGAACCAGTTGGACCCGTGCAGCCAAAAGACCTGTGCACCTCCAGCAGTAACAGAACCATATGAAGAAAGAGCACATACATACTCCATCAGTCATATTAACAGCGCACATCTCTGTCCCGTTCCCTTCACCCCATCCAAGCTTATCCTCACGTTGGAGTCCAGAGCGTAAAAATCTGAGAGAATCCCTGCCTCAGCACCATCTTTTCTCTTTGCCTTTAAACTCTACAAATACAAGAAATAGCTGAGCCTCAAAGATCTCAGCATACACATGTTCACACATCTGTTTGGAGTTTGTCTGAGGAATGCTCTGAAGGCTGTTTGCACTGGGCAGTCTTTAGCTAAAGGTTGCTAAAATGAGAACAATTTTTCCTGTGACTGATGTTCAGTTACCAGGACCCTGGTCCTTCTGCCCGTGAGAGCTGTAGCAGCATCGGCTGGACAGGTTACGCTTGCAAACAGGGAACACACTTCAGTTGCTCCTGTTCCAGGGATTGCCGCTATGGCAGACTACCTCTTGCTGTAGATTGCAACCATACCAAATCCAAAAGAAATGTAAAGAAAAGAATGCCATGTATCAAGAGAGTTTCTGCAGAAATCTCCAAACCTGCCTTTTTGCATATGTGACAGAGTTTCCTAACTAGGCCATTCATCTTAATATGTTTTCACACAACTAACACTAACCAGAAATTATGTACAGCTCGGCTCTTCCGAATGCATGTAACATCAAAAAATGTGTCAGGTATCTCAAACAACAATCTGTTAGGAATAGCAGAGTCTATATATAGTTTAGTATCTCCTGAGCTCAGATGCATATTAGCAGCCTGGTTTAGCTGTAACTACCACAGGATTTATCATACTGTCATCAGAAAGTTTGCCCACTCTTTACATATTTGGAATTTTATGTTATCTGATATGATATTCAGGGAACACTGGATTTTATACACAGTGTACACTCCATCACATTCAACAATTAGTGCAAGCTGCTATAGTATTCCCTATTTCAAAGTTAAAAGTCTAAAGAGCAAAATGTTACGCTTTCAGAAATGAATACTGACTTGACTTGGACTATTTTCACAGGACATCACTGAATAAATCTTGGAGCTGATTTACAGAGACATCCCTTCCACACAGCTCCTATCAAAAACAAGCAAAACATAAGCCGGGTTTGGTCCACACTGTTTATACTAATTTCCAGTTTGCATCACAAAAATAGATGATCTGTAATCGTGGCCTGTCAGCTTGGTTCAACAAAATGAACATTTCTTTTAGTTTATGTATACCTCCACCATCTCTGTATATTGGTTTAATAAAACAGTAGTTAATCTAAATAAGAATGTTAGCCTTCTGTCTCAAAATAATACACCCAAGTTTCAGGAACACTTAATTTTAGAACATATATGGATGATGAACGACACAAATATTTACAAGTTTTAAAATAAATTAAACAGGGGAAAAAAAATACTTTGCAACTGAGCTGTTTGATCCTCCTCGCACAGCCACAGTCTGTGTTTTTGTAGGTAGACACTTTCTCTCCACGCCAAACGTCCTTTCCCTTGACACTGTCATTTCCTGCACACTTTGAGACAGAAGATGAATGTTTAGTGTAGAGCATAACTGTGATTAAGCTCCCAGGGCATTCTTCATCTGTAGTCCAGCTGGTAGCGCATCTCCACTGCTCCTCTCTCTCCTATGGGAGAAGTCTCTAAATGATGTACAGAGCTTTGCAGAAAGGTGTTGGATTTAAAAACTCAAAAGACCCTCCAAAACTTATGCTCTCAATACGTTATCCCTTATTAAGGAATAAAAAGTGAAAAGTGTTATGGCTCTGCCCAATCTCAGGAATTGTCTTTTACAGAAAAATGCATTAAAAGGGAATTGAGCTTTCACCTGTTTGTTATGTTTTGATATTTAATTCATAGTCGAGAGAAGTGTTTCTCTGAACTTTATGAAACAGTAAAGTATGTTTTTATAAAGATGAAAACAAATACCTACGTTATTACCACCTCTCACTAAAATCTTCTGAACCAGGCACCACAGCCACATCCCCTCATGCAAAACTCAGCAGCAACACAGCAAAGCACAAGGAAGCTCTGTTTCTTTTCATGCCACTATTTGCCCTACCACACCACAAACAGAACAACTTTTACAAACTAGCACTCAACTCTCCCATGTACCCATCACAGGGTGGCAGCAAGGAGTACTAAAGGCAGGGTGGACCTATTTAATTATTTCAAGAAGCACAGGAGAAACAAGTCCAAGTTAAAGTTCTCAACCAGAAATTAGCCCATCCTGTCTCCCAGAACTACAAGCCTTTTACAGTCTCAAATAAGTGGATTATAAATTACTTTAAAACATCAGTTTTCAAAAAGCTGTATGGTTTTTAACCTGTGCTGCCCAAATAGCACATTCCACAGCCAAGATATCAATCATCTACACAGCTGTCTACGCCGAGGACAAAGGCTACCCAAGTGCAAAGTGTCTCTGCTATCTCTATGTGTCCAGGAAAAACTGAAGTCCCTTCTCAAAAATCTCCCAAACATCTGCATATTCTCATCTTTGAGCAAATGGTTTCCTTCTAGCAGTTGTGCCTGTCATATGCTCTCTCTTCCCTTGCTAGTTTGGTATCCTTGCAATTTCCACAGAGTCACGGGATGGGTGACATTGGAAGGAGATGTAGTCCAACACCCTGCTCAAGCAAGGGCAGTGGCAGCATTTTGCTCAGGACTGTATACAGTCAGGTTTTGAATATTGCCACGGTGATCTCCAGCGTTCTACAACCCTCGTAGATCTTTCTTTTATATGTAAATGGATTTTCTTGTGTTTTTATTTGTACCCGCTGCCTCTTGTCCTGCCACTGGGCACCACTGAGAAGAGCCTGGCTCTGCCTTCTTTAGTCCCCTTCATCCAGTGTTCATACACACTGATAAGACCCGCTGAGCCTCCTCTGCTCCAGACTGGACAGTCCCATCTCTCCCATCCTCTCCCCATGTGTCTGATGCTCCAATCCTTTAATCAACCTCATGGCCCTTTGCTGGACTCATTCCAGTAAGTTATGCCTCTCTTGTACTGGGGACCTCAGCACTGGACACAGCCCTCCAGATATGTCTCCCCACTGCCCAACAGAAGGTAAGGCTCCCCTCCCTCAGCTTGCTGGCAATGCTCTACCTAACCCAGCCCAGGATGCTGTTGGCTGCCTTTGCTGCAAGGGCACGTTGCTGGCTCGTGGTCATCTTGTCCCCCAGGACCCGCAGGTCCTTTTCTGCAAAGCTGCTGGAGACCTGGCCAGCCCCCAGCATGTATTGGTGCAGGGGGTTATTCCTCCCCAGGTGCAAGATGTTGCTGAGCTTCATGAACACATTGGCCTATTTCTCTAGGCTGGTGAGGTCCCTCTGAACAGTAGCAAAACCGTCTGGTGCAGCAACCACTCCTCTCAGTTCTGTATCTTGAAATTTTCACCTTCTGAATTTGGAGGCTAAAGCAAAGTTAGATGCAGAAACTAGGGGGACTTTCTGTTAAAGAAAAGTAAATCTGTAGTCTGCAGCTCAACATATTTCCCTTCCACACTACCAGAATGTCTTCAACAGAAACGAAAGATTTCCTTTAAGCTTAAATTCACTCATATAACCACTCAACTTAAGTGTAATCACTAGAATAAGATTACGCCGAGAAGTCTCCCTTTGGGTCTAGCTTCCATCTGGGATTTTTGTTTTACATTTTCCAGTTGTCTGCAGCAGGAATATCTGTTATACACACAGAACAACTACATCTAGCAACACCCAGTTATTCAACTAACAGACTTCTGCTTTGCAGGGAAAGAGGTTAGTGGTAATCTAGATAACATTTATTTTACGACTGACTACAGTATATTCTATGCAGAACACAAAGACTATCAGATGCGCATTCTTATTCCCAAATTAAGCTCTGCAAACTACCTACTCCTTTAAAAAACAGGCAACTTAAAATTTCACCCATCCAGTCTTGATTTTCCCTCCCCCTCGCTCCTTCTCTATCGCTGGTATCTGTTAAAGCTGTCAAATATCTCCTTTCCTGACACTTCCTAACCTCAAACACTCCTACAGTCTCTAACCTCCAACCACTTCCCTTACATTTGCAGCCATGCATTGCTATACACGTATAGACCTTAGCTATCAATTTATGCATGGATGCCTTGCAAAAACGTTTCCACATTTGCATCTGTCTGCTAAAGGGTCTACAATTCACAAGCTGGAAGTTTTCCTCCTTACACAAGCATGTATCCAAAGCTGCAGTACAACAACATTGCAGCCCAATCTAAATTCAGTAATGGAGACGGGGGCAGCCCAAATCCCACTGCATAGCAGAGAATGCCCTATTTAATAAGCCACAGAAAAATTTCTTAATTAGGCAATCCATAACAGACAGCAAGATCACCAAATCACAAGTGTTTCCAGCAATACTGTATAACATGCAGCAGGAGTAAACTCCTGTGCTAGAATGCAGTCAACTTTTCAAAAATACTATTGCCTACAAAGTTTCTTCTTTTTATTTTTTTTTTTTTTCATACTGTCTTGTGTGGTTGCATAAAATCCTTCTGTGAAACTGAATCTAACACCCCTTCCATCCGCCCGTTAATTAAGGAAAAACAGAAAATGTGGAAAGATTGCATTATGTTAAAGCAGAATGTACCAGTTGTATAAGAGCCTTTGGAGAATTTCCAACTCTATTGAAACTTCCCTCTTCAGAGGGAGGGGGAAAAAAAAAAAGGGTCAGAAAAGGCCTAAATTACCTTTCTGATTATGGAAAGGCTTTACACAATTCACATCACACATTTAAAAAAAATCCTCAGAAGCTAAGCAAGGTTTCACAGGAGCCTGAAGCACTGTGAATTCATGAAAAATGAATTTAATCGCCAAAGCTGAGACTAGGAAGAACTGCTCTACATAACAAAACAGTTCTCAGCTGCATTATTAAAATCATTGCTTAAAAGATCAATTTATTTCAAAGGGTTGAGACTCTGCATTACACGTTATCAAAGACACGTGATCTAAAAGAAGTCCTTATCAAGCACAGTGCTCGTCTGCTATAACTGTAACTGTGTTATAATTGAAATACTTAAGATCATTTTATGTATTTGTGGTTTTATTTTTATCGAAATGTAGACATAAGATGGCTGCAAAGTCTGTTAAAGACAGAAAATGGCAGGATTGATAATACCAACATACAACTTGCCTAACTGTAATAACCTTCATATTTCTTTAAACTTTTGATATAAACCATTAGATTCCATCTAGTCTCTATTCTTAGCCAAAAACTGTAACCTGAAGCACACAAAATAAACTGTACATACCCAACAGCTTTAATCAAAACACACCCTTCAACAGTTTCAGATAGGTTCCAGAAGACTAATACCAAACATGAAGGTAGGGGAAAATCACTGCTCCCCTTACCAGCAAGGATTTCTCCCCCACATGGAAGGAAGCCTATGCTACATATGCCACGCATTCTGCACGATGCTCATGCAAGAATGAGAATAATTAAGGACTGAAGCCGATTCCTACGCATCTTCTCAGAAAGCATATAGAAAACCAAACAATCAGAAGGTGTAAGAGCTTTGCTTCTCAGTACCACACTTCTTCCCCGCCTCACTTCTCATGTTCTGCTGATAAGAGTTCAAATTAAAAACAAAACAAAACAAAAAAAGGCCAAATTTAAACAATTATGCCGAACTGGAAGAAGAAATAAAGGAACTACAAAATGAAAGAATTCCGTGCCCCCAACTAGACCATAATAAGATTAATGTAGACATTTGGCCTATGGATTCCACTTAAATGTAATCTACATGACCAAGAAATGCAATTTTATTTTAGAAGACCATACTGCCTCACAGTATCTACCATGTTTTCTGACTCCGCTTAAAAAAAAGTCATCACTCAATATGATTTATGTCTCTCCAGTTTTCTCTCTTCTTTTAAACACACATCTCGCTACAAAGGCACTCGACAATGAACTGCCCAGCTCCTTTACTATCCCACCATCTGTATTTGCCTCCACTTAAAAGATGTAATTCTGAGAGCCTACTATTTGTGAAATACTCTGACCTAAATCTTTATAATGAGGTTTCGGACCTATAAATAACAGAAGACCCCCGCCTTGGTGCTTCACTAACTGCGCTATCACTTCCCAGTAACTATGGGAAACCAGACAAAATCTGAACCCATTCATCAAAACATAGCAAATACTTCTCCTTTCAGTTAGGGAGATTGTCCTTATAGTATCTAAGTCAGTAAACAGAATGCCACTTCCCACTGTTACGACGTTAGATCATTTATTATACCTGCTGATAGCAAGCCAAAAACAAGTAGAAAAGAAAAACAACCTGCCACCCAAAATAATAATCGTAAAAAAGAAGTCTCTTTCTCGTTCCATTTAGGAAGCATCGGCACTTCTGAAATGGAACAACAAGTGTTTGCCGTGACAAGTCCTGCTATATATGTTAAAGAGGGACTAACTATTAAGCTGAAGTTTCCAACACAAATGTGCAATAATCTGTTTTTAAAATACAACGGGTATACACTCAAAATGGCAACTCTAGTTTGATAAATTTAGGCTTGCTGATTTGGAGATGCGTGCACAAACCTGTTTACTTTGGTAATTCAATTTCCTAATAATTAGCTACAAGTGAAATGCTAGGAATGCAACGAGGACAGAAGACTGCAAAGTTTTTACAGAATATGGTTTTAATTGCAATATAGGCCCTCAAATAAGTATGCAGAGATAAACTTGGAAATGACAAGTGTATTAATATCTACTCATTTATAAAGAAATTTGCTCCCAAGTTTGTACTGAACAACAGCTCCTTCCCCAAATATTACCAGCCTGTTTCTTCTGGTTCTCTGGCAGCCACTCTCTGAATTGGAAAGCTCCAATAAAGGCTGCCTTTATTTTAACATCTGTTATCAAAGTTTGCTAGCCATAATAATTGCAGTCATGCTCCAAAAATAAGTAAAAGAAAAATTAAAGGCTAACTCCCCATCCTCAGTTTGCTACTACTACGGAATACATTGCTTGGATAAGCTACTATAGACAGTGCAGTACCTTCTGTCATGAAATACCATGGCATAAACTAGAAATTAAAATAAACAGCTGGACTACAAAGATTTCCAGTTAAACACATAGAGTGCTTGAATGCTTCAAGATTCACACCTTCACTGCTCAGTGTCTAAGAGTAACAACTGCTACTGTAGTGCCAGGGATATTTTCTGCAGGATCGGCTGTGAATATCCAGGTATTGAGTTCTACATTCAGGAAGAGGAAAGCCTTTGATCTCCCATCACAGCATTTAATTCACAAATGCTGATGCAACCACCATTCAAGGTTAGGCATAAATCTGATTTCAAGATAAATGATGTCTTTGTGCAATTTAACTTCACTTTTCAACTGCGAATAACAAAACTTAATATTTATGCAAGACCGCACTTAGTCCAAGTAAACAATTCACCTTGAATTTTACCAGTTCCTGAAACACAAGCAACTATTCCATAGCCTATATTTTGCAGCCAGGAGTTTCCACATGGAAGTTAGAGACAAATGGGCTTGTAGGTAATAAATCTTTCATAATTTATAACAACTTTGTAAGAACTGGGAGACAAAGCAGAGGAACTAGTTAGCAAGACTTAGTTTGGAGACAGATTGTGTAATGTGGCCCTCATAATACTTACACAATAGTTTATTGTATACTTGTTATACATACCAAGTACAGTCAAGAAGGAAAAACAAGCCAAGTAAAATTACTATCCTTGTTGCTGTTGTGGATGTCATGATGTGACGGGAAGACAAGAACAGCAGACACAGCAAACTAAAATGCATAAAACCACACCAATGGTAACTAGGTTTTTTGTACATTCTGGATTTGTTTCTCACACAGTGCCACTTGGTTCAAGATTTATGAAATGGCTTAAGTAAGGTAAAGGCAAAAAATCACTTGAAAACAGCATTTTCATTGACATAGCAGGTCCTACAGCAGTGAGCATCATTCTTACGTGAGTACATTACAGCTATACAGTTAGAAAAACAAACAGCACAGATTTGTAGTTTATACAAGGAGCTGAGCTTCATAAGTCTTTAACTAGGAAATTATTAAAACCTGGCAATTTTTACCTCCAGAGGGGAGTATCAGCCTTATCTGTGGGCTCAGCAGTGTTTTCTCTTTATTTGCTGCTTGTCACAATTACAAACTTCCAGTAAGGAACTGGACCAGTCATGGTAATTTAGTATGAGATAAAGATCTATGAAGCCAGATGGTAGCTCACATTCTAACAGCTACAAATTGCTAAACTGGCATGGGAAATCAAGATAGTTATCAATTCACTATTATTATTCCAGGTTTCCCATTCCTTCTCTATTTCTATCTTAACTATTTAAGCCAACCTAGACAGACATTTTAGCCCATGGTTGCTAATTTTCATAGCTAAAGCTAGGTCGAAATGCAGCGATCTAAGTAGGGATGGCGGTTTCAGACAATCTGAACATCTGCGGAACACGCACTGCTGCCAGGCGTAACTGTTTTGTACTCGGTAGGATATTCAGTCATTTCAACCACAGTCACCAACTTCAGTCTACGAATGTAAACATTTTGTCCATCATACGTACTAATGACTTAGGAAAGTCCCTACTTCGGGAACCTTTATGTTTCTACTACACCCAAAATAATTTAAGACATTCATGTTTCACATCCAAAGCACAAATATAAAAATTGATACCACCATCACTGACAAAACCTCCCATTGTTTCATTTGAGCTACTACTTAGCTGAAAAACACATTTGCTGAAATTTGACCAAGTCTGATGACCTCTCCCAGTAATCAATAATCAAGGTAGAAGGAAAAGGTGGTTTGTTTGACCTTTCAAAAGTGTATCAACTTTATTTGGCCAGGACAGCTTTTAAAAAGCTATTTTAGTCTCCAAGGCTTAGACTTGTTGCACAGACTGGACATGTCTGCACAGTGTCCGCATTAGTCTCTTTAAATGCTCAACTGAACAGGACAAGCTCAGAGGAGGAAATGAATTCACACCAGGAGATCCTCTAGTTGATTAACTTCACCCGCAGCCGTGGATGTCAGTCATGTTAATTGGAATCAATACACAGCAGTTAAGGGGGCACAGGGATAATCACGCAGGGCAGGGCGACAGGCCCATCAGTTCTTAAAATAAGCTATCTGTTAACAACTTAGAGCAGCATGTGACAAACCTTCCCTGCAAAGGAATGCAAAGCATCTCTAAAATTCCAATTTAACACACAAATAAAGATAATTTGGCAATACTTAGCTTACAATCTAGCAATAAAGGAACCAGTCATTACAAATTAAATCAATGTTAAACTGATCAAAGTAGTAAAATGAGAAATTAGGCTCCCAGAAAAGCTTATAGGAAATCCTTGATCCAACTTTTACACAAAATAAAAAGAGAAGCTAAGGTCTTAAAATCCTGCCATAGATACTTTTAATTATGCCCAGCTGCAATTTTATTGTACACCTAAGGCTGAAATTCAATGCACAGTTTCAAGAGTGGTAATATGTCAAGAGATGAAAAAGGAATAAAATCCCAAAGATTTTCTACTCTTTAGACGAGAAATCACCCGGGACGTCCATTAGAATAGTCACATCCTAAGCATCTCTTTCTCTCTTGCATCTACGGTCTAGCACCATGCCTTCTTCCTCCCACTCTGCAACCCAGCACGCTATCTTGATCTGCAAGGGCAAGATTTGCAATGTCTGATACACGGGATGTTGGAACAAGACACATCTAAGTGTTATGCCGTACACAGAAAAAGCCTCTTGGATGGACCTCACCAAAAATTCCTGCAGAAAAATACAGTCCTGTTCATAGCACCATTAGTTACCCTTCCTGAAAAGATGGCCTGGTACTGGCACACGGGTATGATACACCAGATGTCAATCCTTGCTGCATAACCTTACATATGAAGTTGAGAAATCTGTTTCGATACAATAGTAACACAAATAATGCACCTATAAGAAACTGCATCTTCATTTCTTTTAGAGTACAAAATACCACTGAACTTCAGCTTCACAAGACAACTTTTTCTTAGCCTTTTAAACACGACACAATACAAAAACGAGCAAATTAACCTTTGGCCAAAGGCTTTTGTGTCTTTCCTCTACTTCTTTAGGGACTGAAATGAATGCCAGATGTTTTATTGAAATGTCTTCATACTTTGAACTACAGCAAATATCTCCAAGAGAGGATCAGCGTATTTTTTTTGTTATTACAAAAGCATCAAACCATATTTAACAGCTTTATATAAAATCTGTAGCTGTCTACATACTATCATCCTTCCCCTTAAACTTAACCTAGCATAACGAATTAAGTGCACAGATTAAGATCCCAGGTTTTTTCCTCCTCAGACCTACACAAAGAGTTTGTGAAATCTGGTTAAGCACTTCAAGGTAGGAGGTTTTCTGTTAGCCTCCTTAGTCATTAGGACGTGTAAAAAAAGGAAACAAAATAAGGGCATCCTATTCTTTACTGTCAATATCAACCGGTCATCCCCTCTGCAAATAAACATATTTTACAGAGCCCAAAGTTGTTAAAAGAGCTCTTAAGTGAACAAAAAAGCAATGATTTCCCCTTCAAAATCACAGCTCTGCCTTCTGAGTTTCTGCCATCTGCCAGTGCTAGAATACTGACCCCATCGTCGAGCAGGCCAGTCCTGCTGTTGTAGACGGTGGTGTCACTCCATCCACCATGAGCTCACTTGGCTATCAAGGGAAGGAGAGACATTCAGTTTGCTAATGCAGAGAAAGTGGCTTTTTCAAGCTACCAGGCTCAAAGCCATGTGCACACTGCAATGAAACCTTGTTTTAAATTAATTACAAGGAAGATTACTGATATCACTCTGCACTTTGAGAACTCTAAAAGCATAATTTCCCAGTTCACTGGGGTTATTCATCAATGTGTCCTCTGTTTCTCTAAAACTAGGTATCAGAATAGCAGCCTTAGGAGATAAACCCAGTGCATGTGAAAGACATTCCAACCAAATATCGGACTATTTAGGGTTCTCGAGGCTTTTCCTAGGAAGTAATCTTCCCTCACCACTTTACGCAAAGCAGCAGATCTGGTGTTGAGCTTTTTTTCTAATCATACTATTTGCTTAATTTAAGGTGCCAGTGTTTTTTTCTGAAGACGGTTCTATGTTCAGTAAGAACATGAACACAAAGTGTGGCAGAGCCCGCGCAGGCCCAACACCCACGAGGAGTTCCACTACAGCTTCCTCAGAACAGGGTTTCCAGGCCTGCAGTACATGGTGCCTGGCCTGAAGTCAAGTTTCTGAGTGCTCTGGCCAGCATAACCCACCACATGACCTAGTGAAAGTCCATGCTATCTCTTGACTTTCAGTTTCTTTGTATACAAACACTCTAAAATTACCACACCCAACTGAATACTTTTTAAAGTTTATGATCTTCAAAAGAAATGTTGTACTTAATACGTATCTTACAAAAAAAGGTCTGTCCACACAACAGTAATATCTGAATGTAAACCAGACATTACAGCACTGTATTTCTTTGGGCATCTAGCTTAATTTTATTCCCATTCCCACATCAACTACTTCAACAACAGACAGAATCATCACTTGCCAAGAGAAGACTCAGATGTTAAACCAAGAGACTTGCCTACACAGGCTATATAATAGCACTGAATGTACAGGGTATAACATAACACTGACTGGATTTCATCACCTCACTACACTCTTAAACTTCCAGCGAACAAAGCAGATCGTTGGACACTTCTCAAGATTACTGTTAGGTATTGGCACAGCTGGAGTGATTTTTTCCCCTGGCTAAATGAAGTTGCATTGGCTTCAACAAATAATCCGCTTTCAGACAAAATTCATATGGGAGAGCCTCAATATTCACACTACTTATTCTATCCTTTTAGTTTCATAACTGTTTTCACCAACTAATAGAAGTGATCTTGTAAGTTAAAGTAGCTGGGCTGATATTGTTAGCACTCCTTTGGGTGAAAAGAACAAAAAAAAATTATCCTTTCCTGCTGTAGAAAGCTAATTTATTTTCTTGTATTTGCTTAACTACTTAAAATCTTCAGGCATTTCACTGCAATAGGACCACATGCAAAGCACTACCCTATATCCCACACCCATTCTTTACCCCAGGGAGAGGCAAAGCAAAGCACGACAATCAAGTGCAGTGTGAAAATTCCAGGAGCATGCTCTACGGTGAGCATACTGAAATCCCTACAGCAGATGTGGGATACTGGATGCAAATGGCACACTACATGCTGATAAGAGAATCAAATGCTTTCACTTGAAAACATCTGTCAGCCCTGTGCTGATGGGTGGCCACACTTACATTTTCAAGCTGCAGAACCCGCTGAGTTTCCATTTACATATTGCGGTACTCCAACACGGGCCTCCTGTCTATCCCCTGTTATTTCCTGGTTAATACTCATACACACTGCTAACGCTGACCGATGCTTGCTCACTTCCAAAGGGCAACCGCTGCAAATACAAGTCAAGCCAACCTAATATAAGCTAGAGAAAGTCGAGAATATTTGTATAATTCTGCGTTACAACTCCAGCGAAGTCTTAGACCCGTAGCAGTTCAAGCATCAAGTTAACAAAAAAATATAAAAGATCCTTTTTTCAATGGTTTTACATGAATAGTTCCAAACAATATAAGTTCAACTAGAAACAGAGACTAAGGAAGTAGTCTTGACACAGCACAGCCATACAGATGAGTTGAATGGGATACACTGTCAAATTCAATAGCTTCAGAAATAACAAATTAGAGACATAATTTGAATTTCAGCTAGCTTCTGAAGCAATGAACTTCTCTTTTAAAACAAATCAAGACTAAGGGAATGTTCGAGCATTTTAGTCCTCAACTTGGAATACTTTATTAAAAGTCTACATGGATGGAAACAAAAGATGAAACATAACATTTGTATGTTATGCGTATAGGATACTTTTCTTATTATTTTCATACTTCAATAATCAAAAAGCTATTGCAATTCATTTCTAGAAGAGATATTTGAACTTAAGGGATATTTGTCAACTTACAGAAAATGGTAAGGATTTTTGTTCCACCATCACAAATGGTTTCAATCAAAACTCGTGCCTTGTTTAGACAGCATATACATTTTTATATTAGCTGTATCATACCTAGAGTTTTATATCTAGGCCTTAGAACTACTTCTACAGTTGGTTTCCGTTAACTGGAAAGGATTAACACAAAGCATTTTATTATTACAGCAAGTTCAAGTATGAATGTTTTATGCACAATGAGGACAAGCTAGTTCCAACAAAGTATAGTTTAACTGCATACATCTTTGCGTAGTACTGAGACTGCCTAGGTCAGCATTATGGGTCTTGACCACCAGGAAAGATGTGAAGAGACTTATGGGGTAAGCAGTAGCATGGCTCCTTCGGACTGGAAGAGTAAGAATTAGCTGTCTTTACTGGCTGCAAACATTTAAATTACCTTGGGAACTGTTAAGTGCCTCTGATGGATGAAGCCTGTTTCTCCCAAGGCAAGGGGCACTTGCACCTCTGGCCTATAATTGCAATGGCAAAGTTATTCTAAGTCATTTCACATAGACAAAAGGCTGTAAACATGAATAAGGGCAGAGTCTCCTAGCAAGGGCATACCTGAACGTGATATTTCCTGGAATAACATTAAGAGGGCCGGTCCCAGCATCATGTCAGCAAACCGCCAAACATGACTTAGTCAAAGTGTTGCTGCTGCTGCTAAACACTATAACCAGGCAGTGTTTCTTCAGAGATTCCACATAACAGAAGACTACATTTAATACAAGCTGAGCCACTTGAAAAATCATTATGTTACCTTTTTCATCAATAAGATGAACACAGGATTGAGGTCTAAAGCCAAAAGGAACAAAAGTTTTCTCACTGAAGCAGTTGGTGGGAGGGCTTACTTGTGAACTTCGGGTTTTCTTCCTAATTTATCTCCTTGAGACACAAACCATATTTTCATGGAATACATATGGTACTCCAGTCTTCGTTGAAGTCTCTAAGTATCATCTTAATAAAAGCAATACAACTAAACCCAGATATGATTTTTGTCATTCTTCTGAAATACATGAGAAACCAGCTCAAGTATAAAGAGCTACAAAGTACAGGATTACTGGGGATTCAACTGTATACAATTTGCATTCTTACATATGACAGTGCATCAGCATTGCAAAGATCACATGCCCTAAATTGCTCTTTAAAATTTCTTTTTATCTCAGCATTAATATGTCAGCTATATGTTTTAGAAACAAAGTAAATCAATCAACAGTTAAGTATTGTCAGGATTTCAGGGCTTGCCTGTTGTCTTTTCACTAAATCCCATCCTTAGTTCTTCTTTTGGGATTACAAAGTTTCTCAATTATTTTTGCCTTACCCCATATTAACTGAAGCTAAGCAGAAACAACGTTAACTGACAGTGCAGAACGCAACAGACTCAGCCACACCACACCAGCATCAGTCTTCCTACACCCTCTTCTCTCCTGTCAAGATTACAAACCAAGTTTTACAGAAAGACAACTGCAAGGGATGGTGGCCCAGAAAGAAAAAAGACAGAAATTTCCTCAGCCAGGTAGGTAGTATGAGTTAGGCAAAACAGTCTTCAGGGAAGAGTAAGGTACCTCGGAAAGTAAAAGCCGAACACATTCCTCAAACAGGGAGTCCCACAGCAAGAAGCGATGAGGAACAGCAATATTCCATGTAAAAAGCTAGCTGGGACTGCGCTGAGAGCTGGTAGGAGAGACACAGAGGCTGAAGAAAAGCAGAAGCAGCAGCTCAAGCCCAGCTAGTAAATGAATCCACAAATGCAAGACATCGGCATTTAGAATTCCAATCCTAAACTCCATTAACAATTCTTAGTAAAGGACAGGAAAATTGAGAAAATCTGCCTGCATGATACCATCAGATAGTAGTCAATCACCCTTCTGCACCCTCAAGAACTCATAGGCTGGCTTCTTCATGCCTGCAAAACAGCGTGGCTTCAGCACATACACAGAGGCTTCTCTCCTGCAAGGATGCTGGGGAGCATCCGACACAAAGAGAATGGAGCAGCCACCTCGCACCAAATTCAGAGATTTTCCTACAGACACTGGGAGGGCTGGGGGGTCAATACCTGGTATGAGAGAGAAGCCTGCTGGAAACGCAGACTGGCGAACTGTCAGGCAAAAAAGGATCATGTGCATGTGGCAAATCCAGTTTCTACATGCTTTTGGTCTGACAAATCCTAGCTTAGATGCTGTTTTATCTCCTGTGGATTAGTAAACCAGACAAATGCTTGCCCCATGACAATGAGATCCAGTTTTGTTATGCCTAAATGTTCTCTGAGTCCAGTCAGCCTGAAATAACATACATTAGTGTTGTGTTCCCTTTAACATGCACATTTTCTCTGCGAAAGATGGATTGATGGCAAAAATTGATCTAGAGCATCCTAGGACTGCTGCTGAAAAGTGTTTAACGCCAATAACCAGGATTAGGAACCCTTAGAGCCAAGACATGAATGTCTTGTAGAAGCTGCTCGGCCAAAACCTCAATAATTACACATTGTGCTTAAAGAAGGAACTAAAAAAGAAAAATGATGCTATCAGATTACTGATACACTCATCATCCAGTCAAAACCAGATGCCTTCTCCTTACCTAGATGCAAAGGCCTGAAAGAAGGTTAAAAAAACAAAAAAGTTTTCAGTGTGGCTTAAGGAGTCACAGAATTCTTGCATGCACATCATTATTTTATTAGCTACAGCTCAACCACAACATTAACTATTCATGTCTCTACCTGGTTATTCATAACAATGTGCAGCTAAATATTAGATTTTACTCACTGCCTACTTTCATTTTTGTACTCTGCTCCCACCAATTTAACAACGATGAGTTGGTTAAAAAGCAAGACACAGCAGGTTGAGCTGGACACAAAACAACAATCTACAACACTTTGAAACCATAACAGAGGAAAAAGTCTAAACTAGACAAAGGTAAGTATCATTAAAACAGCCCAAAAAGCTATTTTATTTCTTTGAGTCAGATTGTGGCTCAAAGCGTAGAAATTTGTCTGACCAATAGGGAATACAAAGCCTCGCTCAAATTACTAGCAAATTTGGGCCTACTAGAATAGTAGAAATAATAGAAATACTTAGATTAGAATATTCTAATAGAATATTAGAATAGAAGTAATGCTCAACAGCTGAATTCATAAAAGTCCCAAATAGCTAACCTCTTGAAAGAGTGGCACCCGCTGCAAAGGTGGGTATACACTGTAAATGACATTAAACGGCTGTTGTATCTAAGAGCCTATTGACAAAGCCAACTGTTAACTCCAGCACTTCAAAGCTTTAAACAACTTTGACATCAAACTGAAATAATTTAGATCAGTTGAGCATTGGGGGTTTTTTGGCAGAGGGGTGGGGGGTGGGGTTTGTGGGTTTTTAATCAGCCTACAATTAATTTTTATTCAAGTACTTCATATATTTATTATTCTCTAAAGGTAAAACTACTTATATTCACAATATATTTGCTTAAGAGTAACAAGCACTGTATTTTGGAAGGATCACCAGTATCAACTGCAAAGATTAGGAGACAATGAAAACTGGAAGGGCCCAGCCTTACTGCTACTTGAAGTTCTTCAAATAGTTTTCTTGCTCCTACAAACACTTTCCTGGGGCAAGCGGGAGGCAGAATTTCTGGCACTATTTAAGTACTGCAGTATTGGTAACTTTAGGAGAATTGTTACTTTCTGCTCCATTTGATGCCCAACCCTATTACACGCTGCCTCGGACTTCTTGTTCTACAGTAAAATCCACTTGCAGCCAAACTGGATACATACGGCGCGCAAGAACTAGTGAGAGCACTGCACTGAAAGTTTTGTGTGACGTCTTGCACTGTAAATCTGAATCCCTGTCAGTGTTTAAACCTGTGAAATGCAAAGGGAATTTAAATAATGATTCAGTTATGGCAGCAGGTGGTTGTTCAACTTGCTGAATGTTCATCCTGCTGTTAACAGCTTACACATTTATACTACAGTACATGAAACAGCAAAGCACTAGAAAGAATATAAGGTGTTAACAACCACTACAAAATATTTCTATAAGGGTACATTTCCTCCATTTCCCATCAACATAAATTCTGACAACAAAAAACAATATTAATCCATGCATTCATTCATCTTTAGCATCTGCTTTTAATTTACACATTAAGAGAAGGCTACATTTCATTATTAAGTTTTTCTTATTAGTGATTGAATCAATATTTCTGCCCCTTTGGTAGTGTCAGTTCATTAGCTTCCCGAAGCTGGTTAAGTTTATTCGGATATTTCAAAAGGAGACCATATTCTATTTAAAGAGACAACATAGAACATGCTGCTTCACAGAGACCTCACGGCACATCTGCATCTCCTTAAGTGGAATCACTTTGTCATTAGCAGCATAGCCTTCAGTTCCCATCTACCAGGCTGAGCCAAGTTTAATCCACAAGTAATCACACCATACTGGTGGGTACTCAAGTACACTCATGTAACCAAAGCCCATTTAATTGGAAAAAAAAAAAAAAAATCACACAATGGCCATGGCAATGCAATGGTCCATATTCTGTCACCCAAAATAATTTTTCTACCTCTTACTGAAATAAACTCTACACTTATGACTGTAGGTGCATGGTTATAAAGTCTTTGGTAATACCAAGTAGCACATACATTTGCAAGCCTCTCAGATAACACATCAAAACACACAAGTTCATATTTAGTAACACGGTGTAAACACAGGGGTGTTGCTAATGCATTTTTCATCCAAATCTGAAATTAGCAAATCTATCACAAACAGTGAAGAAAAACCCCGACAGCAGCGTTCCTTACTAGTGCTCAACTGGTACTGTCAAAAAATAACACAGACATATTTTGCAGCCAGAAAGCCGTTAGGCAGCAGCTTTACGCTTAGGGGCATGCAGAACTGTGCTGACAGATACGTTTCATTGACCAAGGAAATTTTTAGGTTACCCCTAAATTCCCCTGCAGTTTTATGAGTTCGGAAAGAAGCTGAAATACAAATTCATGATGATGGGAGGGATTGAGCACCTGATCCCTTTGGAAATAATTTGCAGCAGTTAGATACGCTGTCCTTTTTCTCCTGCCAGAGATTAGAACCCTGATAGCAAAAATTGGCATGGGAGCACTCCATAACCCCTTCCAGTGCAGAGACAACTGGGTTTGGTCAAGTCCTCGTTGCTGTCTGACTTTCCACTGATGCACAGTAGGGAACACCCCAAAAGTCCCATCTCTGCTGAGCCTGGCATGGAAAACAGAAATTGCAATGTCTTATTCACGATGGCTACATTTGCGGGGGGGGTGGGGGGGGGGGGGGTGTCTCTGTACTGCTGTATTAGAGGAGCAGGAATGACTGTTGGCTAAGCGGTCCTCTTCTTCCTTTCATCGCAAGTTTTGCTATCAGTAACCTCCCAGAGAAAACAATGGGGTGTACACTGCACTGCATTTGGGAACATGTAGATACTATGGAATATTATACTGTGATTATTTATTCATCTCTTTGCAGACAATTTTTCACCTAGCATTCTATATTCAGGATTTCTGGGGGTTTGGTTTTGGTGGTTTTTATTTTTTTTTTAAAAGAGTTTTCATAGATATCTAAATAAAAGTTAAACTAACTGAATTATTGCAGTTGTCAGGCAAATAGTGAGTGTAAACGATGGACAATATTCTCTAGTAACTTCGAAACCCAGAAAATACGTGAAAGGCAGTTTATACAAGCAACAGCTTCTGTAGCTGCATAAAGGGAGTGAAACAGCTGACAAAAACGTATCACTTTTGTACTTTCAAATAATCTGTTTCGACGGTGTCACAGTAGAACACACACATTAGTGATTTCTCATTTGTATCAGCTTCACTGGTGGAGAACCAGAGTTAATTTCCTAACTAAAGAAAACCACATGCGTGTTTTACCACTTCCTGCCTTTTGGAAAAGCCTAAGTCTACCTACGATTCCCAGCTTATGAACCAACTTCACTGCTTCCTTTGGAAGATGACAGGAATCCACTAATGACGTTAATGACTACAAAGTTTTAAAAATTGAGACAATTACCTCTTTCAGTCTCTAAACAGGTAATCAGTTGTGACCAACTTTTCTCAATTTGCAAACAATCAGTAACTCCTAACTAAACATTTAAAAGCATAAGGACTTCATTTAAAAGTTTAAGTAGAATCAGTATAAAACTTAAATGACACCATCTGTTCTTAGCAGACCACATTCTTTGAGTGTTCTAAGTAGAACAGGGCTGTATAGCTCATCAAAAAATAGAAAAGTGCATGCTAAAATTAAGAAAATCTCTTGAAGTTCAACTCCAGAAATATTCTGAGGCACCTTCTTAATTATTATCTACCACCAAAAGGCAACGCATTCATTCATTTAGTGCCTATTGCATATGCCACTGAAGGGCATAGAAAAAAAATCCCACTGGGATTATAGAGTGAGAAAAAGAACTATAAATAATGATGTACAGTAATAAGAAATCATGGTTTAACTTCAACTCGTTCTGTAAAATCAGAAAAGGTGTACAAGGATTCAAATATATGAAAATATAGACAATGTTTTAATAAGCTGGTAAGGTTTTCTAATAAGCTACGTTGAAAAGAAAAACATTAAAACTAAGTATTACTCTAAAAGTAAACACTTAATTCAGTAAGTTAAACATGATTTGACTGTCATAAAAAATTATCTTCATTTTTTAAAAAAATATTGAACAGTTTAAGATGACATTATCCTTCATGTTGATGTGACAAGGGGTAAAGGAGTTAAGTTTCTCACAAAATGGAGACACGTTTCAACATCAACCACAGAAAGATGGATACACCAAAAATGAAAGTTGTGCACGTTTGTACTACAATTGCAGTACAAAAACATGTGGCGTATTCTATAACATTACAATTTAGTGTTTTGAAAAATAGTCCTGTGTAAACCACAGTGAAAATAAACTGCAGCATATGTCCCACATGAAGTAGTCGGGAACTTGCATGCCTCCTCTATTGCGGTGGAAACTCATGTGCACGCACCACAAACCATTCTGCTTCTACTCCTTAAGACTCTACTTAAATGAATATGGAAGTTCAAGTTCTAATACCAGCTCTACCCTTGTTGCTTGTCACACTAGTCAGATTAACTCTTCCATTATCCAGAGCACTTGCAGTGGAATACTTGAATTCCTTTTCCCTCCAGTATTTCTTTCCTTATTTACCAACTTTGTTGGAGCATGGTTTTGGGGGGAAAAAACCCAATCATTCTTTGCTGAAAGTTCGTTAGAAAGACTGCCAACCAGGGAACCTAAACCACTCATGCCTTACCTGAAATCATCACACTAAACATTTGAACTCAAGGGAGAATTTGCAGCTGATGATAGCAAGCAATGTCTTTCTCAAAAATACAACCCCCCGTCCTGTTTTCACTGTTTTAGTGAGAGTTTCTGAACAGAGTAAACCATGTAAATCACGATTTAGAAGGCTGGGGTGAGAGGGGTGAGGATCGCAAGACTCCCGCTGGAGCACCGAAACATTCCAGGGTAGTTTGGGGTGACAGCAGGGGCAAGGGGCTGCAGGTGCAGTCTAATTCTAGCGACTCAGGAGACAAGTCACCTTATAAACCTTTGCTCTCACTCTGTCATCTGTAAAATCTGTACAAAAGCCTAAGTGATTTTCAGTGCAATATTAGGATACACACTACATCCCAGTTACAGCAACTGTTATTTCTCCATAAATGGAAAATGATCTGAAGACACATTTGCAACCTAGAAGTGGTTCGTTTTAGATTTATGAACCTACCTTACGCCACTCCTAGGCACACATAAAACCTTCCAGGAGCACAAAGTCTCAAAATAAATGAATAGTACAAAAATTTGTGCTATAAATGGGTATTTAATATTACAGTTTTGATACCAACTCAGCCAAATCACAGTTTGCAATGGTTTGGGTTTTTCCAAGTTAAGCCTTCTGAGTTTTCACCATATAGTCGCTGCTGGAAAACCTCCCATACCAAAATTACGGAGAATACAAAATAGACTAGAGTCTATTTTAAATCACTGTCACATCTACTGTCATCAAGAGCTACACACTTAAAAGTTGTCAACACCAGCACTCAATACCCACCTAATAACACTACCTTTAGGCACATCAGGGAAGCTGGAATAGGGAGAGGTTTATTAACCTCAAGCAACCAGCACCAAATTTCCATCCAACCAGATCTTGAAACTACAGTATCTCACAAGGAAATTACTCTCAGAAAATCGGCAGACTACACAAAGTTAGTACCAACGTGTCTAAGAGCCCCAGTCTCAACCTTCAGGTGGCAAGTCTACACACGCACAGAGAAAGAACAGTAACAGACAGGCAGGGACGCTTCAGGAACAGCTCTTCCATGACTAAGACTACACCCTTTTTCCTGCTTTCACAACTGCTCTAGGAAGCATCAGTTTCCTCCCCATACCAACAAAAACCTTCCTTGCAACCTCAAACATGTCTTTTCCACTGGACAGGAAATGAGTCCTTGCTGAGTTGCCATGTTTCTTTTACAAACACGATAATCTATTATATTGAACTCTTAGTAACAATCACACCAAGAAAAAACATTGTCAGCTCCACTTTTGAAATACTTCTGATTTATCTATGGTCCATTGTATGAAAATAGAATCATTTAATCTCTGCCTTGGTTTGCCATTCTGTACCATACAGACTCTGGGAGCCGAAAGACTGACATGTAATCCGACCAAGTATTTTTGTTTCTTGGTTTTCATTCCAGTAGATCTGAAGATACCAACTGCTATAGAAGAGTATTATATTCTCATTCAGAAATGGACAAGAACAAATTTCATACTCATCACATCATTTTCAGTGCTGGTACACCCATGTTCTTTATAGATGACATTATTGTGATGACACTTTTGTTTTATAGAGAGGAAGACATTTAAGTTACTCTCACTTCATTTGTAAAAAGGCTATAAATGAGACACAAGTGAGATGCATTGTCTGGAAACTGCTAATATGAGAATCAAAATGTGCTGAAATACCTGAATGCAATTATTTAGCTATGACTGTAATTAGCTGCCTTTAAATCACAGTAATGAGCTAATGAAGTAGTACTCATGCAGAGGAAGTCAATGGGAATCCATTACAAAGCTAATTAAAAGACAGTCTTTAAGAAGAGTCATGGGTTTTTCTCCTCCCTATTAGGTCACACAATCTAGTGAACTGTGCACTCAGAGGATTTCTGCCAGCAAGGCCGGGAAGCACCACTCCCCTTGTGCCTGCAAAACCACAATAAATTTTGCTTTAAGGGAACCTTCTACTTCAACAAGAGACAGGAAAAGATTTTGTTCTATTTTATGTGTGAACAAAATAAAAATAGGAGAGGTGTAATTAAGAGTACAGAAAGACACACACCACACTCATGCTTATTTGCTGAATATCTGTGCCGCGCTAGCAATGAAGATAAGTGCTGAACAACCAGGTAAGTTGGAAGTTAGCCAACGCTTCCACCGCTACTTCAGCGCTGCTCTTCCTCCAGCCCCAGTGGCCCACTCATACCGCTTTGCCAGCCAGAAGAAAACTTCAAGAAAGAAACCAACATACAGTTGTTCACAGTTTAACGATATGAACTTTCTGGAAGCCTGTAATGAATTATTTCAGTAATGACTTGTAATTGACCCGAGAGATAAAGATTTATGGAAGACTCAACAAGAAAAGTAGAAGCAAATACCTGAGCAAAACTGCATTGCTATTTTGGGGGGGGGGGGG
>WAAD01037412.1:70951-82051 GCA_013389945.1 Fregata magnificens
AAAAAAAAAAAACCAAAAAAAAAAAAAAAAAAAAGAGAATGAAGCATACTGCTTCAAAGGATAAAATATTCCCCAAAAATGTCACAGTTAAATCCATGGTAGAGAACATTTATCAAAAGAATTTTCCTGTAGCCGGCTATTTGTCCTCCTACAACCTGAAATTTGCATTTGTATGTTTTCTTCCACCACTTCACACTCAAAAGCCTCCAGGGAGCATCCAGAGTAAACAGAGACCACATGAGAAAACCCTTGCGACCTTAGATGTTAGAACAGACTTTAATGTTCATCATTTAAGATGCAAGCCTACAGAACGGTTCCTTGGAGTATATCAGTGCACCAATATTTCTAGCAGGAAGAGCCTCTCAAAAGCATGAAAGAACTTAACGCAGAAACTGGATTTTATTTTTTATGGTTTTCCTTAACATTTGCAGTGGGACTGCTATCTAAAGTTAACTATTTCAATATAAATACCTGCTTTTTCAAGAAAAAAAGGCACTTGGAGATGTGTTCATATAAACAGATTACACCAAAGAGGACTTCTTTATATCACTGATTTCTCCAACCACACAAATCAGCTGAGGACTCAGTGTTAATTCTTCCATTTGATCAAAAAAAGAGAAAAATGTAAATAAACTTCTTGTATACTAAAAGATGGCTACAGAACTTTATACAGGAACACAAATTTGTTTGTAGCACCCAGAAACAATTATTTAACATATAATAGCCCTATGGGGAAGCACAATATAGTTAAATGTTCAACATTACAATTATTTGTCAACACTTGCTCACCTACACTCACACAGTGGCTAAAATCAAATCTCATGCTGTAAGGCTTCAGTTGGTCATCTGGATGAGAGGCGATATCTTTTTCCTCCTCTTGAACCCCAATCAGATGCAACTTTTTTTATTTTAGGAGAGCAGGCATTGTTTCTGAATAATTTTTCCTGCCTGTAAAACAAGAATTGGACTATTCTTCATTCTAGCTCTTTCTGTAACTGAAGACGTAACCAGTTCAAGGACAATGTAGCACTTTTCGTGCCAGTCTCTAAGACCTTGCAAACTGGTGCTGGGCTGGTCTCTGCCTGTGGCATACAACTTCCTTTCCATGATCAATAAAACACATAGCTGAAGCAGCTTCAGGTTCAGTTAAGTGGGTTCTAGGTGAATTGTAGCAGCATGGCATATATAGAAATTGAAATAAAGATGGTTAAATAGTACCTCAGGGTCTCAGGCACCATAAAACTACAAAGCATTCAGACGCTGAATGGCTTCTCTTGGGAGATGATCGTTTTCATAGAAGATTGGATTTATTCTGTTACATTTCGCATCTCTTAGCATCATCTGAGCTTTTAAAAGTCAGCCTGAAACATGTATTCTCTTCTTTACAAGCTGCTGTCTTCACATAAGGATGTCCTCTGAATCCTGTTCCCATATTTTGATACTGCTCCCTTCCGTTATCAAACACTTCAAACATTTGCAGGCTAAAACCCTGACACTTTTACATAGGGTAATCTTAATCATCCTAAGTAAAAACTACTTGAGCACAAAGTATCGCTGTTTGGTTTTGTAGCTGACATTTCCTTATAACATCATTTAAACTTCGGTTTTCTCATTCAATGCAGTATTCTTAAATTTCTGAAACTTAAGGAACCATACAAATGTATAAGAACAAAAATATATGTTGCATTTAATAAAAATACTTTGGAAATTGGATATTTGAAAAATACCAAATTGAATTAGTTGATGGTCCCAGTGATCTAAATAAAAAGTAGTAGACTTTTTGAAGTGGTGGCAAGAAAAGCGATAGAGCCCTGCAGTCTATTTATTTTCTGAACCAACTTGAGGTATATTCGCATGTAATTTACAAACTCAAATAACAAAAATAAACATTATTTGGTTCACAAAAATTGTGCCCTAACCAAAAAAAAAACCAAAACCCCACAAAAAAACCAAAACACCAAAAAATGATGACATATTACATTGCAGATCTCTATGCTAATTAAAAAAAGGAAGCAGATACTCAGCTCTAGCTAGACCTCTTTAACAACGGCTTTTATAACGTCATTTCTTGGTTCACGCACACTTTGTAATGTCTCTCACCACTTAACTTTTACCCTGGCATCCTTCTCCTTTTCAGACCAACTTTTCTCCCTAGACTTCAGTATTAAGAACCTTGTCCCTTTAATCCCTGCCTCTGCCCTGCTCTCACCTGCCACTCCGAGTACGATTTGGTATTTATGCCTACTACTACATCATATCATGCACTTCTAAATTTAAGCACCAAGTCAGGCTCTATTGCTAAAACGCTTAACCTACAGATTCTTGATATTATAATAAAGCATATAAATACTTCCTTAAAATCCTTCTGCTGAAGATTTTTTTTCTTTTAGCCGAACGAACTATACTTGGGATTTTGAACTACTGTTGGAATTACACTAAGACTTCTATCAACTTGAAATATCTAAATAACCTGATTTTGGTTTTAAATTAAGGAAGCATCACTGCCAAAGCAGTATCTATAATATTTTCATAAGTTTTATCAAATTTCTTAAACAATTTGTCACAAACAAAATAAAACACTATCTATTTAAAAGAATTTAGCTGCTTCTCAACAAATTCAGTGCTCTGCCATAACCTCATTATCTCCTTTGAGTACCACAGCATCTTTATGAGATATTCTTAGCATCTTTCATTCTTTTTTGTAATATTAATTGAAGTTTCTGACACAGGAAGGTTATGATCCAAGCGAAGTCAGAGTCCTGATCAGGTCAGATCCAAGAGTCAGATTTTATAACTCTGTGGATCCTTTTTTCCTTCAAAACAATAAAGTAGAACCACCCTTACTCTAAAATAGACTGAATTCTCTGCTTGTCTCCTCTCAATATAAGGCACTGAATTGCCATGTTTTCAAGATATTGGTTTTCAAGAGTCCTTCCCACTCTACACCAAACTCTTCATCAACTGCAGGCAGCAGCTCCAGGAAATGTAATTATTGAACAGCCTTGTATGTTTTGTAACTTGAACTGAAGAGCTCTAGTCATCTAAATTCCCCCTAACCAATCTTTAGCCCAATAAAACCTTCTAATTGGAGCCACCAAAAAGAGGAAAAGTCTCTTATTAAAAGGTAGACCACACAACAGAAAAAGGACAACACAGATGCTGAATTTTATTACAGTTATAGCATACTACTAATCTTCAAATGTTGTAGGGTTTGGATTTTTTTTTTTTTTTTTTTTAATAAAGTTTGTTAAACTGATGCTATTTCTCTGCTAGTCAGTAATTCTCTCATTATTTACCAGTTTCTTTGATTTAAAAACATAGTCTATACTTGGATCGCCAACAACAGGCATACTGAAAGTCATGTATAAGGAGAAAATAAACTGAAGACAATATCACTAAGGTCTTCCTAGCAATATGATCACAAAAGATGCTAAACTTCAGCTTAAATATGTTAATTTGTTGCTATAAAAGGGATTAATCAGCTAGTACATAGTACTAGTAGAGAACATTATAAAGGCACATGCATGTGATATTTGTAGATGCAACTACAGCTACTAAGTAATTGTCACTATTTACACAAGAAGTCTATTACAAAAGTTGTACAGTCAGTGCAATGCTCAGGACAATCAGCAGGCCACGCTTAGACCATGGGCAGCTCAAATTCATACCTGCCTCCAAAATATCACTTAACTTAAGCTTTCTTCCTTGGTCTTAGCACATTTTTGTTCTGTGGCCTTTCAGCGGCCAGAGGAAACTGGACCTTGTAAGATCTAAAAGAAAGGGAGCTATGAAGTCAGGTTTCATGTCTGCAAGCACCTTACTGATTTCACAAATTCATCAAAAGCCAAATGCATACCTTCTCAGAAGTTATAGTTCAATTTGCAATCCAGCTCTTCAGGAACATACATTACCATCTTCACTTTTCAGCTTTTGTCCACAATTTAACTAGATACACCTACAGAGCTATGCAAGTGTACCACTCTCCAGGCACCCTCCAGCCAGCTTTCTGTAATCATCAAATCATTCCGCTGGGTAGTTAGCTGCATTCAAGGGTCCCCTCAGCAAACTGTTTCCCTTGCCACAGCTCCCTTTCTCAGCATGTTCAATACATAAGGCAAACACATCTATTCAAACATCATTGCCTTTTGACATTTCACTCACTCACATGCCAGTACCTCAAGGACCTCTTGATGTTTTGGGTTGCAAATTTTGTGTTGCACAGTAAGTTATTGTCAAATGAACTTCAATCAAAGTACAAAAAAGGCTTCGTGATCATTCACACATATGTCAAGATAATGGTAAACGTGGAAGAGAGCAGCCCAACGGAGAGATCACTTTGCATCAGGTTGAGGTGTTGTAATCAATGCATGTTACAAATTAAACTCACCGTGCCCGTAATTACTTAGCTCTGGTTTTGCTGTCACTCTACTTTTCAGGTTATCCTCTAACCGGCTAAAGCCTAGTGACAACAGACTTTTGACACTAGTGCTTTCCAGGCTTCTTGCTTTTGAGAGTGCAATAGTCCTTCCAAAATGTAAAAGATGTTGAATCTACAAAAAGAAAAGGCTTGAAAAAACACTCAATTATTTTATACACTCCAAAGAGCAGCATTTTGACATAATATGGTACAGTCTTTTAAAACTATGCTTGGCCAAAGCACTCAGTAACAAGATACAGAGATTATTTTTTTTTTCAATCAGCGATATAATATGTTAGATCACAGAATATTTCATTTTCTTCGAAGTCCATAGACAAAAAGGAATAGCTGTTAATTCTACAGCAGCATTTAAAAAAAAAAAAATCTGGTGTTTTGCCTCAGAATGACCATAATTAGAATGATTTTGAATAGAAGAGCTCATGTGTCAAAAGCTTCTCTCTGAAATAAAAGAACACTTAGACTAAAATGCTTCAGCTTTTATCCAAATGGCAGGTACGGTTTTCATTTCTTTGCAACCAACTGCTAATGCCCCACAGCAGCAGCTATAACACAAACAGCTCTGCTTTGGGGCAGCATTTTATAACTAACGATGTGTTGATATGTTGACTGACAACCAAATAAACTCACGATTCTGTGACAATTTTACTACTTCTTCATTTACAAACTAACAGGCTGGTTGATCAGACCAGCAGCTCAGTCCTCATTCATGTTTTTCCACTCTGAAACAACTACCACTTGGGGCGGAGGACGACATCTGTTTGTCTCCCTATAGCCTCAAACAGCACAAACCTGAAGCACGGCTATTTTCCTGAACACCAGTTTTAGACTTCCTTTGACACTGATCCAAAATGATCACAACAAAGGAGAAAAAAGTAGTCTTTCTAGTTTGCATGGCACTTGAAGGTCAGACTTCATATGCTAGCTTATACGTAGCCATCAAGGAAGGGAGAGTTACACTGGAAAAGCAAGTTGTACATACCATACCAACCTGAGGAAACACCAATATATACCCTCCCATCAATTATGTCATCAACATCTTCAACTCTAGCACAAAGATGTCCACAACAACTGCACCTCTAGCACAAAGCTAGTGAACATCAGTACCTTTTAAAGCATCAGTATCTAGCAAAAAAATACTAAATTTATCTTCTAACGAGCTTTACAATCACACAACAACAAATAATTTTTTTGCGTGATTACACATGATAGTAGCTTAAAGACTACAAGACAGTCCCTGACAGCTCCAAAAGCATGCAACGTCACCCAGAAAAACAAAGGCAAGATATCTAATCAGTAAGGTCAGGAAAACTTCATCTCCCTGGCAAGATTATGATCACATTGTAAAATGACTCCAGGTAGAAAGGGAGGACATCGCCATGTGCCACACAGATCCCCAAATATATTTTACAGCTTTGTTCTAGCTAGAATATTTAATCTGAAATTTAATATTGCAAAGGAAAATACAACATAATAACAAAGATTGAGAGCTTTAATTTTCTGAGGGGTTTTTCAGTCCAGAGATTACCACGGTTTAAAACCGTATGCAACACGTAGTGTTTAAACTTGTCTTCTGATAATCTGGTTATATTTTAACACACTTAAGTGTATTATGTCTTAAAATCAGTAAGTTGACTATTTTTTTTCTATGCTGTGAGACTTTTTGGCTTTAAAAATACTTGGAGTCTTTAGGAAAATGTACTGAGAAATAATTCCCGCACACTCTTAGAACCGCATAAAGGTGCCTTTCAGCAGAGCCCCTGCCTGCATCCTGTCGCAGTCCCAGGTAAACTGTGCTCTCTCCGCACGGGCAGCAAACCCTGGGAGCCTGTCATGAACCAGCCCCGCACATACTTTGAAGAGAAAGATGCTTGAACACAGCAGTCATCTGGGAAAATGAAAAATTTCTCAGCGGTACCTTCTATTTTAGCCTTAAGAAAAATTCATAATCAAAATAATGTTTTGCACGTGCATTTTATACAGTTGCGTCCTGGCTTAATTCTACTGCAGGGATGCCCTGGAGTACTCATCCTTCAACTGCCCCTTGCAGGTGCAAATCAGGCCGATAGCCCCTATTCACATGTGAACCCAATGCAAGAGCAAGATCCAACAAGCAATCCTAGAGCTACCAGTATCAAGTTGTAAGGAATCATGCCTTACGGCTTTTATTGTGAGCATTGGGGATAGTCCTTTATGCAGTATAATGCACTATATCTCACAGGTTTGGATGCCAAAGTGACAGAAAGTTTTACAGTCGCAGCAATCCTTTGCTAGCTGCCTGCCCCTATCTATCACACCAGTCCATGTTTTAGATAAAGGTCTCAGCTGATATATTTACCATTTAGTCTTAGGCTTCATCCAAATTTTCAAACCTGAGAACACAATTTAGAACAGAAAATATAAATGGTATTCTTTGGGGGGGGAAGGGATTGTTTGTATGGGATTATTTTTTGTTTAATATCTGCTTATGGATTCAGATACATCATAATAGCTGCTGGAGAACAGTAGCATTAATAAAGGATGGTTTCCATGGAGAACAAAAAAGGTCAAATCTTAATTTACTGAAAAGAATTCAACTCTATCAGCTAAGACTGATACACACACTCTTAAAAATAATAAAAAACCCTGGCATCTATGTCAATTGTTTACATTGCTTATCATCTGCAACTTGAAGGCAACATCTCAGGTAAAAGCTGTCAAGGAAATACATTTTTATTGCAAATGAGAAGCTGATGGGAAGATAAAGCAGGTGAAAAATAGCTAAAGGAAAGAGAGCTACATGTCTTGTACTTATGGGGTGAGGTGTGCACATAGAATTTAATTTCTGTAATTAAATGTCAGGTTACAAAAAGTAAGAATATAATTAGATCAGCATAATTTAGTGCCATTCAGATGGAACCGGAGCCTTGTGTACTCACCAAACAATTTGTACTAAAACAACACAAGCTGTTCAAACAAACTGACATTTTTAATTCCTACTTATAACAGACCTTTGTTATCAGTTTGAGATAGGATGTTTATTACGAATACAAATTCTTTCAAAATACTTTGGGAAGGATGAATCTAGAAAATGCCAGAGCCATTTATCACAAAATAATCAAGTCAAGATAACACTGCAATAATATATATCTACTTACTAGGATCACCTAAAGAGAGAGAACACTACATGTAAAAAGGCAAATAAAACTCTGAACTTAATAAATTAATAAATTAATTGGGTTACCCAAAACCTTCTGCACTAAAGAGAGATTTGGGTATTCCTCTATATGGAGATGGAAAATACAAGGGAAATCTGCTGGTCTTGATATTGTTCCAAATAACCCCCTTCTTGCATTATTAAAACATCCTGTCCTCCAAGCCACTCAAGAACTGAACTTTTTTAACACTTAAGTCCAAAGTATTTCATAACAATGCCTGTAATTAATAGGAAATACTTCAATAAGGATCCTTATGTTCATAGGAGATGCACTAAGTACCAATGGTCTTGATATTAGTCAATATCTGAAATCCCTACTCAAGAAAAACCCCTCAAGTCTTCAGGGGTCAGAATTCAGAGAAGAAAAAAACCACAACCCAAGCTTCAAGATCGACCCCTACAAAAATGAAAATTTGGTTAGTTATTCCAAAACATGATCAAGTTCGCATTTACCCGTTTCATTCATTCACCTGTCAAAGCATTTCTGCATCAGAATATACTCCAAAACTTGCATGGATCCTACTTTAAAAAAAAAAAAAAATCTTATTCCTCAGAGTCAAAGCAAGGAATCCTGCATTTTATGCATTTATCACTAGTTATATTCAGAATCTGAATCATGTTGCTGCCTAGTTGTAATCTCGTTTAAGAAAAGATTAAGCTTTCTTGACTTCTCACCATAGAATGAACTCTTGAGAATTACAATGTGAGAACGGACACGTGACACTCATGCATCCTGTGTCATTAAAGCACATTTCCAATTACTCTTACATTGACTGTACCACACTATATAAACTATTTACAAGAGAAAATTTCTGGATTTCATGACATTCTAATTAGAAAATATCAAAGAATGTGTCAGAACAGTCAGTTTCTTATACAGTTTCTGTACAAGACCGAAAATGTTTTGTTTGTAAAACACAAAGGAATTATTTCAATTTTACAGTAAGGGAAGATGCATAAACACTCTTGTAGCTGAGTAACTAAGAAGGTAAAACCTGGCTAAAACTTTAAGATAATTGAAAATACTTCTACAGAAAGTGAGCAACGCTGACAGTGAACATGACTTAGCTGAATCCAGAAGAGTACCGTTCCCCTCCAGAACGGTATTCCTGAAGCAGTCATTTGAAATTTGGCTTCCTATCTGACCAATACTTAGACCCCATATATATTCATATATTTTGAATAACCCACAAAGGTTCTTAAGCTTCCCACTTCAAGACGGAGTTCATTTTTATTTTTAAATATCTACATGGGGAGGGCTGTGAAGGAGTGTTGATAGCTTGAAACCCATTACACAAGCACATTAATAAAAGGGAAGGAATTCTTCCAGAAGTGAAGCAACAGTTCATTCAGAGATGTCATAGCCTTGAATTTACAGGAAACCCATAATCATCAAAGAGGAGCGTGACAGAGACACACTGATG
Source organism: Fregata magnificens (assembly GCA_013389945.1). NCBI lineage: Eukaryota > Metazoa > Chordata > Aves > Suliformes > Fregatidae > Fregata > Fregata magnificens. The sequence goes on from WAAD01037412.1 coordinate 80,007, forward strand.
GTCAGAATGTGAAATGGTGTACCACTAGTAATACAGCTTGCTCAGACGATTTCATATTACGGGAAGGAACTGGTAAACCATGTACTGTTAAATGCATGAAAGTCACCTTCCTCCTCACTCACCAAGCTTCTCCTATAAACCCATTAGAGCAGCAGTACAAACCTCTTCATTCTAACTGTGTATAATCCAGACAAAACACCAGGGCTTTGCAAAAATAATTGTTAAGAACCCTCTTCTACAGAGGTGCACATCGTACTTGCAGACTGAAGAGATTAAGATATATCCATATGCTTAAAAGTGACTTTGTGGTGACCAGTGAAAAGCGCCTAAACACACACACGCAAAGTAAGGTAACCAGTTGTGTTTTGGACTCTCTCCCTGCCAAATACTTTCTTAAGCTAATATTGATATTTTAACCACAGCTCAAATTCTCTGACTGAAGTAAATATGCCTTTATAGTGGATTGCTTTTTCTGGACATCTGCCACTCCAGACATTATCCCTCGTTAATGACAGAAATGGGACTAGCCCTTGTCAAGAAACTGCTTAAGAACACACATTCTGTTTTTTCTTTTTTTTGAACACAGAATATGGAAAACATTAACTCCTTGAACTATACACAGCAAATATTCCTTTCAAAATTAAACATTTGAACTTCTTTTAACACAATTAATTCTCATCTCCAGGCATTTTTTTAAAGTATTATTCTTACACGTCTTTGAATTCAGACTTTATTTCATCTCTGCACAGCTACCAAGAAGCAGATCTTGTCAGATAGTTATTTGATTCATCACGCTACAGTGACTGAAATGCATTATACCACTGATTTTACGACACTGAGTGAAGTGACATGTTTCTTGCACATTATGAAACTATATGTCAACACTATGTACAGCCTGTATGGTACCGTCGTATACAGTCTCTGGGATTCCTTCTAGCCTGTTAATTCTCAACTTGAGCATTTCCCTTAAAAACTTATTATAAATAAAACCTGATTAGCCTAACTATAAATATAATATTATTATTACTATAAGCATAATATAAAGATCCATTGTCTGTTTGTGGGTTTGGGTTTTTCTTTCAAATATAGCTCTTCTTCCACTAACAAGAGTATGTCAGTTTTACTGACTGTATGCAAACTGTGATGCCAATGCAATCATTTAATCGCCAATAATTCAGACTAAGCAAACATGCAAATACAATCACGGCTCATCTGAGGTGACATCCTAACAACGCATCAGCAAAGAAAATCAGAGATCATGGCTACAAGCAAGTCACGGTGATGCCAAGACAATCACAACAGCTGTTGGTAAAACCTTGAAGGACCATTTTTGTTCAGTAGCTTTTATTACACATTAACATTAAAAAGCCTAAAAGTGTATAACAATTTTTCCTTCAGAGAGCAGCACAAAACAACATCTCATTCTTAAATTTCATCAATAGTTAAAAGCTAAGGAGTCTACTGCTATTTCTTGTAAGACAATTTGTAACATCATGTGTTTTAAATATTCTCTTACTCTGTTCTTTATTATTAAAATTGGTTGACAAAGATACATCAGAAGCAGTTCCTATGACAATCATGAGCAGAGTCTTGAAGAGCAGACACTAAGCTCTGCATGGGAGACAAACTCTTCTTCCATTTCTGCCATGTCTCTACAATACAGAGGCAAGACCATTCACTTGTGTTCATTTTAAATTCTCAGTATTTATCTTTTCTCTTTGGACAGTACACTTCTATGAGCGTATGTAATACCGGGCAGGAAAATCAGACCATCCTGTACCATATAATACAAAGTTTAGGAGAGACCAAGTGAGATACTGTCAGCAGTTAACTGTCAACTATATTTGAATAGGTTTGTAAAGTTGTAGGTAGTTGAGTTCAACTGAATTGTTGAAGGGGATTTGCAGTTGGCAAAATCCACATTCAGAAGTTTCACACTGTTTTCAAGATTTGTTTGCAAGTAGTCACAAACACCGAATTTCTGTTCATTTTAAAAAAGTCCATCAAGTTTCAGAATCTTCATGGAGTTAATTGTACAACTCTTT
>WAAD01037412.1:86866-124182 GCA_013389945.1 Fregata magnificens
CTTACATCTTAACAGTAAGAACAGGCTCCATGATGGAATGGCACTTTTTTTTATCACCTTTATAAATATTTTCCCATTTTCACATCTATATTTGAGAACATTTATAAAAACAGGTTAGCTCTAAGCTGTTAATAACCAATATTCTAACACTTCTAACACTATATAAGTATTTCTTCATTTTAGTTTTGCAGTTTTAAAAAATGCCAAAGTTATTTTAAATTTCCAAAGCAATAGAGGCTAATGCTTTAATCAGTCTATTAAAACAAATTCACATCTATCCATTTATGATTTTGCAAAGATCAATGTTTTAAAGCTCTCTTCACAAACAGGCTAACATACTTAAGACTCCAGAAGTACTTTAGACACATCCAGTCAGTCTCCACTGAAAAGTCACCACCTCACTCCACACTTCAGTTGTGGAGCTTGAAGTACCACCACGTACCATTTAAGACTAAAATACTGACCCTAAATGTTGCAACCACAGACATGGAACATAACTAAGATGGAAATGCTCCACAGGAGCTCCTAATCATCCGCATGCAGTCAGCCCTACAAGCCAAACCCAGGCAAGGAAAGTTCTATGCAAAATCCACCTGTCTCGCTCAACATCATTCATCATCCAAACTCCTGATGTATTTCCAAAGATTCTTCCCACACGCAACCGATACTGCCAGTTAGTTTATCTCTAATTTCACATCTACTGACAACTATTTCCTTATCTGCTGCAACAGTTCTGCTTCACAAGATTTTCCCCATGTAGACTGATGAACAGCATCACGTGGCTCATTCTCATTACCCAAGCACATCAAAACAGACAAAGAAAACTATGAGCTTACTAAACTCTAATTTCACAGAACATTTACTGAGACATAGGACATTGGCTGACAAGCCTATCTTTGCTAGCAAGAAGCCAACTGAGAAGAAAAAAAATACCTAAAGTGACATGGACTTGACAAACTGATGCATTTCATTCAAAGGTAGCCAAAAGATTTCCAAAGCTTGAAATGAGGATCTTGACTCAAGCTGGGCTTCTCTCAGCGAAAACATCAGAGACGGGCTAAGACTTGGAACTGTGCATGTTACCTGCATACCCAAATGTTAGACCAGTGTAGAACACCCAGATGAGTTTAATATACAATGGTCTGTACGGTGCGGTTGCAAGCATATTGTACTTGAACCGGAAAGCAAGTTTAAGCTGTAATATTATATCTATATATAAACATGGAAAACGTGATTGCAAAATGAACTTCGGGTTTTAAACCAGGCATGCTATTTTTTGTTGTTATTGTTAAGTCTATGTTCTATCATACTTGTATTGTGTACATTCCTATTGCAAGAAACATACTCCATAAAGATAGGTAAGACTTTGAACTCCTGCCCAAATGCTAGTGTGAAGAGATTTTCAAAACACAAAAAACACTTAAGACTAACCAACAGAAGAGTAGGCTACATCAATAAAAATCAAATCTAGAAGTAATAGAGAGGCTGCTTTATTTCCCAAAGCTTAGCCAATGGTCTCATTAAAAACGTATTTCAAACCTTTCCTACAAAAACAGGATCACTTAGTGGGATTAAATGTTATTCGACTCAGTTCTTTGCAAATTTTTACTCAAATTCGTAAATTTTCTGTTTGTCTGAATAAAAGACTAAAACCTTAAGTACGCTTCCCCACTAGGCCTAGGCTATGCTCTACATGAAAGGAAAATTCAAATTTACTCCACAGAACATTTCTCCCTGGATTGGTACAGTCTGTTTCTCTTCCTATAGCCCAAGTACCACTCAGAAAACATTCATGTGAATTAAATACTATGTTTGATTATGTCTTGTTACTATAAAAAGCAGTAGACTTTTATCTGAATTCAACATTCACGCTCCCCGTTCTTGGGAGATTCTTTAATTGCCAGAGAGAGAAAATTCTGCTTAGAATTTCATGGGACAGCTTAGAGCCATCTGAGTGCTAAATTCTCCTCCTGATCTGTCAAAATCATCCCCAGAACTTTTATGAACACCTTAGTAAAGCTCCATCTGTTTTGTGGCAAAACAGCAGAGCTTTATCAGAAGCACATTAGCTAAGTACCATGCATGCATGTCTAACAGCTCACGTTTGTTTAGAATAAAGCTATTGAAAACCCACATGACGACCTTGCAGTTCATGATATAAAAGTGCAGGCAAATGCACTTAGATACCAAAACCCCGCCAGTTTATCTCGTCACTGGCGCTCTCCCTTTCTGCTGGCTATTACTCGGATAGCAGCTCTGATTTGCAACCTTGGCTACCGTGTTTCAGTAGCAATACAGAAAACCTACACAGCAATCCAAATAACTGTGTCCTAAAAAGTAAGGTGCAAAGCAAAAAACCAGCAACAGATCAGTCCCAGAAAAATCAAGACAAGGTTAGAAAACAAGTAGAAGTATGAAAACAAGTAAATGTCCAAAAAATCTCTCTAGTGCATCCTGTTTACAGAAACACAATTCCCTGACTAACAAGTTGATTTGCCCAGCACTTAAGAACATCATCCAGGTGCAAATCACAAACTCTCTCACCATCACAGAGTCTTTTTCTCCATGCTCATTCAATAGTCCTGTTCCACCAAGCTCAGAAGGGAAACTGGCTCTAGCCTCTCTTTCTAAGGTCCTTCTTTCCATCTTTAGTATTGGTGTCTTGGAGGGGAGGAGGGGAATCTTTCTTTTCGTCATACACTGCTTCTGTGCTTAAGAGTACTTCCTCGAAAGCCACACATGCAAAACAGTTCTCATGATTTGCAGCAACTGCTACTGAAAATTCATTATCTTTAGCAGGTTTGATATGGAAATAGGTGAGGAACTGCAACAACAAGCTGTATATGTTTCCAGACGTGATTAGAAATTTTGAGTATTTGGAATGAATATGCCATAAAAGGGCAGGGTGTCCATGGGGAGGCTGACGGACACTGCAAACAAGCCTACTGAGCAGACCGATGGGGGTACTGCATGGTGCAACTACAGTTACAGCCAGGTAGCTACAGTGAAGTAAGACTCCGTATTTAAATAAAAGCAGATTTTTCTTAGTTTTAAGTGGTACACTTATCTGTTTTATATAGGTCTAGTTCCGAGCCCAGCATGAGATTTCATTAAAGGTGCAATTTATAGCCTATCTCTATGAACTACAGTCACTCCTTCCCATTCTTCCTTTTGAAATTTTTCATTAGTTTCAAGCCACGTATTTTCCCATCAAATAGTTCTCCAAGCTCACCTCTCCTTCCAGCAACTGAACTTCAGTAGTCTTATTACTTTGAAGACACATTAGTCTGGAAATTTAGCCTCACTTTAATAAGGCAGCCAACAGTAAAAACACATATGCTTTGCTATTAGAACAACATGGTCTGATCTCTGACAACACAAGCCTTGCCCATCAGGAGTTAAGACATTTCTTTACAGATAAATTTCTGGAACATTAGCTTCTACACTTCCAGTATGTTAGTTGCCAGAAGACAGACCACACAGATCACAAAACACAGTTGGACCAAGTTTTATAACTGTGCTAAATTTTGACAGAGGCAATAAGTTACCATATTTATACATTTGCTTTATGATTTGTTTTGTGCTGTTAAACTATTGCCAAAGACAAGCCTGCTACATACATCCTCTCATTCCTCCTTAATACCTTCAGGGATCCCAAGAACCAAGATATCTTCAAAACATGCGTGAGTATTTTACATACGGAGATCTTCAAAGACAGAGTATTTCTTACCATATTCTTTGCACAACTTTCAGCAGTTGTACATTTCCTTTTCACGTCTGAGTTGATGACAGGGAACAACATGCCAGTTTTTTCAGGCACAGAAATATACTGAAAAGCTCTCTCACACTGTTCACGCAGTTGTTACAGACCTAACTCTTCTTCCTATGTGAGATCAAAATATTTCACACACAGTACTACATGAAAACAATGTAATTGAAGACATACTTCAAAGTCATTGTGTGTGCCAATCATTACGGTATTCATACATTTAAACTACAAATCTCTTTTACACATCTGGGCATTTTTATGCTTTCATCTTGTTTTAAGAATGCAGAAAACTTGGAGCTATTAATATATATCGCCAGGTGGCTCTGTTACCTCTCCATCCTTTGAAGGTTGTCCCACAATTCCTACCTGTTCTTCCCTTCACCCTCAAAAATGTGCCAGAAGCACCAGATATTTTGTCATTGGTTACACTGGAACGTATTCATCGCCACAGCATAGCACTGCCTCATCCTCCAACTCCAGTATTATGTGGCTAAAAGTTCATGTGGTGACCTCTTAATCCCTCCATTAAGATATTAAGATTTCTTCTGAAATACCTTTCAGATCCTGTGTATCACCCTATGCAAACAGAGTCCCTAATGGAGGACACTGCTGACATTACAGAACAGGTCTGCATTTTATGCTTATCAGTTCTATTCTTCCTTTAGGAATGGGACATGCCCAAAAATCCAGAGTCTCCCACCAAACCAGAGACTCTGGTGTCACCACAGGTAAACAACTTTATTTCCCTGCAGCTCCTGGCTATTACTTATACTTCTAGTTTAACTACTTCCTAGTGAAAAAAATCTCATTTAGGAAATTCATGTTTTTCATGAGACAACACATGAATCTCAAGCACTAACAACAGCCTACTAGACTTCTGATATTACTTCAGCCTAACCTTGCAAAAATATTACATGAAAATCAACATAGATTAATTCTGAATACTTTTTATATATTACTTACACTTTCACAGGTTTGGATCTTATAAGCAATGCAAATGCATCAGCATTATCACCGCAAAGACGTAAAGTGTGTCCTCCAGCCAAGTGCTTCCTGCTTCGTGTAAGCTCTCAGCCGGTCAGCAAGTAGTCCCTCATTTAAAACTGGGGCTGCGGCAAACAACATTCTGAGCTTCCCCAGCAGATATTAAGCTCTGTGTCACGAGTCAGGGACGATACTGCTGCTTCTCATTGTTCTGTGCAGAGAAGCGGGGGGAAGGACCGCTCTGTGCGGGAAAGAGCTCCAAGATCTATACAGCGTTTGGCATAGAAGTCTGCAAACCTCTGCTGATTTACAGTATTTTTCTTCAAATATTAAACAACAAGTGGTCTGCAATTACTAAAGAAATGGGCTGGATAGATTAATTCAAATAATCAGTTTAATACAGCAAAATATAATTACTGACGTGTGAATTGCAGGGACTCACTTTTAGGGTAAGTTTGCTGTAACTTTCGCATGAGTAAAGAATGTGGAATTGTATCTACTGAAAGTTAAACCATGTAAGGAAATGAACAATCACAAAGATCAACTGGAAATGTCGTTACTATTGTGAGGGGAGAGAACAAGAAATAGAAGTCGTCCAGTCATCAGAAAATAAATCACGGTACTACGTAAGGCCTGACACACAGGCTCTTTGGAAACAGTTTGATCAGCATTTCTTTCAGTCGCAGTTCTGGCATAATCAGCTTTCACCATTTCAACTGCCCCTGCCTTGGCTTGCATGCTAGAAGTACCTACGCACGTGATCGGGAAACAAGGCTGGATAATGTAAGAGTTAACCCAGGTAAAAGGACTTCCCCCCCAGTCAATTCCTCCCTCTGGTAACCACGCAGAGGAGCAGGTTCCACAATCGGCTGTCGGCATCCCGATGCTCAGGAACCGCAGCCGCTAAGAGAAAGTCACGACGTAAGACACCAGGCTGACCAACAGTAAGGGCAGCATGAACACAGTCATTTAGACGAAAACTTCGGATAAGGAAGAATGCCAGCGAGTCTAGAGCTCTGGCATCCCTTGGGGTCTGTTTCACAGACAGCACCCACGCATTGCATTGTTTTTCGGGGAAGTGATCCGAAAAGGGCCCGCCTAACTCCTTGCACCGTGGGTTCCTACGGTGAAACAAGCCGGTACAGTTAATTCAATCTACAGCCCATTCCTGGAGAAATTCAGAAGTATGAGAGAAATGGGGTGAGGGGTAAATGAACGGTTTTGACTGTGGCAAGAACCCGGTGTCGGCCACGGCCTGTCTCAGGGAATGGTGGCACAACCTCCCTCCTCTTACACCTTTGCAGGTGCAAGACACGTGGCAGCGTGGTTTGGGAAGCGACCACAGAAGTGCGAAACAGAACACCTCTGTTTACTTAACTGAGATGAATGAATAAAGAGGTTTGACTTGGAAAACTGCAATGTCCTGGAACCAGGAAACTTCTACCGGAGTGCACTCACAAATCACACCCACGGCAGGTTTGACCAATATAGCAGGTATTTACAACAGCTTGCCTCACCAAGAAAAATTCAATGCATTTTAGTGTATTGAGAATAGTTTCAGTTTTCTACTTTGCTTTTAGCCTATGGTCATAATTAGTGTCCTTGCAGAACATACTTTTGATATTTGTTAAAAAAAAAAAGTATAATGCTTTTCCCTATTCCCTCAATATGCCCCATGATTTCTTTCAATTTAGGATTCAGAAAAAATTAGTTTAAAACCTTTTGGGGATCACTAATACATAAAAACTACCCTTGCTGTAGGTAAATTTTACAAGGCAAAAATCAGTGCTGATTCATGAGAGAATTCTTTTAATCCAAAGAAAAAGCAGCTGAGTAGCTATTAACTTTTCAGATTTCTGCATTATCTTCAGTACTTAAATGCACTTGTTCCAGCCCTCCTCTGTCCCCATGCATTGCTTAGGATCTACATGTCAGCATCATTAAAATGATGGCACGCTTGACACCAAAAAAGTAATCTGCTTTTGTTGGTGGTGGTTTTTTTTTTTTTTCCTTTTTTTTTTTCCCCCCCTCTCTTTAAACAAAGTATGGCAACAATTTGATAGCCCAGCAGTGTTTTGCCCTCCTGAACCCTGGCAATGACCCAGAGGATTTGCACTCTACTGCTAATCAGAAGTCTGGCTGTGGCCATTTCCCATGACATAGCTGAAATTCTCCCAAACTTGCCCTCTCAACTTCACTAGCCACACCATACTGAAACTATTTGCTGTATCCTTAGGCTGTCAATCACAACACCCATCCCCTAGACTCTCTGCTGCAACAGCACAGCCTCCTACAGCCCACAGTGTCACGGCTGCAAACCTTCCATGCTTACTACTGACCCGCAATCAGAAGTAAATCTCCCTCGCGGAGGCAGCTGCTTCTGCAGACCTGCTTTTCAAACTACAGTATTACAGCAGAAGTAGCAGGTGCTCTTGTCTGACACACACTTTAAAAGGAAAGCAAACATTTTATTTGGAAACCTGAACATAAAAAAAAAAAAATATATATATATATATATACTCTGTGCACATACTTAAATGACATTTTAAAATTTCTGCCTCAAGTTAATAAACCTAAGGGCTGTTTCTATTCAACAGCCTGGCTGCCATTCCAGGCTCACATAACCTACCACACGTTCTCTTCAGTGGTGCATAAAAATGCCTCTGATTTATTTTATTCTTTTCTATTCATATCAATCGGGAGCCATGGGGAAGATACAGTCCCATTTCTGATCTGTCCAGGTCTTTCTATTATGCCATAAAAAGTGGACAGTATTAGCAGCTTTGAAGAAAATCACAACAAAAAATAAAGTTGCTTAGATCACTCATTCAGGTTTCACCATTTTAAGTTCATCGTGTTTAACCAAGAAATTCCTTGACTTTTCAAGGCAAGGCACAGCTAAATCCTTTGTTTCCTGTCTATATACCAAGAGTATTTTAGCACTATATAAAATTAAGATTTACAACTGATGAAAAAACATCAGTACTTCAGGAACGATCACAATTCAGTCTTTTTAAAATTTACTTATTCTTCAACAATTTAAGACAATTCAAATAGTGTCTGATTTTCCTAAAGTTCCCATTAAAAACCAGAAGCAGCAATTTTCAAGCCTACGAAAGCTTTCATTCAAAAACTCCCAAGTATCTCAATAGTTAGCTATTTATATAATATCCCAATAATATAACAATCCCAAGGCAAACAGTAGCATTATTCTAACACTTTAATGAAATCTACAATAGCGTGCATATTTATAACGTGTTTTGGCTGTTGCACTACACACTGTTTTCATTAAGCATTACACTTTCTTGAAAAACGGTCTGAATGTCCATGCTAAAAAATGGTTTCTGAGAGCAACTCAGCATCAGCACGACATGCAACATCAATGATGGAAAAAAATAACTACTAAGAGGGTCAGTAAAATATACGCATATGTGAAAAAACCATCACGCAAAGATGTTTGGCTACGTAAAAAAAAAAAAAAAAACACCACCAACTCTTAACACTGGTACTGTCTAACAGTAAACTAATCCACACAAAGTTACTCCATTAAAAACATCATCCAATTATTTAGAACACAAGAAATAATGCACTTCAACAACTGAAAATTCCAATCAGGACACTGAGTCTTGCTCACCACATTCCAAAATTCTTTGCCCTTATCTGGTAATTCTTTGCCTTATTACCTGATAATTATTATTTGCCAACACGACTTTAAAAATCAGTCCAAGCACTCAACTGGTAGTTTCTGAAGAAATAGTTTCTCCACGCAAGATTTTTGTTTTCCCAAGTTATTACTTAATACAGTTAGAGATGCCGAGCAGAACAACGTGTAGATTTACAGGAGATGGACTGTGCAGACTCCTAGATCAAATTCAGTGCAACGACATGCAATCGAATATGCAAGTATAAATGCACCTCTGCACTGTGGCAGCATTTAAGCCCCAGTTGCTCTTCTGACTCTTTGTAACCAGGTATATTTAGAACATGGACTCCAAGCTGTGTAAAAACAACAACGTAAGACAACTTTTTTTTTGTTTTAAATTGTCTGGGTTGGAGTTTTTTGTTGGTTGGTTGGGGGTTTTTTACCAGTAAAAGTTTCAAAAGGACTACATGTCTTCTCAAAGTTTTATAATGATACTATTTATTGCTATTTTTTTATTTCGGGTAGTTAGGTAACACATGCTTTCATATTAGTTTACAGCATGACCCACATATGTGGAGCTGCAGTACATCAGCAGGTGCTATCCCAGACCAGTAATAATGCAAATTTGCACTACACCGAGCCTCCTACTCAGAAACCCAGCAGGCCCTCGACCTGGCTCCTACTAAACTGGCTGTTTAGATTGCAGACACCAGAACTGCAATACTAGAATAAAACCACTGCCGTGAGATTCTCCTTTGATTGCCTCTTCCAGGCTGTCAGAGCCTGATTCTGGCTACTGTTTTCAGTATATGGATCGCTCTTTTGTCCTCTAATATTTTTACGTCCAGGCACAAGTGAAATATAAGCTACCAATTTTTTCATACCTACATAAAATCCTGCAAAAAAAAGAGCCCCAATTCCCATAAGAAGTCTTTAAACATGTTTTTTAGTAAGTGACGATAGCTGACAATAAACAAAAAATACATTATCCATCCTTTTATTCAAATACTGAAGTACATTAGGGGTAATTCAAAGGAAATAAGAGCATTGCAGCTCAACTGCCTTTTCTACATTTTCTCTTATGAATTATAAAATGTGTGACCCTATGAAATGTTAAGTAATACTTAAATGTACTATTTTTAATAAGCATCATAGCTACATGCTAAAAACTGGGATGCATGGAATCACGAAGAGTTACTTGGTAAAATAAGAACTCACAAAATTATTTGCAACTCCTTCAAAGTAACCAAGTACAGAATAATGTAAGAATTAAATAATTAAGGATAACTATACTCTCTGGAATTATTTAAGATAAAATTAACATTGACTAGAGTTTCTGAAATATCAACAGTCTTTATTTTTAATAGCTAGTCATTCATACACTGACAAAACGACAGTTTGTTTAAGATCTAACCCAGGTCTGTAATAGGGACATTGAATTCTGTAACAGGGAAATATAAGGAGAAAGCAAAAATTAAGTAAATACAGTAGACCAGTTCAAACCTCTATTTTTGTTTGGGTTTTTGTTTAAAAAAAACCCCTAAAAATATAAACAAAAAACCAAAACCACAACAACAACAAACCAAACAAGGCAGTTCACATATATGCCCTGAAGAAAAGCAGAGTAACATAGCTTTCAACCATCCTGACAATGGTTTATCGGTCAGCAATAATTTTTGAATTGCACAGTTAGGCAGTGATGCCTAACTTCAGCCTATGAATATGTAAAATGAGGAGCCGCTAAATAATATTAAGTGGTTTTACCCAACTCAAAAAATGACTTTGTCTTTTATTATAAAAAGAATTTTAAAAGAGAAAACCATTTCAGAGATTCTATTTTTTCTTCAAAAATAAACCTTCCTAATTCAAGTACTTGTATCGTTCACACAGTTAACAATTACTGCACACATTACCTACCACTGACATACCAGTCTAAGCAGCATAACTCACTTCTTTGGCTCACAAGATGAGAACTCTGAACTAATTAGTTAATCTGCATGACATAAATGTTAGGATTTTGGAATATTTTTTATGATGTTGTACACACATGGCTCCCACACAAACTCTGTAAGAAACTTCTTGGGGAAAAAAACACTACTTAAAAAAAAAAGAAAAATCTTTTGACATACGCATTTAAGTAAAAGTATGTGATCCAGTAATTGAATTAAGTTGAGTAACTAACTTAAGTTTAGCCTTTCTGGAGGCACTACCATGAAGTCATTCCCTTCAGTATAAGATGAATTGATAATCATGCAAGAATTATATTTTCCTTAGCTGGAGCTTTACCACAATTTTCAAAATATGCATGCTGCAAATAACGTGTTTATCTCCAAAACACCAAGGAATACACTTAATATTTTTACATAAGTACACATGATATTAAAGATTACAGACTCAACAATATTTGTCTCCACAGGGTAATACCAGCTCTGCCTCTTCACCATCTCATTTTATATATCGTTTGGGCCTATTTGAATCTGCTCATCTTTTACTTCACTTACCAATCCCACTTGTGACATGGGGTTAATTTTGCAGTAGCTTAAGGCGTGTCTGAAATTCAGCATAACCCAGTGGACATTAAGATAACATCTCCTTTTAACCATCCTTTTAAAATAGTTGGGATTTTTATGTAATTTAAATAGACAGGTGATGTTGTAGTAACATTACCTTAGAGGCTGTTTGGAAATAAATTTGAAAATTAAATCAAGATCATCAGATTAAGATCAAAAAGAGAACAATCGTATTTCTGTAGTTGCAACCTGGAACTCAGTTAATATCACTTAAATTCAAAAGCTGTGTTCTTAGATATTGTGAGGTTGAAACCAATTTGCCCTTCTTTCAAATTTTATCATTAGATACATACACAAAAATACCACAGAGCAGAACTGAAAATCTTGGCAGATTCGGTAATGTGTGTTCTGAAAAAAAAAAAAAAAAAAAAAAAAAAAAAANTGTTTTCAATAATGAAAATCCAATGCTATTTGAAAAACTGCATACTCACATTATCGATACAGCCATGAGCGCCCAGGCTGTGGCCAGGAACTGAAGTGGGCCGGTAGCCAACTTGCAGCTGCCATCTTCACCGCAAGACCCACAAGAGAGACTACAAATTGTATGAGCAGTACCAACCCCAAACATCCTTCTGGGCATGTCACGACTTTTCCTCCTGTCCAAGGCAGAAAAACATAGGTCCTCCAGAAAAAAACCCTGGAAGTGTCTGCCCCCATAGGAAGACTTCAAGCCTCCATGCCAAGTCCACTCTGCAACAGCTCTCAAGAAGGAAAACTCTGAGGACATGATATAAGCCATCTATACTATACTCCCTTTTTTTCTTTATTATTTTCTAGGAGAAACTGGGAAGCACCTATGTGCATATGTTATATAATAATCCTAACACAGCCTACTATGCAAGTCGTTCTGTTTTCACAAGGTGGTTTTAAGCAGAGCAGAATCAGGTCACATTCAGGAAAGGGATATAGCGAATAACTTTCTCCCACAATGAGATGTTAACAAGATAAAATGTAAAAATACCAAACACCAAGGCACATCCTACCTCTCAAAAGTTTACCAAAGCCAACACTACAAGCAGATCTGAACAGCACAATTTAGGGCAGGAGACAGCTAAAAATTGCTTTCTTTAGCAGCAGTTCATCAATTCTGGCTCCTGCTGACTTTCAAATTTTGTGGGAGTTGAGAACCCTCATCTCACACTCCTGCAAGAACCTGGTGATGAGCGCAATCTTGCACCTCTTAGGCACAGTATCTTCCAGCACCCACAAAAATCCTGTCTACTACATTTAATCTTTAATTCAGAAGGGGGCGGGGAGAGAGGAAAAAAAAAAAAGAAAAAACCCACAATCTAGTATCCCAACCACAGTAACTGCCAAGCCTTGAACCAGCTAAAAGCTTCCAAACCATAGCATTAAATACTGTAAATAATATATTTAACCCCAGAATATTTCAGGTTGTTAGGGGACCTCTGAAGGTCATATGGTTCAACTTCCCACTCAAAGCACAGCCAGCTTCAAAGTGAGATGAGGTTAATCTGCTCCGTTCTTTCTCAAATGACAGCAAGAAAAGCAGAAAAATCTCTTTCTGCAGAGAAACAAACAAATGAGCTTGACAATGTAATATTAAATAGGAAATCCTTAAAAATTAGGCACGTTGAGTGGGCAAAAAAACCCCTAAACAACCCAGTGTCTGCTCATTCAAGACAAGCCACTAGCTCTATTTCTACAACTAATCCCCACAACCTGTACAGATGAAACCAGTTGAGTTCTGTGGAAAGTTACTCGAAAAAAATTAGTCAAGTATCTAACTGTTGCATAATTCAAAAAGTGCAATTTAAAGTTATACAGAAGTATTGTCACTGGCTAGTCAACTCAGCAGGTATTTTTAGTGTAGACATCAATACCTCTAGCACCCCTAGCATCCCTCTAGCATTGGAGCACTCACTAGTAACTGAAAGAGCTCATTTCAGTATGAGTATCTGAAGTTTTCATAGATAAAAATTACTTCCCCACAGTTCTTAACTGTTTTATCCTTTCAGGTCACCTTCCTTAATGGAGATGCCAGGCTGAAAGCCTAAAGAACAGCTTACTTTTGCATTCTTCCTTCTGAATTGACATTCAAACACTTGTGTGCACACACACAAAAAATGCTATAGGAACTCTCCACTGAACTTCTTTCACATTTTCGGGAACAAGGCTACACAGTCATGCTGGAGTCACAAGTCCTCACTTTTTTTCCATGCATCTTGGTATGCTCAATGTACCTTAAAGGAAGAGAGAAACCCTGTTCCCCTTTTCATTTCATTATGTTGAAAGGAAGGATTCTACGAAGTGAATTCTATGAAGTGAATTAAGAGATGTAAAAAACCAGACTGATAACAAATAAGTCTCCACTTCTAAAGGTATATTGTTTACACTTTCCGTAAAACTGTACTTATTTACATACACAATTTACAAACATTAACTACAAAGTTTAAAATAATCCGCCTCATATTTTTGCAAAGTTCGACGTCAGACACGAGGCCTGTCGCAAGCCGCTGCTAGCCACAGGCCAGACAATCTAGTGATTGGTTCTTTGTTCATGCACTTATTTAAACACAACAAAATTGGTTTACCTCATTAAAGAAGAGCTGGAATAAGCTGCAGCTGCAAGAGAGTGAGGTGGTCCTCGTTTTTAAAAACTAGCAATGCCATTTGGGAAAACGAGTAACAAGCGGGGAAGAAAAAATAATTCCCTTCAAGCAACTGAAATACCAGTTTTGAGGGTAAAATAGTGAAAAACCTGAGGCCAGTAAAAAACCATTGTTTTCTTTTGAAGTTCACCACCAACTGGGGCAAGTGGCATGTTGCATTCTCCAGGCTTATGGGAAATTTGTTTCCTGTTGTGCCAGGAAAAAAATACCATTATTGCTATGGTCCCTCTGGAGCATGTAATTGCTGATACATACAAATTACACTTTATCAAAATACTTGACAAATGTTGCCTTGGAAGTCAAAACTAAACAGTCTGCCTGAGCAATGTTAGTCTAATTCTGTTCTCATTATAGGAAGGACTGGTGGAAACGGAAATGCTGTACCATGCACACACATTTCCCAGTCCCATAACTAACACCAAAAAAGAATGATGGAGCTTCTCTACTAGATAATAATTCCTTCAGGTGAGTCATTGCCTTCTGGGGCAATACTCTTGCTCAGGCACGGATGTGCAACTACATCCTCTCAATAAACCCAGTAAACCGACGTGGCTAGATTTATGTGTTTTATTGCAGCCAATCTTATTGCAATGCAAAATCCTGGGACTGGTATTTCAAGTGTAGTCGTTGGCAGTCATATAAGTACTTAATATAGCAGAAGAAATATGAGGCCTCTAGAGTAAAGGAAGGGAAGTTGTTTAAGTGAAGTACCTCCTACTGAACAACAAGTTCCCAGATCAAATAACACCAAGATCAGACATTAGAACAGCTGCCACTTCTGGGGAAAAAACTCAAGTGCTAACAAAAACTTAGCACAATATCTCGTCAGCTCTGCTCCCAATAAGGGAACGTAAGGTACGGGGTTAATCGAGCAATTATTGGGAAAAAGTAGGCAAAGGGCGAAAAAAAGCAAAAATCCCATTCTAATACTTTCAAAGACACAGTTACCATGTGCATACGCTAGCTGTAGAAAAATCAGTTTAGGGCTTGGAGACTGATAACATCCTAGTGCACTCAGCAACCTCCTTTGCTTCCAGTGGTACGGAAAACACGTCAAGGCAGGACTGACCCAGTGATGATTATCAGAACTACCACAATAGGGAGTTCTAGTAACGTGATTGTGTGGTAGGAAACAAGATTATTCTCTCAGCAAAAGAAACTAACTGTATAAGCATAACATTTGGTTTCACATCAGATGCCTTATTTTTCAACATTTTTCCCTGCACAGTTCATTAAGCATTGGCTTTGTATCTTGCATGTAAACCACTCAGAACACTAAACTTAACGTTCCTTCATATATCCATAGGAATGAAGTAAATCCATATCAGCTGTTTCCTGAAGAAAATCTTTCATAGGTATGTCCCTAGTAACTGCCCATCAGGGAGTTTAACAGAGCAAAGCAAAAGACAGGTACTTCATTCCAAATATGCTTTGTTCAATTTTCTCAATAGCATTTGCATTGCAGAAAACCTCAAACTTCAACAGTGGCAATTACTGTATATTTGAATAATCTCACTAAGTTCCAAAGCATTATGTAAGGGAAACATACTAAAAATCAGCCCATGGACTTCTTATAACACAAGGTGTCATAAGCCTTCGTTTTCAGTGTGTTAACGCTGAGTTGAGAAATAAAAGCAGCTCAAAGGCACACCTTGTATGACATCCTTCCCTTAGTCAGAAGAGTAAGAAGATAATAAACCGCCCTTGCCAATCTATTCTTGTAGCACCATAACATTTAATGACTTGCACAAGTTATTTTAATTTTGTTTCATAAATAGTTTCTACTCTTGTAAGTTTTACAACGTAAATTGCACTTGGGACGTGAAACTGCATCAGACTCTAGATCAAATACCTCGCAGTTCAGCTCCACGTTGACCCTTTTGACCGGCACACATATGCCTCAGGCTACAATCCCATCGCTTCTCTCGACTGATTTGAATCATAATGAAATCCTGGATCATTTATGACTGTATTTCAAAAGTAACCGTAGTGCATTTAAGAGTAATAGCAGTATTCATTTTGGTGACCTTTAAGTGTCTGAAATGCTTTAAACAGGCATGCCCTATTACCCCTGTGAAACATATTGAAAAGTTCCAGACAGCCTAACTTACGCTTCCCATTGTACACATTACAGATTTCAAGGATAAAACCAAAGGAGAATTAAAACAAAGAAGTGTTTGGTCTTGCATCATTTTACCCACAATAACCTTAACTCACAGGGCACTCTGAATACACAATAAATCTCTGCAGGTAAAGCTGGGTTCTGCTGCTGTGAAACAGCAAACAGTAGAGCTAGATGCCAGAAAACTGGTGATGGGAAATGGCCTTTCGTTTTTGAAGTCGCTGATCAAAATCAAGACTTCATGTTCAGCGCTTATTATTTAACCCTTGTTAATACCTCGAGAACAGTGATCGAGTCCCCTACTTCTACTCTCCACTTGCACACCGAAGGAAACTCATAATTTGCAACCTATTTCCACAGTATTTGAAAGGACTTTTACCTAACAATGAATGTAAACTGATCTTTAACCTCAGGGTGACAGCCTATTATGGAAAACAATGAAAATATTTACATTATCATTATTATATTTTACCTGTTATGCAGATGAGATGTCTGTGCTTCAGGTCATCAGTTCAATCTGTTCCTACATTCACCTTGCGTAAGGAAACAGCCTCAAATGTGAAAATAATGCTAAACGCTCTTATTCTAATCCCCTGTTCACCAAAAAAAGAAAGTTATATTTATTCTGCATTGTCTCCTAGATGCAGTAATGAAAATTTACAAGTGAATTTGCCACTGCTCATTATAACTGGGGCCAGGACTCTAGCAGCTCTGGACCATTTACTAAACTGAGCATTCGGAAAACGCTTTTCAGCTCCTTTCAACGTACAGCCAGTGGGGAAAGTGCAAAAAAATATTCACACATGAATTAACCAATTAAAAGGAAGGTTTTAAACAAGAAAAGCAACATCCATATAGCAATAAGTTATGTGCAAGCACACTATGATGTGCTGACATTTGCAGACTAGCTCTAGTAGCGAGGCCAAAAAGGCACATTAAAGCAAATGCAGTAAATCCGACTCTGACAAACTTAGAGTGCGCACAGTCAGACTAACAGGGTTATTCAGTTGCTGGAAAAGAAACTGCCAACAAACCATCAGGTCAGCATACCTACAGTAAAAATGTAATTGCAGATAGAACCTAACTATTCTCTGACGGCAGTCTACACAGCTATTCAATCCTCTGTCGAGTTTAAGGAAAGCAGCCCACGGCTTTAACAGACATAGCCACTCTGCAGAGGCCACCAGCAACAATGCCTCCCCAGCCTCGCTGCCACCACAAATCAAGCCAGGGGAACCAGAATACAACACTGTAGGGAGCTACAATGCTTGAACTGGTGCTAACAGAAGCAAAAGACCAAAGTTCTAGAAAACTGATGTAAGAAAATGGTAAGCCAATAATGCCCACCCACAATTATTGTATTTTGAGAACTCTGTAATAGCTCTGTCATGTGAAAACCATCATAACAAGAAGCTGAGTCACTGTGTTTTTCCCCCCAGTTTTAACCTGTCACTCTAAACACAGAAGTTGAAGCCTGTTAAAAAGGATGCATTTCAGAATTGGCAGAGCATACACGACCACCCTCAGAAACCATGTCTCCAACTTCCTAGGTGATGACTAACCATGGAGTCCTGATCGAGTTGTCTTTGCTGCAACTCACTTAAAGCAGCAAAATAGGCCACGGAAGTTCAGAAAAGCCTATTTTTGCTAAACACCTCCGGGATGTTCTCAAATGTCCTGGTTGTGGAGAAAAGAATGAACTCTGATGGGAATTAATGTCTAATTGGATAAAGTGACTACATACTGAATTTTATCAATATTCCATCTTTGATACTAAGAATAAGAAGGATTTTAAGAAGCACCAGAAACTATTTACAACAGCCCTGTTGACGTAAAGTCCTGGGCTGGACTTAGTAACTTTACAAGGCTACTATTGGTGCTAGTAAAATAAACTAAGCATTTTCCAGTTCAGGATTGTGTTGAGCAGGCAATAACAGTATAATCATCTTCAATGTGTTATCTCCAAGACATGTGATCTGACACTAGAGTATGTTTGAGAATGCTTTAAAAAAAAAAAAAAAAAACACCAACAAAAAAACCCCAAAAAAACCCAAAAAACCCTACATTCAGGAAAACTGACACACGGCAACATGGTTAAGGCTACCAAATAACTTGGTGGCAAATCAATCTCACAGATGGGGAGCCTCCTGATTCCTTGAGCTGAACACCAACCAAAAGAGCATGTCGCCTTTCTAATAGCATAGGGAAAAATAGTGAAAACGAAAGGCAGTAGTTAGTCAGCTAATAGAGTAAAACAACTTATTTCCAAAGCAGACTTACGCCTAATCTGCATGTATGGTATTGCTTCTGGAAATGCATAATCCTTTGCCACAAACTACCTTAAATAGCTTAGTAATAAGATGACCCGATCACAGAAGCTGGCAATAGATGTCGTCTTAGAAGAAAGACGCCACTAAAACCCAGAAGTAATTTTTGCAGAGTGCCCTTTCTTCTCCAATCATGCCTATTTCCCCTAAGAGGGGAAACAAGACATCTGCACAGTATAATTTTAAATAACCAATTTCACACAGGGGAAAAAGAAGCATTGAGGAGGAAGCCTTCTGTCTTTTTGACATGTCTTCATTAGTTTTCTACTCTCATAATAATAAAATAATATTTTATTCATATTTTTAAAAATTAATCATCTGCACTAATTTAGACAGGAAAAAATCCTCTCCAAATAAAACTGGTGTATTTGTATTAAAAAAAAATTGCTGCATACATTATTCACAACCAGAGCCAAAAAGAAGATATAAAATGACTTCAGCTTGATAAATGATGTAAATGTCATCCAGCTATCTGCAGCACAAGCCTCTGACCCAATGCACATCTTTCTAAAGCCAGAAGTGCACCCTAGAGACCAGCAAACACTTACTGTAATTATTTACTGTCTTCTAAAAAGACCTGCTGTGATCTATACACAGTAAAACTACAATTATTGGATGTGGATAAAACCACAAAAACACACTGTTACAAGCTCATGCTATTTTGTCATGGCAACACCATAACTCAAACTTGTGTAACAATTGAATTGTCAGGATCCTGCTTTAATGTGAAACGATACTGGAGCTCTAAGTCAGCGATCTGTGAGATCTTTCTTTCTAGAAAGAGAACAAACAGAAAATAAAGAGGACACTAAGAAAATTTATGAACTGGTTGCTTTTCCAAACACAGCTTCTGATGACATCCACGAGATAAAAGACTCTGAATTTGATCAGGAGTCATGATTTGGTACCTCGAGCTCGCTAAGGATCAGGCTGGAAAGGAGGGTTTACAAGTGATGGTTCTAGTAAGGCTTTCAGCAGCAAATTCTTGGCAAATCATACACATATGAAAACAACCTCCTAGCTACAATAAACATTTTAGCTATAAATGCACTCAAAGGAAAGCAGACATTGCAAAAATCTAATACACACTACACTCATCAAAATCAAACCAGGAGACACTGACTTACCCGGGCCAACTTCCGACGGCAGGCAGAGCATGCAATAGAATGACATAGTATTGCACAGCAAATCTAGAAGTTAGGCACACCTTTATATTTGTTTAACAAGGTCAGCTTCATAAGTAAAGCAGTAAGTAAATAGTTCCAGCTACTCCTACTAGGAATTAGCTAATGAAACTACTTACACAAAATCAAATATACACACTGCACAAACACTAAAACCATAAAGAAGCAGACAAATCAAGAAAAGAGATGGCAAATAGTAATGTGTAAAACTAAAAGGCGGTATGATAAACAACTAAACAGACTACGTAGGTTTTCAGTGTCTCATAAATTTATCGTTAAAATTGCTTTTAAGTATGCACATCCACACAATAATATACATTTCTCACCAGTATCTCCAAAGTGCATGAATTACAGGATAAACCATTATTTCTAGGCAGTTTTAATGTGGTTTTAATACCTAGCTCGAGGGGAAAAATTGAGCAACGGAGGTATTAAAGTCAGCAAAAATAATAAAACTTTGCCCGAAAAGTCTTCAGAAAGTTGTTTGTTTTGAAAGTGGTATGTTTTGTGTGTGTTCACGTAGGCACGCTTTTTTGTTTCTAATCTACCCTTGAAAAAAATTAATAACGACAAAGGTCAAACAGATATTCATTTTTCCTGGTGCCCCTCCAGGTATCCTATTTACTTATTTGACTGTTTTACAGTGATATACATACCTTATTAGCTATTAATGTGCATTTATTGCACACTAAACTAGAAAACTTAGATGATCGGACACAATGCATAGCTGCAGTCATAAAAAGCAGATGAGATTCACATCAGTGTTTTAAATTATAAACAAAATGAGAGGTACACAGTTTTCTTATTTCACGAAGAAAACATTTTAAAATGAAGTTAAATATAATCAAACACAATTTAAATTTCATTACAAATGACAGTTGATCAGTGCAAGTTAAAGTTCCACATACTATCCTCCTTCATCCTTCCAAAAGCAGCAGTTCTATATGGACGCAGATGCTAGATAATTTCTGACAACCATTAACCTAAAGGAACAGCATGACGTAGCAGGTTAAGCCCAAGATTCCCCGTATCATTTTAGCCGTTAGCTAAGTAGCCCCTTTTCCCCACTTGATTCTTTTTTCTTATTCCATCTTTGAACACTGATGCGATACGTTTCCCTTTCCCATTTTTATTCAGTGAAGTATTACCTAATTGATGTTGAAATAGCACTTGAAAAAGCAAAACATACTTACTGACAGTCACTGACATCTCCCTGGGAAACATTAATTTACAATTAAGAGATACATACATCAATAGGAAACCATAAGGCTTATAAAAATCATACGTTTTCATGACTGACGTTGCATGACCTCAAGCTAAGAAATCAAATAACAGCATCTGAGCTTTGTTCATAACATATTTACTGCAAAATGTTTTTTTCTGTCTAAAATTCAGTTTGCTTCACTATGCGAGTTATTTGGCATGACATAGTGTACATGTATATAACAAAACAGTTTCCTGTTTCTGCCTGAACATGAAAAAACAGAGGGCGACTGCGCACTGGTACAGGTTGCCCACGGAGGTTGTGGAACCACTATTCCTGGAAATACTCGAAAGCCATCAGGACATCAGCACCAGTCTGCTCTAGATGACTGTGATGGATGCACTCCTCTTCGAACTAACTGAACTTTGGTCCAGGCAGATGCTCAGCCAGCAGGCCTAACAGAAGTTCACCTTATTGTGTGAGGCCATCAGTGAGGATTCAGCACCAAACCCAAAAAAAACCGGTTTGGCTGGCGACTGGGCTGATAAGTGGCCAAAACTGCATTAACACAGCAGAAAATCTGACTATAAATCAAACACTGTACATTACAAATATCTGCAGCCATCAGGGCCTGTTGAGCTCTCCCTCCATAGCAGCTGGCTGCATGGTGGTGATCTCCCCCTGAGTAGGGACATCTCTCAAGGTTACCCCTTGAAGCTGAGAGATCCCTTACCTGACACCAGACATCAATGCGTTGGTAAGTGACTTTTTTTGCATGCATGTAACATTTAAGATACGTATAGCAAGCTTACGCGATAATCTTTGTATCCTATACTAACTTTAAGTGTAGTAAATAGTAGACTATTGACCGCAAATCCATCTATACTTATCAAATATTTTACATACCTAAATTTACTGATTAGAACTCAATAAACTAACTACTAGATCAGATCTGTCTGAGTGATCGCTGACTCTTCTCCTGCAACAGTGACCCTGCTTGAGCAGAGGGTTGGTTGGACACGACAATTTCCAGAGGTGCCTTCCAATCTCTACCATTTTGTGACTCCGTTAGAATTCAATATCGCCCCTTTTTAAGGCTACTCACAGACTTTATATTGTATGCTACAAGGACTTACCTGCCATTTCCACCCATTTATCGTAATCACCTTTCAAAATATTCCGCTATACAAGTAGTAAAGCAGTCCTGCTAATCCAGCTTTATTGACAAATCTCACTGTGCTACAAATACTTCCACCATGTTAACAAGCAGCAACATGTTATGCAATACCTATCCCCGACACTAAAAGGTTGTACCATTTTATTAAAACAAGTAATTTGTCTAAAACATCTCCATTCTGTTGATGTTGCTGCTTTAGTCTCCTTTGGAAATAATGATAGATGAATACGATAAAACATTGGGACACCCATAACTACAAAGTTTAAAAACCTTGAGATTTAAAAGGTATTATGCACGCACAGCCATGAATCAGTTTTGTCTCAGAGTCCAGGATCCCAGCACTCTGTTCTCACATTACAATGTTCAGCTTTAGTCTGAATTCTAGATTCTGATGCCACTCTAAAAAGTAAACTACTTAATTTCAGACTCTAATGGATACTTCCACTAATCTGATACTTTGGGTATCAGATTTCAGTATCTTTAAGTTTCCAGAGCCTGGTTTGTTTTGTCAAGTGACAACTAAGACAGTCCATTAAAAGTGAATCATAGAATCGTTTAGGTTGGAAAAGACCTTTAAGGTCATCAAGTCCAACCGTTAACCTAGCACTGCCAAGTCCACCATTAAACCATGTCCCTAAGTGCCACATCTACACGTCTTTTAAAAACCTCCAGGGATGGTGACTCAACCACTTCCCTGGGCAGCCTGTTCCAGTGCTTGATAACCCTTTCGGTGAAGGAATTTTTCCTGATATCCAACCTAAACCTCCCCTTGTGCAACTTGAGGCCATTCCCTCTCGTTCTATCGCTTGTTACTTGGGAGAAGAGACCAACACCCACCTCGCTACAACCTCCTTTCAGGTAGTTGTAGAGAGCGATAAGGGCTCCCCTCAGCCTCCTTTTCTCCAGGCTGAACAACCCCAGTTCCCTCAGCCGCTCCTCATAGGACTTGTGCTCTAGACCCAACAAATGTTCCATGGCTATAAATTCGGTGGAGGTATTAATTCTCAGTGCAAGTCTTGAGTTTAGAGCACTTCTTAGAGTTTTTTTCATCCACACAAAGGAACTGTACTTTACCTTGACTACATAGCGGCTGGCTTTAGGTATGGAAGTTACAATGAAACAAATATATTCTTACATGGTGGGGTGTTGGGGGGGGGGTCCCCCTTTTGTTTTTTTAAGATATTTAAGTATCTCACGGACCACTACCATACTTGGCCTTTAGTGAAAAGCAGATACACTATGGTCATCTTATATACCATCTGTGCACAAGAAGGAAACTCAGGATTCCAGCATGCACAAAGCTATGTTTACAAACTTTGCCAATAACTTTCACAAGTTCTTTGGGATATTGACAAATAATTATCTTGGGATCAAAAGCTGGGTTTATAGCTGTTAAATTACATGTTTTGGTTTATTATACTTTTTCTGTACATTTAATCACTTGTATCAAGATTAATATCAGTTTTTTCTTTATGGCTAGATATTAGCAAATAATATCTGAAACTACACAAAAAATAGCTTTCTTGTTTCCATTCCTCAGTGTGTTAAAAGTGCCTTTTCCTTGATTCAGTTTTCTCATTAAAAGTGCCTGCAGTTTGAATTACTAGATAATTAATTATTTATCCCAGATATAACATTTAAGAAGCTTTAAAACCTAGGAAATCAAGGCAACAGACCAGTGGCAAACATTTCCACTAGAGAATCCCATCAAGGGTTCATTCACCATCCAATTTAAAATTAAAACTCTTATCTAAACTAAAGCAAACAAAATCCACGGGTCTCAAAGCCACTCTTTCTAGAAGCAAAGGCTCAAAACCTTATGAGAAACTCATTTTGTGGGACGTTTCACATTCCATCTAAGATTTATTCCCTTATATATATATTCCTGCTTCTAATATCAACCAGATGTGACAACGAAGTTTAAGCAGCACTGTAAAAGATGCAAGGATATCCTGTGGCTCGGCATTTCAGCAGAGGGTTGGAGAAAAAAGGCAAAGGTACCTGGCGCTAAGTGATTGATTGAGGAAGTAGTTATGATCTGAGAAGCTTTCTAAATTAAATTTGATTAGTTATTAGAAAGACCACATTTCAGTGAAAATGCACAGCGCCCGACACAAGTACGCTATGGTGACAAGCAAGGAAACCATCAGGGACAACAGCATAGCTCTCCCAAACTATGCAAACAGTGTACATATGAAACAAGAGAAGAATCCCACATCCCCAAACAGGTTTGCTCTCTAGCTTTTCAAGCACATTGACAGGAAAACCTAATGTTCCGCATTTCAATTTCCAGCAGCAAGAAGACTGGAGAGACTCTGCTAACACTGAACTACATTAAAAAGTTTGCTCCTTCAGTAAACTCACAGGCACATTTCAGCCCAGCTGACAGAACACTGATAAAAGTCTTCACGTTTGTTTTGCAGCCTTTAACTATTTCTGAAACATTAACAGGTCTTCCCTGAAACCCTCCAGCACACAAAATTCCTGCATGTTTAAGCAGGTCAGTCACTCCACCTCCACCAAACTCTATTAATGGTAATGAATATGCCCAACTTTCACACTATTATCAAGTTATCAAACTTAAAATGTCACTTTTGTGTTTAGTTTTATTTTTAAAAAACTCAGTCTGGACCTTCATTAACAAACCTGTAGACTGTTATGGTTCACTGCATGCCTGCTAAAGAGAGCAGCTGTAAGAGTCACTGCTGATTTCATCTGTATTTGCTATGTGGACAAGACTATGAGCTCTTCGTTCTCAACAAATAAAATCAAATTTTCCATTTTGGGTAAACTACATGGCAATATTTAGGTCTTAAAATTTTGCACAATTTGAGCTGTAGCAATTTTGGACTTTCTAGTTTATCAGGATTATAAATACTAAAAAACAATAAAATAATTGACTCATAGCTTAGTAGCCCAGAGACAACAGTTTGAAAACATGATAGCAGAAATAATATACCTATACTATGGAAAATAAAAATTAAGATCAGTATTATTTACACTTTTTAATGTTCATTTGAATTCACTCATTGTAAATTCCACAGAATTTACATCACCCATATATCAGTCCCTCATCAATTTTTGCTTCACTACTTTTATTCCCTTTCATCACTTTCTCAGCTATGCTTTCTTCTTGAAAGGCTAGGCCAGAGCAGCTGCAGGAGAGGAATGCAAGCATCATGCCTCTTCATTGAAGCATTTTACCCAGAACAAAGTAGACTGGCACTGTTGGACTTAAGACAAGTCATAACAGAAGTGAGAAAGAACAACTCTGAAATCTAATAGCAGTAGGACCAAGACAGTAACACAAAAAAATAGAAAGTAAACTTCTTAGACACATATTTTTATTTTTCCTCAAAGTATAAATATATATATGTGTGTGTGTGTGTGTCTGTGTATTTTTACAAATTCTAGTAGGTACCAAATTTCTCCTTCTTATCCCATCACTGAAAAACATACAACCAAACTGCATTTGGAACCATAACAGTTCACTTAGCTAAGATTTATTTACTTAAAATATTCACTATATTTATATAACACTTGTATCTTCAAAAGAAAAAGCAAGTTTCTACTGACAAACAGTGCTAAAGTGATCTATTTAAAGCACTATTAAACAGTAAGCAAGACTTTGAATGAATGTCAGTGAATAAAGACAAATATTTTGACAGCATCCATTGGGAGGCATTACAGAATACAGCATTCATATTAATCATTCTATTTTATGTAATTTTATTACAATCTTTATATTCTAAAACCAAAATTATTACCCTTGCCATTAAGGACTATAACGTATCACAATTACATGATCTACTAAAAAATACTCACTCTGGTATTGAAAAGCCTAAATTACTTTCACTCAGTTTCTTTGTGCAAGGTTCCTTAAGACAGATGCATACAAGTTATCAACATACACAACCTTCCTTCGAAACCACAAATTACCAGAAAGTTCCTTTCAGCCTAATGATAGCCGTGTACAATGCAACCACTCACAGAGGAAGTTTCAACATGTTAAACTGGAATTTGTGCTAGTGGATATAAGTAAACTCTATTTTTTTTTTTTTTTTTTGAAAGCATCACCATTTCCTTAGACGACCAACCTCCATGAAGCAACTCTTCTATGAAATAAATACCACTGGCATCTTCTGGAGACCTGATAATGGTCTCTGCAAGTAAGCACCAGCTCACGCTTTATACTCAAGAGGAGCTTCAAGATGCAGAATTTCAAAAACATGCAAAGAACATTAGGAAATACAACCAAATTACTCAGCCCTAGCAAATCCATCGAGCAAATATTTTCTAGTGCATTCAAAAGCTGCGACAAAGCTTGCAAAAACAAATCCAACAAAGATTTTTCAAGCACATTTAAGATTAAAAGACAGCTATAGTTTGTAATTATTTATATTTATNTTCAGCAATCCTGTAGTAACTTTGCAATTTCACTAGCCAACCCATAAATCTTACTAACTGGTCTGCCATATGTAAACTCCAGCATAAAAACCCCAGTTTTACCATACAGCACATCTTTCAAAAAGACAGACTGGATCCTGAGTTTAACTGGCAGGATCTAGAAAGCGATTTCAGACAGCTTTTGACTACTCCTTTAAAAAGGCAGATGACTCTCTTCTTGATAGTAACTGTGCAGGCACCTGCTCATCCATCTTATTTCTACTCTTTTTTTTTTTTAATAAATATATTTTATAAATCATGTAGTCATTGTGCTAACACCACTCTCTCCCTCCCCCCACCAAAAAAATTGATCCCAAGCTCATGGTAGTCTTCTCTTGCTGATCAAACTGGCCTCGATGCCATCTAAACATCTTATAATACAGTTTTTATACTTCAAGGAGATGAAAAATTCTTTACCTCTCCATATTTCCTCATCTTTGACTGATGAGGCAGCAGCCATAACTTTGCTGGTCTGCCTGGCAATGCCTTGACTTAGTTAAAAAGATAATTTTTAAAACTAAAGAAGTTATAACAATAATGCTAATTTTTAAATAAGAGTATGCAATCTCTCTTTGTGGACATCTAGACTATACTGGATGTGGGAAGTTTCGTGGTTTCTATAACTCTACACAGAGAGTTGAAAATCATTCACCTTGAAGTCATCATGGTGAATATATTAGGAACAGAAAAATTTTGTGGTTTCTCTTCTCTCCAATATTTATGCTCTACTGAATTACGACTACACACATGCAAGCATAACACATCATCTTTAGAACCCTTACTATCTAGCAGCTCTAATATCACAAAAATTAAACCTCTCACCACAGTCAAAACACAGACGTGCAAATCTGTATAATAAGGAACATACAATAGAAACATAGATCAGATCATACTTACAATCTAGTTAACTTCTGTGTGTTCTGAAAAAGCAGCTCTGGAAGAACTTGCAATTTATTCTTGTTCAGACGCCTAAACAGTTACAATTAGAATAAAAAAAAAAATTAGATTATCTTCTAATTTAAGCAGTTTATTCTATTATGCATAAACACATGAAGATCCCATTGTATTAAACCTCATGCTATGAGCTCAGCATAGAATGCATTATGTACATTATTCATACACAAGCCAAACAGATCATGCCATCTGTAGACCACCTGCCTAGGTTCTTCAAGTAGGGAGTCAAGCGACAATCACCAGAAAGTTTCACTGTTTTAATATGGATGAGTACACAAATATATTTTCTTTAGTTTTCCTCTGGTGCCTACTAACAGTGAATCATATGGCCCCCATGGTCAGCTTTCATTGCTCTGAGGAATAGTCACCAGGAGGTATCTGGATTTTCTCTCTCCTAAAAATGTAGGCACAGTAAATTAAGTAACTTGCCCAACCAAGATTATTTCAAGATTTGCTATTATTTCTACAGTAGGGACACAAGAATTTTTTCTTTTGCCTTAAGAATTTTCTTAAAACTTCACTTTGAAAATATGAGCATTGTTGTAGAACATATGAACATGCAGGCAACCAGACAACTATATGGTGACTGGAAACAGAATCTTAATCTTTAAGATTCTTCCAGAAACATTTTAGAGAACTGCTTAGTGTTTATACATTAGTCCATTTTACTCACTCACTGTGAAAAGTTTTACAATTGACAAGTTGTAGACATCAGTGTAAGAAATCAACAGTTACAAGTTACTCCAGCCTAGCAGCTAGAAAAAGCACAACCTTCCTCTCCTTTGTAAAATGCACGACAGCCCTGCAAAATCTAAAAGCAGTTCTACTTATAAGAAATGATCTTTTTCTACAATCCTTTGTCTGTTGCCTAACCAACAATAAAAACAGTCGCTTGCTTTCACAGTGCTAATGAATGTTATGTACACAATGAAGCTGACCACAACTAATTACGTACAACTCCACCATTCTAAACAGGAAGCTGACTTCTCATACATGTTCATATATACGCCTTTATTTATGCCTCCCTTGTTCCCAATCTACCTTAAAAGTTAACTTTGATACCAGATCTATTTTTGCTAGAGTTTTTATCTCAGAAGACACCTGGAACTTTTAGAAACCTACTGATACTTAGCACCCAATATCTGGTTTCCAGTTTTCCTGCACCCTGAGTAATTTCACTATCAGAATTCAAGAATTTTTTTGAATTGAAAGGCCTTCCTCAGAGATCAAACTAATGTTGTGGGCTTTTCCTATGGCAGAGTTTTCATATGGCTACCATATGAACATGTCTTGCAAGATAAAGGGATGATGGGGGAGAGAGGAATATTTACTTCTCTTTCTGACACCTAGAACAGATCAAAGGCTGCATTTGCAAGCTTGCTTACAGAGCCTAAACATTACACATTACCCATGCCGCATGCTAACTTAAGCAGATACAAAAATTGGTTATTTCGCAGTGCTTCTACTCACTACCCTATTACATCTCTGAGATAAATGAACAAACCAGTAAATGAAACACTAAACAACAATGTCAGAGATACTAAGCACTAGTTTGCGTTTGGGAAAGTACGTGGGGAGATTTTAAACTGGATTCCTTTACGCATACGAAATTTCACACTTTTAAAGCGAATTAAACTTAATCTTAATCTTGTTTAATTTAAGGTTGATAGTAACGCGCTACTTAATCCTCATCAAATTCATATTTTCAGTTAAGCATGTTTCTATTCTGGAATAGTCGATCTACTTAGCAGGATGAAATACAATGAAAAAAATTACTTATAATAATACAGGTCTTAGTGCTCCTCAGTTCCTTCCCCATTCATTAAGACTACCACTAGTTCTTGAGAGACACTAAATATGTTGAACTTATTTATCAATCGGAATGAAAAAGACTGCCAGTGAAATGCATCAATTCCACACAGTTGTCTGATGTTTATTACTGTGTCTGATCATCACTCCAGCTCTCTCAACGTACATGCAATTATCCACTGTCAATCCAAAGTCATCTGACTTATCTCAAAGCAATGTCCAAGGAATATGGTTTAAGAATATTCTTATCTCTACTTGCAAGGATTTCACAAATGCTGAATTTATGCTTACTGTTTTAAGCCACAGAAACTAAGCAAAATCAGACTAAGTTTCTAGAATAGGAGGTTCCACACCAACAAGCAGGCAAGAAAATGTATGTAGTAACAAAAAAATCATATTTTCAAGGTTAGAAAGTTTGCACCCTGGGAAGTCAAACATTTACAATTTACAGTGACACAAACAACTTCTTAGAGGAAAAAAAGCTAACATCAAAAATTTTTCCCTAACTTACTATCAAATTAATCCAGAAGATCAAATATGTTAAGTGATTTCCTATTATTTGTATGGGCCAGCACTGCCCTACCTGAGATGGATAAAGACCAAGTTCTCAGTTGTGCTTTCACATTGCCCTAAGCATTTTAAGATTTCATCCTGACACTACCTTAGTATTGATTTTCTTTCAAACATCATATGAAGTAAAGTCCACACAGGGACGCTTTTGAAAAGCTCACATTGTGACCTACTGTTCGCTAGCACTAAACATTTCATATTGGTCTAAATTTGTTTAAAATTTTTAACATTATCTTGTTATAAATGAAGTGTTGATCTTTTTATACCGCAGCAGTAAGCAAGCCGAATCCATCTATCAAGACCAATAACTTAATGACATTCTTCCTTTGCCTTAACTCACCTAAGTTTGACTTTCAAAATAACCCATCAACACAGGTTAGTGATCCTGCACATGAAACTGTCCTCAAAATACTGTAAGTGCACAGTACTTCTGCCACAAACAGAGCTAGCAGCTAGTAAGCCAAGGCTACGCTAGTTGATAACAAAGCGAATCTGAGGTAACAACAAACATTTGAGAAGTTCACAGCTACTGATGGCTTGGTTCAAGCTATGGAACTCCCCAAACATCACTTCCATCACTTCCTAAGATTCACTTCAAGTTGGAACTTCTGCCAAAAGTCATTTTATTCGTCATTTGATTCTCAGGGGAACTCGGAGAATGAATAGGGTTTTCTCTTGAACATCACCTACTGTATTTAAATAACTCCTACTGCAATACTCACCTAAGTATGAGACTAGATCACCTCACAGAAACTTAGACACACTTGACGTAGGATACATTTAACATGCTTATATTTATTATGTTCCAGAACGCCACCAATAGCCTAGGAAAAACCCCAATTACACTTCTTATTTCTCTTCCTTGGCTTGAGAGAAAGGCCATTAAGAAAGTTCTCAATACAGCAGTATCAAAATACCAGACAGGATGTTTTTAAATCCTATAAAAGAGACATAGCAGTGTTTAAAAATTATTTAATGAAAAGAGCAAATGTTCTGAATGGTCATTTATAAGCACTGTTTCCTCCAGTTTGACAGAGAAGTGCCAAACACGAATGAAATGTAGTGGAATAGTTCCTAACATGCCATTTGACAAGAACTTCACTTTATCCTCATCTATCAGTAAGCTCTAGGACAAATAAGGAAAATTCACGGGCAAGGTGAAGCAAACATTAGGAATGCCAGCACAGGGCAGGGCAAGTTCTAATGTAGCTGTTCCTAAGGGGAACTTCAAAGCACAGCCTGAACACACTTTAAGGAACCCGTCGTGCAGCAGCCCCTTCACACACAAAACAACTCAAAGAGCAGTATAGAAATTCCCTGTGCTTGCCTAAGCCGGTTACCTATGAGAGCCTTTCACCATCATGTTACTGCCTAAATCTTGTCCTGCCAGTTGTTTAATTCTAATTGCAACAGTATTTCTGATCTTATAACAAATACTTTGGGAAAGGTGAAACCATATATTATTACAAAAAAATAAAAATGGTCTGCAAAAAGATCACAGACAAAATCGGCCAAAATCTTGTAAAATGGTTTTGTGGACATTGTTCCTGTGACTGCACTGTATTAACAAATATAGATATTCCTGATTTTAAATTAGTGACTTATTTTAAATAGAAATAACATCAAGATATGATATCTGGAAATTGGATTTAAAAGCCAAGCCATTTTTGCAACTGCAACTAACTACATCACGAAGGAATGACATATCAGTTTTGTGAATCTGAAGAGTAGACCAGAGATAAAGAAAACATCATTTACATTTTCTCCTGAGCAAAATCAGTCAAATTTTGATTGTCACACCAAATCCTTTGCATTGTTCAAACTGGGAACACCACATGGGACTCACAGCACACCAGCTAAAATCTTTGATCTGTCCTCTTCTTTCCTGTGCGAAACACATCCACCATGCAAGCTGCACACGTGCATGCACACGTGCGCACACACATAGCACCAAGCACCACCGTACCAACACTGAGGTACACCCGGAGGAAGGTAGGAATCTGGGGCGCAGAGCCAGACAAGATCTGGTCCAGGTTATTTGAGCTGGGACTGCTGGATGAGAATGCAGCTGTTCAGTCTCTGAAGTATTTTGAACTGGAAGTTTTACAGCTAATAAGACCTGCAAAGTATTCTGAGAATTCAGAGCACTGGGCAGAATGATGCATAATCATCTAATGCCACAGAGCAGATTAGCTCCAGTGCTGGATCAGAAGCAACTCTGGATGTGCACAGCATGGAGTCCAGACTAATAAAAACTCCTGGAAGCTGAAGAACTGTGCAGAGAGGCTCTCCAGGAGTCATATCGGCTCTGGCAATACCTGCATTGAGTCAAACTTATTAAGTCTGATGAGACACATGCTGACTGTAACAGTCAACAATCTCCATACACTGCAACTCCCTCCATCTTCCACATTACTTTAAATACTACCGTGCATGGGAAATACAACTGTGCACATTCCATTTTGTTAGTCTGCTCCTCAAGTCCCCATAAGTGACCCATAAAAGCTGACCAACCACCAGCTACGCACAACAGTTCTCAACGCATAAGCAATGGGCCTCCAGGAGTCCATACGTCACCTCCAAGGCATCCATGTAAGACCACCACACTAGCACAATGTCCTGTCGCTAGGCTCAAATGTATATTCACCTCTGCTTCTGGTGGAAGATGTTTAGGAAGCTGTAAATAGTAAAGGCTAAAAACCTGTATTTCTGTATGCAGGAATTCACTACAGAAGTGAACTGCTGTTTCTTCTGAAACTACTATAAATCACTGGCACACTTTTTGTAACTAAGATTGCTTAGTAAACAGAAAAAATCAGCCTAGGTTATAAGCTTATCTAGAGTTTATGTTTGAATACAATATGGTTTAATCCTCTTAAAATCCCTCATATAGAACCAGGCATATAAGTGGTTCAACTCTTTTAACCACCTTATACAGGAATACAGAGTTAAAATTTCAGTGTATGAAGTACTGGGGTATTGCAGGAGCACTTACTTCTATAAGATGTGTAACATAATACATATAATAATGTTTGTAACATCATATATATGCATAATATCTCTACCCACCACAATAGTTTTGAATGATAGCTTCATATAACAGAACTTTGTACTTACTAGATGTGCCCATGAGTTTTTAATAAAAGAGTAACTCCTTCCTTCAATGCTGCAGACAGCAAGGCATGTCAGCATTATTTGTAAGATAGATACCTCAGATTACTTGTTGACTATTATTCTGGATATTGCACGACATTATTTTCAAGGCGGATATAAAATAAGATAGGCATGAAACAGTACAAATACAACGATAGGCTACCTCCAAGAATAAATATACCTTTAAAAGAAACTGGTGAGCTATGCACTGAGAAAGACTCACCTGCTGTTAACAGTCTGGTTAAAAGGGCTACTTTTCTGAAACAGTACTAAACTACTTAATGGACAAGAAAAAAAAGGCACAAGTAGCTTGGAGAGAAAAGCTGCAAAAGAGACCAAGAAATCAGAAAACAAATAAAAACATTTTTAAAAAAATTAAAACCCAAGAGACTTGCCTATTCTTCCCCAAAGACAGCCAGAGCCTTCCACAGCATTGTCAGGGACTGTATGTTGCAGCTAAAGTCGCTCAAGATTTTTGCGTGTGCTGGGCTGCGAGTTGGACTCAGGCACATAAACCCAACTATTTTTAACCCTTCCTCTACTTTCTAACCCCTTAACTCTACTTCACAGGAACAAGGTGAATTTGTTACTCAGCTAATATTTAGAACTGCTAAAGACTGTATTACAAGTATCAACTGCAGTTGGAACTGGAAAGAGTAAGAAGGTCACCATCGGAGGCAAAAAAGGACTTCTATGAGGGCTCAAACTGTTCGGCATACTCACAGGTGACCTGCAAAGTTGGAGGTGTAGGGGATGACAAAATTTGTTGGTGATATGAAGTGAAGGCTGCTTACAAATTCCAGAAAGAACTAATGGTATTTAGTGCCCGAATAGCAAAATGACATTCATATAATTCATTGCAGGTAAAATTTAACAGATATGCAAGGAAACAGATTTTTAAGTTCGTGCATACAACAGCAATCTCCAACCTGAAAATTACTTCTCAGGAAGCAGACTCATGAAAACATCAACTCACTGCTCTGCAGCAATTCATAAAGCAAGTGTTACAAATGATTAGAAGAGTAATGGATAACATTATTATTTCCCTGTGTAAAACCATGGTGCATCCACCTGTCGAAGACTGAAAACTTTTGGAATTTCCACCTCAAATAGGATCCCATAAGGTTCTGAGAAAGATGGCAAGGATGATCAGAGTTACAGAGCAGCTTCCTTATTGGAACAACTCAGTAGACAGAGACTCCCCACAAGGAAAACAGATGAGGGAGAATATGCCAAAGGTCCGTACAATTATGCAGCAAGGGAAGGTGATAAGAAACAGTTGTTCTCATCTTTTGTAGTGCAAGAAAAAACTTGGAAGTATCAAATGTTGTTGATGGTAGCTTCAAAAAACAAATGGAATTAATTTTCCCACACAACATGCAGTTAAATTGTGTAAGAACTGATTGTATATCATTAGTTGCTAGTTTATGTGGGTGTAGAAGACAAACAATTAAAAAAAACCATTAAGTAATAGTAATTACAAAGACCCAGTTGATGATTCAAGTGTTCTCTGCCACAGTATAATTTATATATTTGCTTTTTCTTCATTTGCTCTTCCTTAGGAGAGTTTCAACTGGAGTCATGCTACTGGCTTACTCGTACTTTGGGTCTGAGTTAGTATGGCCATTGTCTTCTGGCTTTCAGTACTTTTTTTTTTTCCTGTTCAGTTTCATCAGGAAACAATTTAAACTCAATACTAGAAATTTTAATTTATACTAAACAATACAAATGTAGATTTTAAGCCTCTATTCAAAGCACTTCTGCAAAGCCTCTTTAGACTATGAAGTTTGCCTGCTGCACAAATTCAATGTGTTCCCAAAGTAAGCCTTAAAAAGACTATTTGAACATCAAGGAGCAAAGTAAAAGATTCATAATTACAGTTGCAATCAAGAGATAGGTATATGTGTAGATGTGTACATAGGCATATGTATGCATACCCAGATATCTATGTATATATCTCTATGAACATTACTTCAATCTCATTTTATTTCAGCCAAAGCCCTCGTGTCCCAACTCTGACACCCTCACATCCCTCCAAGTAAGCTCTTTTGCTCCTCCTAGTTATATCGTGTGCTGACTTGTATTCTATACAAATACATGAATGTCTATACTTTACAGCTTTATCATATTATGAACTGCGTTTTCTTGCTTTATGATTCAGATAGCCTAAAATGCAGATTTATAGAATTTGTGACCTTTAAAAGTCACAAGGAGTATACATGCAACGTTGTCCTCCAGTCTATTATTGTTTTCTTTAGAGCATCCACATACAGCATCAAACATACTGTTTCAACAAAAGACAAACACTCTCACCTCCCAGAAACATTTTGCTCATATACGTAACAAGTACCAGTTTCTCCCCTTCCTCCCTCAGCCTACTGCCCATTTGGGGGTTCCTATGTCCTGAAGGCAAAGGGATAGAGGGAAACAACTTCAATGTCAATCATGGACTATCAAGGGCCCTTAAAAAAACAACGGAGAAGTTATTAACTGTGAAATTCCTACCTTCCTGGCTCCAACCAGGCTAATAATACTTCTTTCTCTGTCTGAAGCTGGGATAGAAGAGAAACTTAACTATTAAGATTCCCCTGACTATTAAAAAACAGAGTAAGAACCGACTACTGGAGCTTGGAAAGAGACAACGCTACCAGCCTGAGGTAGACTGAACATGTTTATCAGGACCATTCTATGAAACAAATGGAGGAAAAGACCTACACTTTACAAGCGTTATTTTTACCTTCATTATATTTTTGTTTTATTCCTTTTCTTGGCTTCTGGATAACTTCTGGATGATGAAAGCATCTCAATTTTGACAGGAAAATTTTCAAGTTGTTTTCAAGCCAGAGGTCATGTTTTCCTGGAGGAGAAACTTTCTTTGGGGTACTGACTTCAGCTGCATCCCTCACGTTTACATATTGG
The DNA here is from genome assembly GCA_013389945.1 of Fregata magnificens. Taxonomy (NCBI): domain Eukaryota; kingdom Metazoa; phylum Chordata; class Aves; order Suliformes; family Fregatidae; genus Fregata; species Fregata magnificens. Next base: position 122,331 of record WAAD01037412.1, read on the forward strand.
AAGGGTCACATTCAGTTCGGATACTGTTGTCTCACGGAGTTCCACGCACAAGAAAAGCAAACAGGAGCTAAATCTAGTCTATATCAAAGGCATGATCAGCATAGACAGAAAAGAACAAGATGCATATGGAAGCACAACTATAACATAGCAAGACATCAGCCGGCAACTTCCCAGGTCTTTACCCCTTCCACCATTGGAGACAGTTTGCATTACGGTAAAATGCCTATTTTTTTATCTGCCACTTCAGCCACATGTATTAAAGCCTTTAACTTGCTCAACTTGCAACCATTTTGATCTTTTTTCAAGAAGAATCTAACTAGATTCTTTGCTACTGCAAATTATGAAGGAGAAAGCAATTTCAACAATCATGCAGCGTAATGCTCCTTACATGCAGAATATCCCTTCCTTCTCAAGGCTTGTATCACCATTGGAAGACTTCAGAAAGCTCAGAAGAATTTCAGCGTTCAGAAGTCAAATAAACAGGTAAAAGAACATTTTAAATCTCAGAGACCTATGCATTCTTTATACAATTAATTTGGAAACTGTTTAATGCAATCACATTCCTTTTTGATATTTTTCAGCTCATGCATCACTGTTTCTCTGTGAGTTAATATAATTTTTTATAACCTCCAACATAGCATAGGTGGGTTTAAGGTATTATTTTTATAGCGACTTCCCTTATTTATTTACACACAACGTATACAAACACATGCTCAGTGTGGGTCTGACAGCGTAGCAACAGTAACAGATCATATCAAATACAACTGTATCCAGTATTTTGAGAAGGAGCATTTTCAGCTTCATGCTTTGTTCTCACAGCTGCAGAACAGTTTTACTCTGTCTAAGAAGCAAACCAAGGAAAACCCAAACCCCCTTTTGTGCAAAGTTACTGTGAGGGGATGCCCACCAACTACATGAGAAATCTCCTCCATGCTCTCTCCAAAGCCCCCGAGACACACTCAACCTCCTTCCCACGGAGTATGTAATCAATATAAAAGCCCAGTGTAAAAGCAATGCAAGTGTTATTTATTCAAACTTGGGAAAATGTGCAATTTTCCAAGGCAATTTCATTTCTCATTATGCTACTGACTTGGTTTGAAAATTTTGAATACCATAACATCAGTAAAACATGCTCCATGNTACTGAACACATTCCACCGAGAAATGAAGCTGATACACAGGCTATGATATAAACCGTCAGTTGTCTTTCTGAACATAGCAATTATGTAGCTTTAACCCCATGAATGCGTGTGATACCCATTGGCCTCCAAATTCTGTGTCTGCTTTTCTACTGAGCATCGACAGCTTTACTACCAAATCAAAGTACTGCATATTGTCATGAAATAAGTAGTACTCCATTCCTTTCCACACAAGTTCAACAACTTCAAATTTGATTTAATGTCTATATCGAATTGCTACCTATTATACAACTCATTGTCCAACAGAAAATCAAAATTACAGTGCTTTTAGTTTTTTAAAACATGTATTTTTAAGGGAGCAGTCCTGGTACTGCAGCCTTCACTATCTGGAAATTATCCGAGTAACTTTGGGTTCACTCCCCAGTTCGGTCATTTATTTTATTTCACGCTCAAAACATCTGGGTCTCATTTTTGGCAATAAACAAGCTAGCTTTTTTTCTCCTTTGTTATTAAGAGCTGTATGGCATTGTCCTTGGAGAACAGCCTCAAGGAACACGATGTAGCTGAAGTAGTTTCTAAGAGTTACTTTAAGGGAGAAGCGGTTACATCACAAGCTTGGGCGTAACCAAGAAGCAATAAGAATGAATTAATGCATAACAGGAGACTCAGACAGAAAGACAAGAGTTATTGAACGCTACGGAGTGACTAAGTTTT